>JBBPBQ010000003.1:9783374-9859430 GCA_037974755.1 Cicer yamashitae
TTTTTTTTACTCTCGTACTTCTTATGAAGAAGTAGTATATATCAACAATACTTATTTAAAACACAAATTGTGTCAAGAATAAGAGAACAAACAACAACTCAAGTCATAAAAAACGGACAAAATTATCCACCAACCCCAACAACATCCCAACACCAAAACCAAAATGAAAAAGTACATTACAAGAACAAAATAAGTAGCATAAAACTCCCCTCAAATTTATAAGTACTTGTTCGCTTAAAATTCAACATTGAAATCTTTAACTTGAGATTAAAGCACCAACAAGATAAAAGTTTGACACACTTCATCAAATAGTTCAGAGAACATTTTTATTCTTTAAAATAGTTAATTTATAGTTGTTTATATAGACCACACATAAGTCAATCATACCACAATAAACCTAAATAAAGCTCCTTTTCTATCAACTAAAAATAAAATAAAATTTGAACATGTTGAGAAATTTGATAAGATAAAGCAACGTAGATACCAAAGCCCACATTTCTAAAGAGTTGATACTCTAAAAGTAAATGTGAAGAGAATTCTATAACTTCACATCCATCAATATATAACTAAGATTCTCTGGATAAAGTTTCACGTCGAATCAAATTATCCTTCGCGAGAAGTCCATCGTTCAAAAGTATCAAAGCAAAGAGAGACATATTCACAGTTCCACCTTGTTCTAAGTAAAATCAACAAATGGTTAAGGATAGCCATTAAAAATCTCCATCAACATCTTGTTGGCTCCTTTAACTGTGTTTTCATCATTGTGTCTGTCACTCCACTGTATCTGTCATACACATTATTCTGCTCATCAACTTTAACCAACAAAGAAAAACATTATTAAAGTAAATCATTTTTATTGAAATAATTGTCTACTCCACCGCCACTCCAAACCAGCAACCACAGTCTCACTCCTCACCATAGTCATTACCAAATCATCTTTACCAGAAATGATACTAAACAACCTATTAAATTTGTCACATAAAATCTCACCATTTTAGAAAAATTATTAGTAAATCAACTCCCTTATTCACCTTCTACCCCATTACAAATGATCCGAATATCTTCCACCACAATAACTTTCTACTAGACCCTCTCAAACCCCATTCGATGCTCTAATCTATACTTTATGGGATCACACTTTAAACCACACCGTTCGCATAAAATGGGAATATTAAAAGCTCGCAAGTTGTGTACACCAAATCCGCCTAACTCATCCTTAAGACACAACTTATCACAATTTATCTAATAGGTCTTATGTGCTTGCTTACTCCGCCACAAAAAAGAATTAAAAAGGGATTTAATTTTAGAAATAGTACTTGGAAGACCCTTGAAAAAAGACAGTAAATAAATTGACAATGCATATAGGACAACTTTAAGAAGAACAATGCGACACTCATGGATAAATTTTGACTCCTCCACCATGATAGCCTCCTTCCAATTCTTTCGATAACTGGATCCAAGAACGATAATCTCCTTGAATTTTCATTAATCGGTAACCAAATATATTTTAACGACAACATACTAACTTACAGTTCAGAACTCTCCCCGCTTATTCTATTCAAGAGTAATTTATATTAACACCAATCAAGCGACTTTTATGAAAATTAGCCTTCCAACCAACTACCAGCTCAAAAAGGAGAAAATAGTCTTAATCGCTATGATATTTGCTCAGTAATTCTCTCCCACAATCAAAGTGTCATCTATAAAATATCAATGTGACAAAATACATTCATCCCCATTACTAATCGGAACACCACAAAATTGGCCATAAGATACCGATGTATAAATCATAAAGTTATGACCTTCAACCTTTATCCGAGACAAAAAAGAGAAAGAGGACACTGTTGACATAAACCTCGACCCAAATCAAATTCATTAGTCAGACTCCCACTAAGTGAAACCAAAGTGACATGTTAATTTAAGCACATTCTAATATCCACCCCTCCATTTGGTCGGGAATTTCATCTTCAATATTACCAAATCGAGATAATCCCACTCCACTTAATTATAATCCTTTTGAAAATCTATCTTAAATATAATATATTATTTGTTACTTCTCTTAACCTCATCTACCATTTCATTAGTTATCAAGATTTCGTCTAATATTTGACAACAACTTTTATCAAAGAATAGACTGCGATTATGAGATTACCAATTCAATCATTGTTTCAATCTATTTACAAAAAATTTGGACAAAACCTTATACATGCACCCCACCCTTCTTGATCCACCCTCCCTTATACATATATTATGAGATGACACGAATATTGTTCCACAACCTCTACTTCTCATAACAATACACTTTCATCCTTAAGATCTAATTGTTTAAATGTTCCACAACCTCTACTTCTCATAACAACACACTTTCATCCTTAAGATCTAATTGTTTAAATGCTCCTTAAACTAATTGACTTGAGAAGCACGATTTCTTCTATGTTGCTAATGTCACTCCCACAATCTACATTTGATTAATTTAAACTTCTCTATTAACATAACTCCTCCCCATCTAATAAAACAAATCTAGTTAAAATCGATCCTTTACAAAATCATGATCCCTCAAAACTAGACCAACACTTCAACATCTTTAAATGGTTTAGGGCCCTAGTTAATAACATCATCCCCGTGAATAGTACTATGCTCACATAAACCATAATTCACACCAATTCTCACGGAAAATCCACAACTAGAATATATTCAATCTACTCATGGAAAATCCATGCAATCGAGTGTACTTAAAACTTCGACCAATCAATAATGGGTGATCCACCATCTATGTATCATCTATATATAAAGAAACAACTTATACTAACACTCTTCTCATATTGACCCTCTCATACTAACACTCTTTGTTTTTCACCTAAAAACAAAGAAATAACTCATGATAAGGTGTGATACAATATACAATCATAGATGAAACCAACTTTTATTTATTTTTTCAATTTATAAGGAAAAGTGAGAAAAAAACACTATAGTATTAAGTGAGATATGCCCCTTCAAGCATGCATACAAGCAATAATTAGATATGTTTGTGTTTTTTTATTTTAGAAAAAAGGAACCAAACAAAACAACGGAAACAAGCAAAGATAAAGCAGACCCTCCAACCACAATTGCCGCTCACTTTCACTTTAATAATGCAATTATTTATGTCATTTTTATAAGCATCTTATCTTAATACTCCAATCAAATTCGTTTTTTATAGACACATTATTATAGAAAGGAAATATTTGTAGTGTAGATGTAGTAGTGGTAGATTTCCTTTCACACCTAGTCAAACACAAGTCAGTCATACAAATCGATCATGACAGCTAAAAAAGACTTAACACAATTTGCAGTCACTTTACCACATTATATATTACTAAATTAATTAACTTTTAGACTGAAAATAATGATAAAATAAAATAAATATAATATATTGGTAAATCTTTATTTTTTTTGAGGAGTAAATCTATAATTCTTTAAATTAATGGATAAGAAATAATATTATATAGGATAATTTTTTTTTTCAAAAAGTTTGACAAGCCTACGATTCCTTAATTAATTTATATTATAAAAAAAATGATATTTTTGTTATCTTAACAGCAGACAATATAAGTTTTAAAACTTATATAATTATTTAATATAAATCACTCATTTGTTTGGGAAAATAATAAAATTATAAATAAAATAGTTTAAATAAATATTAACATTAAAACATAAAATATTGTAATATTTGCATGTAGATTCTTCTAAAAAGTTAATTATAAAAAAATTAAAAATAAAATAGTTTAAATAAATAAACAAATTAAAAGAAAAATCTCATCAAATTTGATATTATAAATTTATAAAAAAATTGATTTAATTGATAAAAAGTTAATTCTTTTAACGTTAGAATCACTTTGATGTATAATTTGTTGTTCAGTACTCTTTGAATTTTAAAGTCTATTCAAATATACTTTAACATCCAACTTATCTAAACCTTTTTTTTGTTTCAAAAAATTAGAAAGACAAAAAAAAAGAGTCTAGAAATTGCTAATAACTTGGGCGGTAGTAGATGCAAAACAACCAGACTAAGCTTTCTCTTTCTGTCTCTTGAGTTACGAGTTGACTCAGTTACAGAGAACAATGAGTCAAGAATCGTTCATATACAGCTTTGTAGCTCGTGGAACAATGGTGTTAGGTGAGTACACCGAGTTCACTGGTAACTTCCCTGCCATTGCAACTCAGTGTCTTCAGAAACTACCTTCTTCAAATAACAAGTTCACCTACAACTGTGACCACCACACCTTCAATTTTCTTGTCGAAGATGGTTATGGTAATGTCACACTTGTTTGATCTATTGTTACTTTCTTTTATCTTTGTGTTGTTGTTTGCATTGCATGATGTGAATGAATGGATTGTTTTTGTTTGAACCATAATTGGAATGGAATCCGAATTGCATGTTTTTTTTTAAGTGCTGGATCTGGTTTTGAAATGGATTTGTTGATGGGGGGTTTTGAGTTTGCATAAAGTTTTGATCTTTTGGGTTTTATTAGGCTTTTGAATTGATTTTAATTGGTGGGTTTTGTTTGGTTTTGTGGATTCTTTCCATATTTTGGTGATTGAAGTAAAGAAATAAAGTGACAGTTAAGAGAAATAGAATTTGATTTACTGTGTTCTAAATTCTAATTAAGGTTTCTTAGTCAATTAAGGTAATTTTTTTTTTGTGGGGTGCATGTAGATGATGAATCCGGCTAGAAGTATTTCTTTTTGTAGGAAACCACCATAATTAGGGTCTTTGGCACTCCAGTGGCTCTACCGATGTCTTTGGTACCCTAGTGGCTCCACCGACGTTGTTAGATGATTCTATTCGTATTACTAATCTCTGCTAGAATGCTTAAGTCGTAGCTTAAGGCTCTTCGGTCCTCAGCGACAAACTCAGTGTGGCTTAACCAATTGAGTCACACTGATTAAATAGAAGTATTTGGTTTTGCGTTCTGGTGATTTTTTATTTTATTGTAGTTATACGTTCTTTTTTGGAACACCTCATTTTAATGTCATTTTGTACCCTTGTCTGTCAATAATTAGGGATATTGTTGGGACATCTGATCAAATTTGTCAATCATTTAGATATAGTCATGTGTGAGAAATCTAGGGATGAGAGGGGTAAAGGTTTTAGGCATAGGATAGGTAGAGAGCATACTTTGAAAAGAGCTTATCGATTGATTGATAAATGATTGATAAAAGATGCAGAAAATGAATACAAGATGCTCCAAATATAAGATTATTGAGGATTAACAAACTAATTACATGCTAACAAACACTAACTTTTATACTTCTAAATTTTAATACATCATATAGTCTTTAAAAAAGGGTTAATCTTCTGTCAAAATAAAAAGAAACAAGGGTTAATCTTGCGTATATGAAGTGAAATTGTGTCGAAGCTTCTGAGCCGAGCTTAGGCTGCAATGAAATGGATGGTCAGTTGGTCACTAGGGGTCTTTGTTTACAACTTTTAGGGTAAGTTTAGAAAACCTTTTCAAATAAATTATAATCATCTTCAACTCCTCAATTTTTTTAAAAGATATGAACCTATAAATGTACAAGGGTTCTTTCATAAGCTATGATTCACTGACACTTCGAATTGAAGGCGTGTCCGACACGTGTCAATGTGTGACACTGACACACGTGATTACATTACCTTCAATTACTTATATTTTCTTAGATTATTATCGATGTCTAATAGTCTATGTGTTGGTGTTAGTTTTGTGTTTGTGTCTGTGATTAATAGTTCATAAGTTAGGAACCAAATACTTATCTCAGTTCAGAATTAAAATTTAAGTAAAACAATCTTGACCATTCATGTATGATTCTGTTGAGGTGGAATTATGATGGAAATGATCTTCCTTGTTTATTGACAGATTTCCATATAAAAATGCCGACTTCACATCAAGTTATATAAGTTCCAGCCCTTTTGAGCAGCAAGGGCAATGATCATTCTTATGGTATTTAGTCTTCTGACAAGAGCAAACACCTTTGTATAATCAATACCATGTTTTTGTGCACATCCTTTTGCAACCAGCCTTTCTTTCTACTTGTCTACTTGTCCAAGTTCATTTAGCTTAGTCTTGTAAATGCATTTGACACCTATCTTCTTGGATCCTCTAGGCAAGTCAGTTAATTCCCATGTCCCATTCCTTTCAATAGAAGCTATCTCAGCATCCATGGCTTGTCTCCACTTAGCATCTTTCATTGCAACTTCATAGGTTTCTGGGTCTGCATTATCAATTCCTGCCATGTTAGCTTCTTCTTCCTCATCTGAAAAACCTTGACCACTTTCATAGTCATCAAGCCAGTCTGGAGGCCTTCTGCTTCTACTTTCATTACTATTCATCTCTTGTGCATTTTCAGTCTCTTCTGCACTACTTTCATCATCTTCTTTTGTATCCATGACTTGATCTATTTCTCCCCAATCCAAGTCCACAGCAATTTCTTCTTTATACTTGTTGTCCTACCTCCATTGTTCACCTTTTTCAAAGATTACATCTCTGCTAATTATAATATTCTGTTTAACAGGATCAAACATCCTATACCCCTTTGATTCGTCACTTACTCCTAGCAGTACATACTTGCAACTCTTGTTTTCAAGTTTTGTTCTCTTAACATCTGGAACATGAACATGGCCAATGCATCCACACACCTTAAAGTGTGATACTGAAGGTTTGCTACCACTCCAAGCCTCTTCTGGTGTCTTGTCCTTCACAGCCAAAGTAGGGGACCTGTTCAGCACATAGATTGTCCAGTTGACAGCTTCTGGCCAAAACTTCTTTGGAATTCCTTTTCCACACAACAAGGATCTCACCATATTCATGATTATTCTATTCTCCTTCTCTGTTACCCTGTTTTTCTGAGGGGTGTATGCAGTGGTAAGCTGTCTCCTTATTTCACAATCTTGACAAAACTGATTGAATTCATTTGAAGTGAATTCTCCCTCTCTATCAGTTCTAAGACATTTGACTTTCAAATCAGCCTCCTTTTCAACCATACTCTTAAAACATTTAAAATAATACAAAGCTTCTGATTTTTCATAAAGAAAATAAATCCACGCCTTTCTAGTGAAGTCATCTATAAGACACAAGAAATACCGTTTGTTACTGTTTGAAGAAGGTGTGATAGGCCCACAAATATCAGCATGAATTAGAGCTAACTTCTCCTTAGCTCTCCACTGGCTTTGCTTTGGATCCCTATGCTGCTTTCCCTTCATACATTCTCCACACACTGATTGAATTAGACAGATTTGGAAGTCCTTTTACCATGTCTTTATTCTGTAGGACCTTCAAGGCTTAAGTGTCCATATCTGCAATGCCACAGGTATGACAAGTCTTCACTTGTAGTTTGGAAACAGACATCAGTTTGTGCAGGCAATTTGAACATTTTATTGGAGGCCATACTTGTTTCCAGGATTAACCCATTTCTTGGTGATATATCTGCAACTTCCAAGATCTTAATACTACACTCAGACCCTTTCTTGCAATTGTCCAATGCTCAAAAGATTATTCTTGAGATCAGGGACAAACTCAACATCTGAGATGAGATAAGGCACACCATTCATAGTGAGGTTCACACTGCCCTTCCCTGCCACCTGCATTCTTGAGTTATTACCAAGTTTCACCACTTGATTGAAAGTCTCATCCAACTTGGCAAACCACATTTTGTTGCCACTCATGTTATTAGAACAACCAGAATCCAAGAAGCAAGCATCATCTTTATCTTTCTTGAAATTCAGCATGAGTCATGAGCAACATGGTCTCTTCTTCATTAAACTCAGCATAATTTGCTTCTTTATCCCAATCTGGACATTCTTGAAAGGACCAAGTTTGTGACATTTGAAGCATTCAACTGTATCACGTTTACTCTTCCTCTCTCCCTTCCCCTTGCACCACCTCTGCCCCTGTTGGCAGACTCAACCTTGTCTTGAGACAGAATCTTCAAAGCCTGCTCCTCACCACGAGGCTTATGAAATTTTTGTTCGTGGACAATCAAAGAACTCTGAAGTTCATAAAGGGAGAGAGTATCTGTATCCTTAGACTCTTCAATAGAGCAAACAATGTAATTGAATTTCTCAGGTAGAGATCTGAGAATCTTTTCAACAATGGTGACATCTTGCTTCTTTTCACCACAAATACGCATCTTGTTTGCAACAGCCATAACACGAGAGAAATTGTCAGTAACAGACTCACCAGATTTCGTCTCCATTGTCTCAAAATCTTTCCTCAATGCCTGAAGGAACGAACGCTTGACCCGTGCATTTCCTTGGTACTTACGTTTCATAGAATCCAGATCTGTTTGGAGGTGTCTTCCTGCAGAATACTCTCCACAATTGGCCTCTCAATAGCTTGAAACAAGTAATTTTTAGCCTTCAAATCTTTCAGCCTTGATTCATCAATCGTCTTCCTTTGAGCAGCTATAACAACTCCTTCAGCAGGCTCCATGATCCTCGTCTCAATCAAAGACCTTTGATCTAAGAAAATTCTTCATGAGCATACTCCAGTGATCATAATACCCATCAAATCTGGGTATAGAGGCTTGCACAATCCATTACTTCTGTCTGTATTCGCCATAATCGTGCAGTGAAAAACTGTGATTCTTGATTTTCAGGTCAGGCCTCTTGTTGAGGCTCTGTACCAATTGTTAAGGTGGAATTATGATGGAAATGATATTCCTTGTTTATTGAATGAAAGTACAATGACTTTTATAGTCTTTACATGCTTAAGAGAAAACTGAATGAAAGCTAACTAACTAACAGCCTAACTGCCACCAGCTCATAAGAAGCTTACAGCCAGCTCTCAACTAGCTGACTGGCTTAGAGCTTGCAAACTGATTCCAAGAACTGGCACTGGCTGATGCTCAACCAACACTAAGCTGGCACAAGCTTACAAATTTTTTAACAGATTCTGTATAATGTGAAAGTATTTTTAACTTCTATTGTATGTTGCCTATTTTTGCCTAGATTATAAACATCAAGTTGCTAAACAATAATGTTTCAATGCTTTACATCGGTGCTTTCTATAAATTTCAGCTTACTGTGTTGTTGCCAAAGAATCTGTTAGCAAGCAGATCTCTATCGCATTCCTTGAGCGTGTCAAAGCTGACTTTAAGAAAAGATATGGTGGTGGAAAAGCAGATACAGCTATTGCCAAAAGTCTTAACAAGGAATTTGGGTATACTCATTTTGTTCTAAAATCTTGGTGATTTGTTGCCTGGATAGACAAATTGTATTGTAGGTTTATTAATATGGATGCACAATTGCAGGCCGATTATGAAAGAGCACATGAAGTATATCATTGATCATGCTGAAGAGATTGAAAAGCTATTAAAAGTGAAGGCTCAAGTTTCAGAAGTTAAAAGCATCATGTTAGAAAATATAGACAAGGTACTGTTTGTTCAGAATAAGATTTGGATTTCCCCCCCCCCTTATCTTCAGTCATTTCTACCACAGTTGTCATTATGCATCTTGTACTAACTTATAATCCATTTTTGTGTTCTATCTCAAAGTGAAGTATGCGTTCAGTATGACTCGTATTTGTTGATAAGTGGGTAGACGCTTGAGTATAGAGCGTCTGCTTTTAGGCTTGCCCCATTCGTTTGTTTTGATTACGACTAGGAGGGTTGGGGGTGCGGGGGGCTTTGCCTGCCACGGTACGGTTAATGAATAAACTTGTAAACTGGACCTTAGTATTTAAACAAAGCTTTGTATTATGTAATGCTAATTTATTGCATAATAGAAAACTACATCATCCACTATGCTGTCGGAGACGTAGGCATAATTGGCCGAATTTCATGATCAACCATTGTGTTCTTGTACTTTTATTTATCTGCTTACTTTAAAACTAGAATTGCTACTCTAAAAGTTCACTATCATTGTGTCCCTCTCAAAACATAAAAAAATTTCAAGAGTTGAAAATATTAAAGACATACTTGGACAAGCATTATGCATCTATGCTTGCTCCTTCCTCACCCTACCAGTTCTGTTGATTATGACTTGCAATCTCCGTTTAACTATTATTGTTGTAAATCTTGTTAGAGAAACTATTTGCTCCTAATCTGTTATTCACCTCTGTTTGCCGACAAAAGAAAATTTCATTCCACTGGAAACTTTGAGTGACTAACTTATAACCTATGAAGTTTTGTATAACCATAAAGTTTGTTTCCTTGCATTGTCTTATTTGTATGTGTTACCAAAGCTCTGCTTAAATGCCTTATTTTAAGTTTTATTTAAGCTAGGTTCATTTATTTCAATGCTAGACACGACAGTACATATATACTTAAACATCTTTATTTTCATCATTTATATTTTCAGGCTATTGATAGAGGAGAAAATTTAACTATTCTTTCAGACAAGACTGAGACACTGCGCTCACAGGTACGTCGACTAAGGTTAGACAACATTGTTTTTGAAACTTATGCTTTCTAATGCTAATATTTTTTCCTAATTTTCAGGCTCAAGATTTCAGAAAGCAAGGAACACAGGTTCGTCGGAAGATGTGGTATCAGAACATGAAAATTAAATTGGTTGTTCTCGGTATTCTATTGTTTTTGGTCCTGGTTATCTGGCTCTCAATTTGTGGTGGATTTGATTGTTCAAATTAGCATTAATTGAAACCTTACAAATCAGGTTTTTCTTATAGGAGTTTTATAACTACAGATTGACGGTATTCATTAGTTTTACACTGACGTCTAATCATATTTTACCATGTCATAATATAACAATTTTTTCTGATGGCATCAATGAAGATAGTGAAAATATGATTGGACGATTATGTAAAATTTTTGTATACAGTTGGTTTATAGTTATGTTTTTATTTATAAATGATGTTTTAAGTGGGCAATTTAGAAGAAAATCAACCAGCAGGGACAGTTTCACAATTGTAAAAAAAATTCCTACCTTGTTGCTGGTGGATAAATTAATGTGTTATTGGAAATTGTTGAGTAGAGGGAAAGGGTCTATCAGTGTATCCTGCGATGGACTGTTTGATCTATACAATCAGTACAGTTGTACTTTTTTCTTAGTTTTTACTTTTTAGCATACAAAAATGGACGAATTCTAAGGGGGGTCTAAGGGGGACTAGGTCCATCGTGGATCAATGTTTAAAAGTTATTCGAAAGGCTATCAACGTTCGACAACACTCTTTACGGTTAAGACAATGACTTATTGACATAGATTTGACGAGTTGTGTTTTGAGAATAATTCGTTTTTCTTTATTTTTATATTGATCGGGTTATTGTCTTATTCATATAGTACAACATGACCGTTTTGAGGAGTGTCGTCGATATTCCTTAAAGTTTCAAGTAACTTTTAAGTATTAATTCACCGTAATATTTGCCTACAAAAATGTTGATAAAGTACAGGATTAGGTAGAAAGGAGTGAGATGGAATGAAATGAGTTAACATATACTTTTTAAAATATAATTAGCATATTTCATGTATGTTTGGTATAATAATATATTTGTCAGAATCACGACGAGTAGATGCAATTTTCCACGAGCTACATGTAAAATCATGGCATGTCACTGTGATGCTGACAAAACTAGTATGATATCAAACACACTTCATTCTATCCAATACCACCAATCCCAAAACATACAAGTTGGGGTTGAAGTGGTCTTGTGATATGAGTTCTAACTAAACTATATGTGTATATACGCTCACTTAGATCAACATGGACAAGAATTACAAATCAAGTCTATGATTCTAACAATCGGGTATATGCTTTAAAGAATTATGCCATTAACATTCTTTTAATACACTCTTTTTAACATATTTTATAATTGGTTGAAATTTAAATGGATTTTACTAAATGTATGGAGGGTCTACATGATTTAGTGAGATTTATTTGAATTTCAGTCAATTAGAAATTGTGTTTCAAAGAGTATATTAGAGAATGTATTGATAACTCTTTTCTATATTCTAATGAATTGCCATTCAACCATGGATTATACATGGGTTATACAGTTTGACGAACTAAAGAGCTTCAGATTAATTTTTGAATGGATAAGTCCATGTAAAACTCACTAAATAAACAACAAAAGAATTTGAGATATATAAATCCACATCAGGAATTCAATGGAAAGGGTCGATAATAATTTTGTAAAAAGCGGAAATTATAAACAAAAGGCTTAAACCAAACATTAAGATAAAAGAAATGAGATCCACTTATTCATTGTCGAAAGATTTTTACAATGTTATAGCCTAATATTCAATAAACCAGAGATTACAATTTGTTGACATTTGAACATATATAACTCCTTACCTTGTTGAGTTTGAATATTTGTTAATAGGGGAATGTGGAAACTCCATTGTTAGGGTTTGCAGAGCTTGAATTTGGGGTTATTGTATATGAAATGTATGGTTTTTTTTTATATTGCTTGTGCAGTTAAATTGAAAGATAACATCTTCAAAAGTAAAGTCCGATCAAATCTTAGAAGTTAGGTTAAGATTAAGGGTATGTCTCTTTAAGATTTTTGCAGTATTTTATTTTTTTAAAAAAATTTAAATTGAAAATTGGTTTAAATAATTTATCCAAAAATATCATTCTTTAAGTATTTCATTTATTTGCTACCACTTATTTTTAATAGTAAAATTTTAAAAATGATTAAAATGAAAAGTTATTTTTAGAAACTCTTCATAAAAATATTTTTAAAAGATACATTTTTAAAAATGTAATTTTTATCATGTTAAAATTTCTAATAGTAAATATTCAAATTATTAAATGTAAGAATTACTTTTTTTAATCGGTAGCTAATGAGTAATGAGTCTAAAACAACTTATACTATCTTTAAGTAAGTTGTTATAAAAATCATTTTTAAAAATATAAAATCAAAATTACTTTTTAAAAATCTTAAATAAACGGACTCTAAATCAACATTTAAAATTGACCCGTAAGATCAAATATGATTTTTTCCACTTATAAACACGTATAAAATATAACTCATCTCTTCTTGTGCAAACAAATCTTAATTGAAATTTATTAACTACTTAAGGTTAATCACATAGTATTGAGTTGCTTAAATTTAAGAGATTTGTTTTATACATTTTATAAGGAGAAATTGTATATTTTTACTCAATTTTATTATTCATATATTTTTGAGGTTCATCTAGGAGAATTTAACAGATCAGTCATTCAGTCAATGGAATGAAAATTATTTTAGATTGTACCATACTGTTATACTTATGCCCACAATTTTTTTAAAATATCAATTTTACCCTTTTTCATTTTTACTATTTTACAAATTCAATGCACTTTTTATTTTTCACCATTTAAATTTTTTTGGAATAATTAATCCAATTTTTCCGACACGCAAAAGTTTTTTGAAAATTTCTTGAAAACTTAATTTATGTTCCTCGGTATAGAAACTTAGCGTAAAATTTATATAAAATTCATCAAAAACTACCGAGAAACTTTTTATAAATTTTTCGGTACAGAAACTAGAACAGAAACTACCGAAAACTTTTTACAAGTTTTTTGGTATACTTTTTTGTATCGGAAAATTTGTGAAATAGTTTTCAAGTATATATCCTTTTTTTTTAAAAACAAATTATTTGTAAATTATTTAACTTGTTTATATCATTTTTAACAAATACGGATAAACCGCTACTATTATGTGATAAAACATGCTTAGATACTGCCAATATTTATGCCATTGATCATGTATGAATAATTATAATTAATATTTATATTGTAAAAACTATTATTGTGATTAACTATTATAATTTATTTTAGATATTTGATACACATGAAGCTATTGTAAATTGGGCTAGGGAGATTGGTATTAAAATCAAAGTGAGTATTATCATCATTAGATCAAATAAAGAGATTAGAGAGAGGAAAAATGAATATATTAATACTAAGCTGTGACAAAGGAGGAAAATACCAACGTGATGGACAATTAAAGTAATTTGTGGAGTTCACAACCATGTATTACTTGATCACTTGATTATGGACATAACATACAAAACCAATAAATACATAATGTCATTACTTGAAATTGTTGGTACGATGTCAAGATAAATGACAACTCTAGTTGGATTTGCTTATTTGGAATGTGAGCGTGAAAAAAACTTTTTTTTTTTTTACATTAGATAGGTTACGAAACTGTTTCTTACGCAAAATAAATTTTCTCATGTAATTGTGACCGATATAGATCTTGCTTTGATGAAAGCAGTTGATATTGTATTTCCACATGCTGTTAATTTGCTTTGTCGATTTGATATCGACAAAAATATTGGAGCAAAATGCAAGCAGTATGTCTTGAAAGATAAACAAGAGTTAATACTAAATATGTGGAAACACATTATGTATTACAATGTTGAAAACGAATACATCATGCGCTAGCACATATTTGAGCTAGTATGGTTGACTCCTCACATGCAAATGTTTGTTGAAGCATGGACTAAATGGATGATGCATTTCGGGGACACAATGACTAATAGGTATGACACATCACTAGAAAACTTCAAGTTTGTAATTTTAGTATATGTTGTCGAAATGCTTCATGGTGACAATTTATGAATTCATGTTGAATTGCTTCATGTGTAAAATGTTGGAAGGCTATGAACCACATGATAAGATTGCAACTTAAAAAAATCAGGGACACATTTCAGAAAAGTTTCTATGATAAAGAACATAAATACCAAAATCCATTTTACCAGAGATTTAAACATAGGGGTGTGAGCTCACCCAAGACTGAGAAGATGGATCATAGTTGGATATATGTAATGAGATAGATTCATTGTGGAAACGATTTCGGTCACTTGATGTTATTGGAAAAATAGTGTTGAAGAGTAAGGTGTGTTAACTTGTTTTTCCAACTACAAATTCAATGTGTCCGCCACTTGAAAAAGTTAAAACCGAAGGACGGGTGAAAAAGACTATGTGTAAGGAGCTGAAAGGATATGATATGTATCAAGACCCTTCTTACTTTGAGCATGTTATTGCAAAACATCCTGGTTCTCAACCATCTCAATCATCAAAGAAGAGATCAGTCATCAAAGAAACAACCCCCTCAATACTCGATGAAACAACCATCTCAAACCTCAATGAAGAAACCATTTTAATCCTCAATACATCTGTTCTTGAGACAATTTCGTGATGTTATTCAACCATACATTGATGACATAATTAATATGAGAGTTGATGGAAATTATGCCTATCAGGCTATTGGATTATTGCTTGGACATGATGAGGAGTCTTAATCTTTGGTCCGCCATAGTTGGGACCATGATATTGCTTCTCATATAAGTCCATATGATGGTTTGTTCCCATGACGCATTAAAGAAGTCAATATTATTTAAAGATAACAAGTTTGGATATTCAACCCCTAGATAAATGGATGTTCGTACCAAATATGAGTTACATGATAGAGATAACATAATGTTATTTTAGTCATGTTTGGTCAGACATTCTATATGACTTTTTTTTCTCCTATGAGGGGTTCACATTCAGGATCAACAACAAATGACTATATTATATGTGTTGATTTTGCTGACCCATGTCATTGGGTTCAAACAAAATGATATTATTATTTTCTTAAGTAATACTTATTTTTTCAAATAATAACATTAATTATTATTTCAATTGATTTTGTAGTTAAGGAGGAAATATGGGTTTCCAATGTCAGACATTGCACCAGATTGGAAGAAATTTTGTACTGATGAGATAACTTCCTAGGCAATAACATATACAGGACATGTACAACAATGAATGTATTTATTAGGGTATAGGGCATACGTTACACGCAATTTACCGAAAGAACTCGTAGATGTCATGTCATTAGATGAATATTGATTTTGTATGGTTGAGACTGCACCGACACATTTTATATGGTCAAGATTGCACTGTTACATTTTGTATGGACCACAATACTTTAAAACTTATATAAAATCACTTGTTATGTCTTTAATTATCTTTGAATAATAATAGTAGATGTTAACAAGCTACCAATAATAATAAGTTCAAACTCTAAAATATAAATAACAACAACGATGTTCATCAGAAATAACATTAAAAACTACTAACTAGTGTCATTGTGCGCTAAATGTAAAGCTCTATTAAAATAACTATACATGTCGTGTCTGGGTCGACCCATGTACTTCCGACCCCACTGTATAAGATCACCCTCCTGTTGTAGGGTAGATGGTTGTGAACCAAAAGATTCTACAATGGTGGTCGCGACATCAAAATCTGGAACATGAGGTACACCATCTGGCTGCACTAAATGTGGATGAGATACCCTCACTCCAAATATCCATTCTAGCACTCTGATGGATATGTAGTTGGATGTATCATATGATACAATTCAGTGATAGGACTCAAATATCCCATCCACCTCACATCTACATCGGATAATCTATCAAGAACTACAGGTGGCGGTGGTGTAATATGTCGAATAAGACAAACTGTCTCAAACACCTCTGTTACAAATACGTCATTATTGTATTGTACAATCGGAGGTGACCTGTGTATAACATGATATTGTCGAAGGGAACAATGTCTCTATGATTCTCCCATAGTCTCCATGCGACGTCAGTAAATGTTAGTGCATCAATCATTTGTCTGTACTCAGTGATTTTGTGTTTCCCTTGTTTATAGCTCAATCTATTCATTATGGTAATGCACTCCATGTCGGCGTCTAAGTCTCTTTTTTAACAATATTTGAAAAATATTCGTAAATCCAATACTGTTACAAATAAAAAAAAAATTAATGATAATGATAATCATAAAAATTAATAAATAATAATCATAACAATTAATAAATAATAATCACAAAAATTTGTATAAAATAATACTTGCATTAGAGACATATTCACCGCAATTTCTTTGTATCGTAACAAATGTCATTTGAGAGGTAGTCATAAAACACTATGACTGCAGTAGGACCCAGGCGTACCTATTGATACCTTCAAAATCTATGAATAGCGGAAGGTACTTCACATCAACTAATGTATGATTTTAATCTACGAAAATAATACTCCCTACCAAAATTCAGCAAGTATGCCTTGACAACACAATCAAATCTCTTCGCAAAACATTGTCTTTTGAAGACCTCTTTCAACCAATTCAATCTGCAGTGCACATCCCTTGTCTTTTTAGTTTTGTCTCATATCTTAGCAGCAGGCATCCCTAATAAATTAATAACAAGATTACATGCCATAACTTTATCTAGGTCGGATGGTGGACTGTAGAACTCACGCATAATGGGAATGCCTAATAGGTTGGCAACGTCACCAAATGAAATGTGAAATGACGAAGTCTCAGGGTGTCATCTCTCCCCAAAATGAGGCTGTTGTCGATCAGCTTCAGACTACCCGTTGTAGTAGGGCTAATCCAAACAAATTGACCCACGTCTCTATATCTTGCGGGAGTACTTGCGGAATAAATTGTTGCAGCTTCTTAACATGGACAATTATCTTTAGCATCAGTTGTTCTTGCATACAAATAAAATATATGTAATTAAAATATAATATAAAACAAAAATAATAATTAATTTAAATATTTTAAATGCACCATAAAAAATTAAAAATCAAAATAACTAACATACTTGGCCAAACCATGCTCCGCCATCAACATGATACCGATATTGTGTAAGGACAAACATATCATACGGTTCTCCAGGTTACCGTGTAAGCTCCTCTTTCCGCTGTACATATTCCTCTTGATGCATATGGTCTTCATCCCTCTCTGGCAGTAAAACCTCCTCCACATGCTCCTCCTCCTTCTGTATAGCCTCATGTACATATGTCGCTTGTACAGACTCCTCAATCATAAGTATATCACCCTACTCTCCATCACTATCCTCCTCCACTATAAATCGACGTCTCCTCCAGGATGATGAGGGGTCAAATCCTTGTTGGAATAAGATCCTTCAAAGATGATGAAGTATCCGCATCACGTGTCTGCCTTACTATTTTGTCCTCTCGTCCTCTAGCTCCAGTACCCACTGAAAATAAACAAATTAAAAAATAAATTTAAAAAATATGAAAAAAATGTTTCTAGAAAACTTGAGGGTTTCAAATTTCTCAGAACAAGCTGTGTATTGAGAAATTTGAAAAAAGTTTTACGGTAAATTAGAAAATTTGGTCACTCACTTTTTTACCAAAAAACTTGAATGATATTGTGAGTAAAAATAAAAGTTTTTAATATATATATATGAAGGCAAAAATGAAATTTCTTTAGATTTAGAATATAGGAGTATAATTGAGGGGATACGGGGAAAATTTTCCAATGAAAAATAGCATCCTAGCCCATTCAAAAATGCAATGGGCTTCAAGTACCGCACCATTCCGTTAATGATTGGTGAGACCGCAAGGTGGGTAGGTATGCATGGAATTACCCTTTTATTGACTTTTCGTTTCTTATATGATTAACCAACCCAACCATATTATCTCCAAAAAGGTGGGGGGTGGTAGATAAGGCTCTTATCCTTGAGTTAATTTTGTGACTTTTTCAATTGGTTGAGAAGGGTTTTGTTGGATAGGGCATTGAAGATCCTTATGATCCAATTCCAACAAAAGGGACACACATTGCTTGGTCCAATTAATAATGCATGGTCGTATATATATGTAATATTTTTAAAAATAATATTTTTCAGGTATGGCAGATTTTCAAAGTAGATACCAAAGAAAGATTCTTCCTTCATGACTGAATATGGAATGTATTACTGGCGTTTCAAATAATTTTTATTGGTTGACTAAAAAATAATAATTTTTATTGAATATATCAATTTTTGTTAATCTAACTATTTTTTTTATTTAAAATCAGAAGAAAGAGGTAAAAGATAATATGAATCACATGATTGAAAAAAATCTTCACAAATATGACAATTAAACTAATCTAATTACATTTTTGTAGCATGTTTGAAACTTAAATGAATTATACAAGAATAGTGTCCTGACTATTTTATCCAATAAATATAATCTTTGTTTCATTGTCCTTTTATTGTTTTAACCATCAAAATATTTGTTTATTTGATATTTTAGCTAATTAAACTAATTAATTAAGAAATATTTAAAAATTAATCATATCAATCATTGTACGATTTTATATAATTTCACACTTACAGTTTATTGCAACACCGAACAAGGGTGACAGAAAACATGATTACAAAGTTCCATTTGTCACCCGAAAATTAAATTTCTCATATACATACTAATTAAAGAAAATCAAAGAATCAAATGACGAAGAGAACCAAGTTAATGGATGCATGTGAGTTTAAGTATCAACGACACCTTAGAATGCATGTGAGTTTAAGTATCAACGACACCTTAGATTTTTTTTAGTCAATGATGTCAAGGTTGATCCAACACTTACAGCAAATTTTAATACGATATATAAAATATATAAAACGTATTTTTTAAATTTTAAATAACGTCACTGAATTAATATAATTGATGTCATGTAATAATTTTTTTTCAATTGATTTAATATTGTTGAAACAATATCAAATTTTAAAATAATTTATATGTTTTAATGTTAAAAATATTAAAATATAAGACATTTTTATTAAGTAAAATTTTTTTGGGCCTTTTGATAAAGTAAAAATTTTATTTTTCATATAAGTCTAAAGTGGTTGGTTTAGGGGCCTTACTCTCGGGTCGACCTTGAATCATCCAAATCAAATTTTAGTATGATATATATGTTGCCTACAAGAGAGATTCATTGAAGCACAAAATTGTGAATATATATTAGTAGGATTGGCTCGAGGGTATGACCACCAAAACAACTGTACTTTAAAAATAAATAAGATTTTATTTAATAAAAAGGCTTCTAAAAAATTATGTCTTTAATAAAAATGTCTCTAAAAAATTGTGTACTTAATAAAAAAGTTTCATATTTTAATATTTTCAAATATAAAAATAATAAAATCTTATCTAAAACTAATATTATCTCAACCAATTTTAAATTAATCGACTTGATTATCGATTAAGAAAAAATATATTATACAAAATCAGTTATATTAATTTAATAAATAAATTTTATATTCTAAAGTGTCTAAAAAAAATTTTTATAAATAATTTAATAATTTTACTAAAATATTATTATAGACGGTAAAATTGTTCATATTTAAATTTGTTCATATTAGCACACAAGTTTTTTTTTTTTTTGAAAAAGTCAAAAAAATGTATAAATAAACACTCTATTATTAGCACATGGAGTGCTACAAATAGGAACAAAGGTACAAAAGTACAAATATAACACACTAGATTTCAAAAAGGGCCCCAAACTCAAACAAAATTTCCACCAAGAGGTGAGAAGGACACACACCTACCCGATACAAATCAAAAGCATAGACCATCATTGGCCTAATTCCACACTAATTTCTTTCCCCATTCATTTCCTCTACTGCCAAGACAAAATTTTAACATTTTCTACCACATGACACAAATTGAAGTCAACATTGTTAAAAATAACATTATTTCTAGTACACTAGATAGACCAAACACATGTAATCCAGATAATTATGAACTTGTCGCACCAACTTATCTCCTAGTACTAATTCGGAAGACATTAAAACGTGTTGTTGTATCTGCATAGGACCTGCTGCATGAACTCCGAGCCACTGAAATATATGATACCACACGCTCCCAAATAACAAATACTCCAAAAACAAATAATAAGAAGACTTCCCCTTCCTGTACCCTCTGAACAATTACAAGTGTCTGGGAAAATAGCACATCGCCTCACTAAATTTGACTTTGACGACAAATGATCATCTAACAATCTCCATACAAACAACAACACCTTCATGGAATCATCTTATTCCAACATATGCGAGCATACAGATATAAATTAGTGTTGACCCTTGAAGAGAGCACCCTATATATATGCCTTTGGCCGTATACTCGATATTATGATCACTGCGCCAACTCTATCGATCAAGTATGTTTTCCTGCAAACTAAAATTATCCAACATAGCAATACACTGACCTAACAATCCCTCTCATTGAAACAACGACAAATTAATATTTACATCACTCTCCCACACAAATGACACTCATACACACTGCACCACTATACTACATATTACATATAATATTTAATCAAAAGACAAACCTATGCACAAAGTACTTAGATTAATGTGACTAACAATCATGTAGACATGTTTAGTCACACTAATCAAAAATCAAACCAAACACACGGCTTAGAAGCAAAACCAAAAGAATGTAAATTACATGTCATGCATAGGAATTGTTGTTAATTAGTTGACTACATCATATCCCTAACTTCAAAGTTGTTCTTGTTCTTGACAACGATGTCATACATGTGCATGGACTTGAACTTGTTGAAATCCCTAGGGAGAGAAATAAGGTGAACGGTGGAACGTTTATGGAATTGAAGAAGGTCAGGGTCATCATAGTAACGCTCCCACCCTAATGAACTAAGCTTGTGGTCTAAAACCGCATAAGAGGTTATAATCTCATTGCTTGCGGTATGAACCAACACCTTGCGCCTTCCACCGGACCCGTGGCGGCCGCCTTCCATTGCCTCTGCGCCGTCCACGAGGCGCACCACGCCGTTCTTGAATACCCAAACCCCGGACATTCTTGGATTAAAACAAGAGGAACAAAAAAGAAGAAACAAGAATTTTATAGTTTGTGTGTTGTGTATTTTATTTTTAAGGTTTTGTGAGGTGGTGTAGAGATGGGTGTGCAATGATAGTTGGGGATGGGTGAATGGGGGTATTTATACATGAAATGATGGGTGATAATTAATACTATCAATTTTAAATTTTTATTTATTGATGATATATAGAGGAATCAAGATTCTTCTTTTTTATTTTTTGAGTAAAAATCGGACTCGGTACACTAGGGTTTAAAATATTCACATATGTTTCGCATCAATTACTTATGCTAGACTTTAACGATGAAATTAATCAATGTCGATCTAATTAATAAGAATATAATTAATACTCAAGAATAATGTGGTATGTATATATAACTGTTTATATCTTTGAGGACTTAATTGTAGAGCTTCCGATCAAAACTCAATTCACCTAGAATATTTGTAAAATAGAAATTAGTATGAATATTTGGATGTGAGTACAGCTAAGGTGGACCTAGATGGAGAGAGTAATGAGCAAAATATGTACATTTGAAGAAATTAAGGGTGTTTTGGGTGTTACATTTTATTTGCCTTGGTCTTAATCGGAATGGGGTTGAGGGGGGTGTTGATTCTCTTAACAATTTGCGGAGTCCAAAGTATTGTTACCCCACTTTAGAGAATCTTTGTTTTGTTTTGAGGAGAATAATTTATTATAAAACAAAGCTTGAGAGAGTTAACACATGCAAACGAATTATAGCAAATTAAGAACATTGATTAATTGGCAAGAGAATAATGAGGTTGGCAAACTTTAATCTAAACCAGCAATGCAAATTTGGATTATTAATGGTTAAGAAAAATATAACGTGGAGAAGTATAATTTGGATATGGATGTGGTTAATGGAATAAATTTATTTGAGTATAGAAAGGAGGATGCTCATGGCACTCTAAACTTAAATGAATAATATGCTCTTTTTAAAAAGTTTTCTTATATTGGTTTGTGGGGGATTTGGATATATTATCAAGAAATACATATATATAATGTGGGTGGGGACCAAAGATATGAAAGGAACATATCTCAATTAATGTTGGTCGTTAATTAGGTGTTGGAAATAGCAACGTTGATTTTCATTAGGACATACATGTGTATGGGATTCTATCAAGCATTTGTTTTTGTTCATGCTGCCATATATTACTATTTTTTAAATAAAAAAACAAAATTTAGGATAAATTTAAAATATGAAAGACTTTTGAATTTATTGAACATTTATACTTTTGGTAAAAGAAAAATTGTTTGTTTAACTAGTATTGACTAATGGATCGTTATGGACCCTTCAAATTATATTTCTTATAATTTGTGGGTGTTTAGATTTTTTAGATAGTTGAACGGTACAAAGTAAAGATAATTAAATTTAAAGAGTAAAATATTTTTAAAAAAAAAGTAAAATTAAAATGTCTCTAAAGCTGATGTTCGGTAGAACTATGTAGAAGATTCAAAATCTTTTTTAGGCTAAATTGCATCAGTGGTCCCTTAATTTAATTTCAGTTAACGTTTTAGTCATTTATCTTTTTTTTTCTTTCTTGATTTGGTCATTTCTTTTAATTTTAAGTGACAATTTGATCTTTTATGTTTTAAAATGTTGACAATGTTATTCTTTTTTTGTGCAAAAATTCATCAAAAATTTCAAACAAAACCCATAAAATTAATTATCATCCTCAATATAATGCAAATTCATCAAATGCATAACTTAAATCTTTAAATAAACTCATATTTTTATCTCTAACAACATCAAATAAAGAATAAATGACTAAATCGGGAAAAATAAATAAATAACTAAAACGTTAATTGAAATTAAATTAAAAGACCACATATGAAATTTAATCTCTTTTTATTGTGGGGAAGGAGGTGAGTTGTGGGAATAACAAGGTAAATATAATTTCACCCTTTAAAAAAATTGTTACATTGAAATCATTTTGAAAGTTACTGTACACATACATAAACCATATCCTTTGCAAGAGAAAAATAAGGTTACTCATCTTTAATTTACGATTTTTAGTACTTATAATATCTACAAACGGGTATACAAAAGATAGATAGACTAATATCACCTATTCAAAAAATGTTTAGATTAAATGACACATATATCTTTCAGCTTTATTAGAAATCTTGACAAGAGAATTTGGTGTTCCTCAAATCTCTAATAAGTTGAACTTCTGAAGAAAAGCATAATTATATATGTAATTAAAGTATTTTTTGCTTTATTTTTTTTTTAATTCTCTAGCATAAATTCTATATTTTTTAAGCACTCTTTTAGTGTTCATCTCATACTAAATAGCATATAATTATATAGCCATGATGACTCTTGTAGTACCATGCATTAATTTTTTATTTTTTATTTTTTTGACTCATAGTACCATGCATTAATGTTATGCGTATATCATTGTATGGCACCACGATTATTCTAATTTTAATATTGTAAGCAATAAAAGTATTTTTTAGGTTTAAATATATTTTTAATCTATATAAATATATATTTTTTTATTTTAGTTCTATAATTTTTATTTATAGTCTCTGCAAGTATACATTTTTTATTTTATCTTTGATTTTTAATTTTTTATAAAATTAAATTATATTAAAATTGATCTATGTAATATGTAAAATATTTTATTCTAATCAATTTAGATAATAATTAAAATAAATATTTACAGCGACTAAACACAAAAATTGTATATTTGTAGGGGTTAAAATTAAAATATCAAAGACGAAAAAACAGAAAATGTATATTTACAAAGATTAAATTTAAAAAGAAAAATTGTACAAACTAAAATAACAAAATAAGTCTTTGTATAGACTAAAAGCATATATTAAACCCAATTTTTATTTGAAAGGGCATGTGCATAATAAACACTATACTCCTTTGAGCTGATTCTAAGAGTCATTTCCCATAAAGATGGACAAACAATAGATGTCACCTGTCTTCATAATCCTTGTATTTTTGTGGTTACAATACAAATTACAAACTTTGAATTTGTCTAAGGATATGTCAATCGATCAATAGTGTTTGGGGAGTTCTAGGTTACAAATAAAATGTCAAACACAAACTATTACAACTTCCGACGCCCTGTTCCACCCAATCAAAACAAAAAATAATTAAGCCATAAAAAATGTAGGCTTTTTGGACACACATTCTCTTTAACCCAACACCAAAGTCAAAGATTCTTAGAGTTGGCCTAATAAGTTGCGAAACTAAAAGCGAAAATAATATTTTCAAAAGTTAATAAATTATTAATATTTTAGTTAATAACTATAAAAAATTTCTTTGACAGAAATTATGTCATTTTTAAATTTATTTTTTCTGTATTTTTTTAAAATGAAATAAACCATTTCAACTGTATTCTACAACAACATCAAGAACTCATGTAAATTTTTTCATCTTTTAGTTAAAGAAGAAAATAATGTGTAAATATATATGTTGTACCACTCGAATAACTCATATTAGCAATGTACTCACTACACGTATCATGATTTCTCAATTTATAAATAATATTTCTCTGATTAATAATATGTTCACTCCTTGTCTCATGATTTCTCAATTTATAACAAATATTTCTCCGACCTTTACTGCCTTCATTAGCCAATTTACTATTTTTTTAAAAATCTATATGACATTTTTCTACTAATAAATCTGTCAAACTTGTATCAACCAGTGATCACCCATATATATTTTTCATTTTACTTGTTTTCATAAATTTATCTATAACCTCTTTTGCGATACAATAAAATCTTAGACTCTTTTTTTTGTTTGTAATTTTGAATAGTATATTCATATTTTCAAGTTGACATTTATATCTTAGATTATTTATTAAATTAATATAATTAATATTGTATAATATTTCTCTTACAATTGATAATAAAGTCAATTAATTTAATATTTGTTAAGATAATATTAAATTTATATAAAATTTTACCAGTTTTCAGAATATTAGAATGTGAGACATTTGTATGAAATAAAAAAAGTTGTGAAGCCCTTGTACCATGATCTTAATCAAAAACTCATCAAATGATTTGTCTGACCAAGATTTTATTGGGGGCTTTGCCTCTAAGTCAATCTAACTTACTTTCCTTTTCATGCCAAAAATTATATCTTATATCCCACATTTATACTTCTATATCTATATTTTATTTTTCTTTTATTTTTCAAAAATAAATTGTTCTCCATTAAATTTAACTCAAGTTTTACAAATTTAAAAACAAAAGTTTCATAATACTTCTGTTCTAGATAATCGAATTTTGTGTACTGAAACTTTTTTCTTCAAGTTTTCAGTAGTGATTAAAAAGGTTTAAATACACGTATGTACTAAAAAATTTTAAAAAATGTTTTTCGAAATACAAATGTGTTTTAGAAAATTTTTAAAAAAAATTACAGCACAAATATTTTAAAAAAATTCAAACTTTGTGTTCCTAAAACTTTTTCAAACACGTTTGTATTCTAAAAAATTTAACACAAATATGTATTAAAAAACATAAAATTCAATTTTATTTTAAAAAATAAAAAATAAAATTGGATTTTTATTAACATGCTGTATAGAAATAAAAAATTGGAAGTATGAAGTAAAATCTTGATGGCCATGAGACCAAGTCACTCCCTTTCAATTGTTACGCAAATTAAATTTAAAGAAAATTGTTTAAATTTAGATTTTTAGGGTGGGTTTTTTATTTTATTTTATGTATTAAATTTGAAAATAATTTAATTAATGTTGGTTGAAAAATTTAGAATGCTTTATATCCTTTTAGGTTTTGATTCTTCTCATGAAAATAATTTAATTAATGTTGGTTTATTTTTATCTTTATTCTTGTGAGTCTTCTTCTCTACAAAATTAATATTTATTTAAATTGATCTCTATAATTTTTTATATCGTTAATAATTGAGTGACATGATTAAATATTATATATATTACATACACTCATTAATAATTGGACTCATAAGCTACAAATTTTAACTTTAAGATAGATCAATTATGAAAGTAAAATAAATTATAAAATCACCAAAACATCTTAAAATCAGTTTCATGAAGGTTGAAAAAACACAAGAAATGGGGGGCGGGGGCGAGGGGGATTTGAATTGTGTTTTACAGTTTTCAATAATTTCTTTGAAAAACTTGGTAATTGAAAAGCTCAGAATGAATAATTAGTGAAAGAAGAAAATCACACATAAATTGTAGAATGTTGTAGTGCTTGTTGTGTTGCGTGTAATTGTGGTGCGTTCTCTACTTTTTCTTAATTAAGGAAGCATATCCATTTTATAGAGTTCTTCATGGTAAGGTCTATGTCCTTTAGGTAAGGCATGTGTACGTTCTTTCAGAGATACAACTTGTATCTTCATAGGTTTCAGCAATTGAACCGTTGAAGATAAATTTATCCGTTAAGGTCAGAACTGAATCCCAAAAATCACTCCTTGTAACTTGAATGAGAATAGAAAAAAAACATAGGGTATGAGATCAGATGATAGGAAAATCAGAGCATTGTCTTACAGATAATTTGAGCTTGCAAATTTTGGATGATAATCAAAGGAATCACAAAGCTTGGCTTCTCAGAGGATTAACTGTCATTAGTTAATTTTCTTTTATAAGAACATTGACTTCTTCATAGTCGTTGACTTTTTCAGATTTGTTGACTTTTTCATAGTCGTTGATTTTTTCAGAGCCATTGACTTCTTCCTAAACATTGATTGAGCGTTGACTTTCTCATAGGCAGACGAATCAGACACTTGCTTGCATCTCCAGAGGCTACTAAATCAGACGCTTGCTTGCATCTCCAGAGGCTACTGAGTCAGACGTTTGCTTGCTTCTTCATAAGCAACTGAGTTAAACACTTGCATGCTTCTTCAAAGGCAACTAAGTCAGACGTTTGCTCTCTTCTTCATAGACAACTGAGTCAGACGCTTGCTTGTACCAATAGAGACATGTATCACCCGACTTAGAAATGTAGAGCATAGAATCGGAGTCTTGGGGTTCCTTTGTATTGATCTGACAATCATATGATATAACATAATATCCTACACAAACAAATGATCTTGAAACTGCACACTTAATTAAAACATTATTGCATTATATTATTCTCACAAAATGCCTTTTGTTATTATCAAAACAAGATTAGGATTTGTTCTTCAAACTTTATTGGTTCTATCAATCTTCCCTTTTTTTTATGATGACAAAACATCTATTTTGTGAACAATTTAATAATAAAAAATAAATCATAATTCACAAGGCTCCCCCTAACTCTAAGCATATTTAATTATAAGAGTGCCGAGTAATATTCAGACTTTTCTCGAAATCTATTCTCCCTCTTTTTGAAAGTACTAAATCAGAGTATTCAAGGGTTTGTAAACCTTTTAAAATTGTTCTCAAAATCTATTCTCCCCCTTTTGTCATTAAACAAAAAAAAAAGTTGACTAATTTCATGTCAGATTTTTATTACTAAAAACAGACTTACACAACCTACGAAGTATATCAATTGATAGGAGCAGAGGATATATATTTTACTTGCAAATTCTATTCTATCAGAGGCAAGACATATACAAATCAAAACATCATTCATTTATGAAAATGATGTTCAGATTTTCTTTAATAAAGTTGAACCTATCTTCAGCAATCGGTTTGCAAAAATATTTGCCCACTGATGATCAATGTTGACCAATTTTACATCTAAGATTCCCTTTTGGTCAAAATCTCTTATAAAGTGATGTTTGATTTCACATGTTTTGCTCTGGAATGTAAAATAAGATTTTTAGTTAAACAAATTGCAGAAGTGTTATCATAAAAAATTGGAATTTTACTCTCATTGAGTTTGTATTTCAAAGTTCTTTTAAACTTTTGGAAAAATTGCATTTTGGAGGTTTCATATTTATCTAAAGTTTCGAAGTTCTAATACACTTTTGAAAAAACTGCATTTCGAAAGTTTCACATCCAGCCATATTTTTTAATCTTTTTTAAACTTTTGAAAAATTACATTTGGAAGTTTCACATTCATTCAAAGTTTCAAAGTTCTTTTAAACTTTTGTAAACATTGCATTTTATAAGTTACACATTCATCCAAAGTTTCAAAAGTCTATTAAACTTGTGGAAAAAATGTATTTCGGAACTTTCAAATTCATCAAAAGTTTCGAAAGTCTATTAAACTTTTGAAACAATTGAATTTCGGAAGTTTCACATTTAAACAAAGTTTCAATTTTTTTTAAAACTTTTGGAAAAATTGCAGTACAAAAGTTTCACATTCATTCAAAGTTTCGAAAGTATTTTAAACTTTTGGAAAAATTACATTTTGGAAGTCTCATATTTATCCAAAGTTTCGAATTTCTTTTAAATTTTTGAAAAAATTGTATTTCGAAATATCAAATTCATCCAAAGTTTTGAAATTCTTTTAAACTTTTGAAAAAATTGTATTTCGAAAGTTTCACATTCATCCAAAGTTTCGAAATGCTTTTAATCTTTTGAAAAAATAGCATTTCGGAAGTTTCACATTCATTCAAAGTTTTGAATTTTTTAAAACTTTAAATTGAATTTTGGAAGTTTCATCTTCATCTCTATTTTTGAAATTCTTTTAAATTTTTGAAAAAATTGCATTTCGTATGTTTCAAATTGAACCAAATTTTTTACTTTTTTTATTAACAAAAACTAAGAGTTTACATTTCGAAAATTTCAAATTTAACCAAATTCTCGAAGATTGAGAGAAAAAATTTACTTGTATTTCAAAAAAAAATGGAATGGTTAAAGAGGACAAAAATATATTTTCATATACTTTAGGGAGTGAGAGGTATAGGTGAAGGGTGCATGGTAGATTCCTCTAAAACATGCTCTAAGTATCCATTCTAATTTGAAACTCCTATTCAGAGCCTTTTCTTTTTAAAACATATTTATTACTCAAATTTATTCTCCGACTCATTTTTGCATCAATATATCTGAACAAAATAACTTTACATTCAACTCACGTTTAGCCCAAATTAATTTAATAAAATCAATTCATTCAAAATCAATTTTATCGCGGCAGAACTAAACACATTGTGATATATATTTAAATCAACATTGTATCTTAATAGATTTTTTTTCTATTTCAAAAGTAAATCGAAAAATGCACTTAACCAAAAAGTAAAATACATTTTGAGATTCTTTATGTTTCACAAAAGTAACAGTTTGGTCATTTATGTTTGTTTTATAACACTTAGTCCTTTAAGTTTAGTTCATTTTCTACATAGATCTTTAACTTTTTATTTTCTCAATTAAGTCATTTAAGTTATATTTGGTTTTCACCATTAGCTATAAGTTATATTAAATTTCGCATGCAGTCCACTAACTTTGACCATTTTCTTGAATTACTATTAAGATTCAATCCAAACAGCATAATGAGTTGACTATATATCCAAGCTACTTTACAAGTGAATGAAGTTAATGATATTGATTATGTGGATAGACCTTTGTCAAAAAGTTTTAGAGGCTATATGTGTATCTAAATGGTTGTAGAAAAGTTAAGAAATATAGACCTTTTATAAGGTCGGATGATTGTTTTCTAAATGGTTAGTAGTATGTATTAGTTATTTATTGTCGCCAAATTTGGTAAAATTTCTAATGATAATATGCTTTCAATTACACCTGTCGTTGTCTAAAGTGAGACAATAGACTAATAATGTAAATAATATGCAATTTAAATGACTAAATTGAGAAAGTAAAAACTTAAATGACTTAAATAAAAACTAAATTAAACTTAAATGACATTTGTGATAAAAAAAAAATAAAGTATTAAATTGTTACTTTCGTAAACCATAAAAGATATCGAAATGTATTTTGCTTAATTATAATGAAGCAACTAAGGCTAATGACATAGAGAATGACGTAAGTGGCACCAAAACTTATTTTCAAAATTTTAAGAGTAATCTGTGTGCTTACATCGACAAGTTTAAATTAGATGAAAAAAATGTAGAGAGAACAATAGTAATTTTTTTTATTATTAATAGTATTGAAAAAGCTATATAATATATATGTTAAAATGTGTATTTAGATTATTTGAATTTGTGGTTGTAATCACACAAGAATTATTCAAATTTCAACTCACCACAAAATAGCTGTCAACATCAAAATTAAAATTCTCAATATCCAAAAGAAAATATCCCATGTTGAGCTTTCTTAATAAGCCATGTCAACATTACCCTATCACTTTTGGGATTTTTGCCCATACTATCGGTTCAATAAACTAATTTAGAGAACATATGCTTAGCCTGAAAATGGCAACCTTTCCATTTACGAACTTCTTTAAAATCTTGTGTAACGTTGAGAAATGTAAAGGGGTATTTTGTTGGCTCCACATACAGCAGTGGAAAACCTCATCCAGCATCACATGTATACAACAAGCCCCATGTGATTATTCTATAGAAAAGCCAAAATTCTAATTCTAATCCTATAGGAATAGAAGCATTTGAAATCTTATTTGACAACTTTAGTCTACATTTTGGTTTTACTTTTGAAGTCATGCAAATTTTACAAATTTTAGAATTAATTTTGATATGTTTAGTTATTATTTAGTAGAATTGATTTTGCTCCAAAATTGATTTTGAGTTGAAGTTAATATTTGTAGCTTTTGCTTTTAAAAATAATTTTTAATATTTTGATTTTATCACTCAACTCACTTTCACATAAATGTATTCAAACATAAATCACTTTAACTCTAATTAACTTTTAGTCTGATAAGACTTTTCCAAGTTACAACTATGAAAACTATATAAATTAGGTACTAAATTAAAAAAGGAAAATAACAAGAAAACTACCTCAAACAAAAACTAAAAATATTCTTTTTTTCATTTATTAATTTCTAAAAGACGACGGTACACTTATATATATTGTTTTAAATAAATCTTAGCCATTCATGTGGTATAATCTCAAAGGTCCTAAGAAAATATTAAAAACATAACTATTTAAAATATAACAACTAATATTTTAAAATGCTAAATAAAATATTTAAACTAATATTTTATTCATTAGATTAACTAAAAACTATCCATCATCGTCAAAATCAATTTTACACACTCAATTAATTCAAAATCAATTTTTATCACCGTAAATTAAATAAAACACCCTTAATAATTTCCCTTCCATATGACTTATGGGACTGAAGTTGTAATACTTGAGGAGTTCAACGACTCAATTTCCTTCCTCGTCAAGTATATGTTTGAAGATCGAGATAGATTTCAAAGCCTCATTTAACTTTGGAACGTTGACATAATACCTTTCTTTGAAACCTTTCAAAAAGTCAATGAAAGAATAAAAAATCTGGCTCCCTAGCTTGGTGTATCTTTGACGGTCACCATTATCCGAATTCCACAAAAGATCAAAGATGTGAAAAAACAAAGGGATTGTCAAAAGTGCTTGAAGACACTGACACACTACAAAGAACACCCTCATGTAAACCTATGAGTTTGAATGAAGTTGAGAAGAGGAATTTTTCAAATGCTTTAATACCTTGATCATAATACCTCTCGTACCTACCCTTAAACACGAAGTGGAGATAAAAAACAAAAAAAAAACAAAAAACAAAAAAAGAACAAAAATGCCAACATAAGGGCTTAAAACTCCACCACTTGACTATAAATTTTAATATTTTTTTATTAGTATAGTATATTGCATTAATATATTATTGGTTGATTTTTATTTTTATTTTTCTTAATAATATTTATTAGTTTAATTTAATCTATTTTTTTTTACTATTTTATATATTTTAAATATAATCTATTATTGTTATATTATTATATGTTCTATTTTATCGTATTTCTATGATATGAATAATAATAATAATTTCTTTTTTTACAATTATAGAAATGACCAAAAACACGTTAAAAATATTAATGCTGACAAAAAATTGTAATAACAACAAATACTTACATTTAAATTTATGAGGATCGTATATCAAGTGAAAAGGATGTTTGTCACATAAAACACCCCACACAAACCAATATATTATGAGACGAACAATTAAACTCTATTATTTTTCTGACGGGTTTATGTTTCCAATTAATGTTTTCATTGATTTTGGGAGTCATTTGTTTAGGCAGTGGGTGTTAGAAAATATTAAATGTCTAGGAAAAAATTATATGGCGAACTAAAGCAACATAAAAACTTGTAATCGCTGCATTATATTTAGACAAGAGTAAGTTGTGTGCAATTGTTTTACGTGCGGCAATTGCAAATTAGAGCTTGCAATACGAGTATTTTACATGATATAGAGTAGTGAAAATGGTTTAATGTTATGCTGAAAATATACAATTTGCTGGTTGCCATTTTTGGATACTAAGAATGGTTGAATACATGCATTTGATTACATACCTGCATAATATACACAAACAAACCTATATATAATTTGCCTTTTTATTAGACCAGTGAAATTCGAAGGGAAAAAAAATTAGTGTGTAATAATGGCAATAAAAAATTAATAATTTGTATGGTGTTTCAAAGCAATAGAAGGATATTCTAAAAAAATGCTTGCCTATATAATGTGTTGTTTACAAAAGCATTCGAATAAAAAATATTAGAAATGTATTAAATGATCCATTAGCATACAACATGTCACATGTCTTTGGGTGCACGCTATTTGTTCAATTGTAGATGTAGATTTTATTGATTTTTTATTATCTCATACTTTTTTGTACAAATACTTTTAATGTAAGGAGATGGCATGACATCCAAGACAAGAAAAGTTTAGGCCATAAAGAATACTTGTAAAATACTTACATGATCTCTTTTTAAAAAGATTTAAAAAGATGCTTAAATTTGACATCTATTATCTTTTTTAATGGAAAAAGAAAAAGGGACTATGCCAAACAAAAAAAAACACTAAAACATAATTAAAAGTTTTTTCGAAAGGCAACACCATTTCTCTAAATGGAACATAGGCATGCCATACTTGACAAATATTTATCTAATTAGCTTCATGAAAGATATGTGATACATAATAGTAATCCAACTGATCCAAAATACTTAGGATACGACGAATAATAAAAAAACAAAGATATCTATCATTACATCCATATAAGATTAAATGCACAACAAGTATTAAATTATATATCATTGCTTTGTAAAATAGTCAATTAGTTAGTTTGACAGTTAGTTAGTTATCTGAGTTAGTTAGAGATTGTGCAAGTTAGTTAAAGTTAGTTTGTACTAATTCCTGCATGTTATATAAAGCAGGATTCCACTCATTGTAAAAATTCAATTCTCAATTCAATCAATTGATGAAATTCAATATGGTATCAGTTTGAGATTTTCCGCAATTTTTTCATTTGATTTCTCCTTCATCGCTCTCATTGAGCTTCCTGAAACCTCCAATGGCAGCCATTGATGGTGACAACCCTTTCCATATTCACTCATCTGATAACCCTGGTTTTGTGTTGGTATCTCACCCACTGTGTGGTGACAACTACAATTCATGGAAGAAAGCCATGACTATGGCACTTTCTCGCAAAAACAAATTTGGTTTCGTTGACGGTTCTATCGATCAACCTGCTCCAAATCAACCTAATAGTTTGGCATGGAATCGTAATAACAACATGGTCGCTTCTTGGATCTTGAACGCGATTTCGAAGGATATGCAATCTACAGTTCTTCATTGTTCTACCGCCAAGGAAATTTGGGAAGATCTTCAAGAACGCTTTGAACAACCTAATGGCCCTTTCATCTTTCAGCTCAAACGTGAATTGGCAACCCTGCAGCAAGGTTCCATGTCCGTTACTACCTATTACGCCAAGGTTCGTTCTCTTTGGCAGTCTCTTGTTGAATTACGATCCCCTCATCATTGCAATTGTGGTGGTATTCAACCTTGGGCTGACTTTCTTCAAATGGAACATGTTATGCATTTCCTTATGGGATTGAATGACTCATTCTCTGCTATTCGAGGGCAAATTGTATCCACTGATCCCATTCCACCAATTACTAAAGTGTTCTCCCTTATCATTCAAGAAGAGAAGCAAAGAGCTGTTGCAGCTCCACCTATTACTTCTGTTGATCCTTTGCCTGCGTTTGTTGTCAAGAATTCTTCTGCAAACAAATCCAAGGGTAGCAAGAAAGATCGCCCCCTTTGTGCTCATTGTGGTTTGCTCGGTCACACTCAAGATCGTTGTTATAAGATCCATGGTTATCCACCTAATTACAAGACGAATTCCTCCAAAATTGCAGAACCTGCTATAGCAAATCAGGTGTCTGCTGATGCCCCTTTTCATTTGACAGCACAACAGTATGGCCAATTGTTGACACTTCTGCAAGGCAGCACCCCTAAGGTTCACTCCACAGATGTTTCCACCTCCAATGGTATAGTTCTTTCTATCAAATCGTCTTCTTTAAATCTATCATAGGATCACTGGATTCTTGATTCAGGTGCCAGTGCCCACATTGCTTGTTCATTGCATTTATTTCATTCTTACCAAATGGTTTCTCATAAGTCGATTACTCTTCCAAATAACATGCTTATTCCTGTTATTGCAGTACGAACTGTTAGATTGACTCATGATTTTATTCTGCACAATGTGTTGTATATTCCTCATTTTAGTGTTAACTTGATGTCTGTTAGTGCCTTACTAACTGATAATTCATTATCTATCACTTTTTCAAAAAAATCAGTTTGTGATTCAGGAGATGGTACACTTCAAGAGGATTGGCAAGGGTAGCCTCTTTAAGGGCCTCTATTTGCTATCCTCCCAAGACCTGATTTCAGACCACATTGGTCCAAATTACAAGTTTGCAGCTCTTGTTTCTTTCCATTCTTGTAATTCTATTTCTGTTTGTAATAATGCCCAACTTTGGCATTCTTGATTTGGTCACATTTCTGATAAGATCCTTAGATCTTTAAGCAATAAAATACCTTTTATCATGCCAAATCAATTTACTTCTTCTATGTGTCAAATATGCCCTCTTGCTAAATTTAGACGATTGTCTTTTCCTTCTTATAATCACATCTATGATGCTCCTTTTGCTTTGTTGCATTGTGATATTTGGGGTCCTTATGGACACCCTACCTATGATGGAAAAAGATACTTTCTCACTTTGATGGATGACTGTTCTAGATACACCTGGATTTTTATGCTTAATACGAAATCTGAGGTAACAGCTGCAATAATTAAATTTTTTGCCATGGTCAAGACTCAGTTTGGTGTCACTATTAAATGTCTTCGATCTGACAATGCCAAGGAATTATCCCTCACTCAATTTCTACAAAACCAAGGCACTTTGCATCAGTTTTCCTGTGTTGAAAGGCCAAAACATAATTCTATCGTAGAACGCAAACACCAACATTTATTGAATGTTGCTCGTGCATTGTGTTTTCAGTCCAAGGTGCCAATTACTTTTTGGGGAGAGTGTGTTGCTACTGCAGCCTTCTTGATCAACAGATTGCCCTCTCCAATTCTCAAGGACATATCTCCTTATCAGGTTTTATATGGTAAGGGTCCGGATTACAACTATTTGCGGTATTTTGGTTGTCTGGCCTATGCAGCCACATTACCATCCAGTCGCAACAAGTTCACTGCAAGAGCTATTCCCACTGTCTTTGTTGGTTACCCTCATGGCTATAAAGGTTATCGACTATTCAGCATTCAAACTCAGAAGTTTTTTATCTCAAGGGATGTCACTTTTCATGAGACCAGTTTCCCATTTCATGACTTACCTAATACATCTATCTCACAGGATCCATTTCCTGATTTGGTGATTGCCACTCCCATTCCTGAACACAACACACCAGTTTATGATCCCCTGCCCGAGCCAGATCTTCAACACTCACTAGACGATCTAAATCCTCCAGATTACCCAGATACTCTTTCCCGTGATATTTCTACACTGCGTAGATCCACCAGAAATACTTGTTTACCCACTTACTTAAATGACTATGTGATGACATCTCAGTCACCCCTATATCCCATTCAACAGTTTTGTTCTTATACTCATCTCAACCCATCTTACAAATCCTTCATATGTGCAGTATCAGCTGTTTCTGAACCTCAATTTTTCCATCAGGCAGTGTCTAGCCCTGAATGGAGATAAGCTATGAGTGAAGAAATCAAAGTCTTGGAAGCCAACAATACTTGGTCTCTTGTTTCCCTTCCACCTAGTAAGCATTGTATTGGCAGCAAATGGGTATATAAAGTGAAATTCAAACCTGATGGCAGTGTGGATCGTCACAAAGATCATTTGGTAGCCAAGGGTTACACTCAACAGGCTGGTATTGACTTCACAGATACTTTTTCCCCTGTTGCCAAGCTCACTTCTGTTCGTATTTTACTCACAGTGGCAGCAGCAAAGAAATGGCATTTGTTGCAATTAGATGTGAATAACGCGTTCCTTAATGGTGAACTTTTTGAAGAGGTTTACATGACTCCTTCTTTGGGTTACCATCCTACTAAAAAAGGTTTGGTTTGCAAGTTGAACAAATCCCTGTATGGCCTCAGACAAGCATCGCAACAATGGTTTTGCAAGTTCTCCACCACCTTGCTTGCTCATGGTTTTGCTCAGTCTAGAAACGATTATTCCTTATTTACTTCTGGTTCAGGTCCCTCTCTGATCATTCTACTTGTTTACGTAGATGATATTGTGTTGGCAGGCCCAAATTCCACTAAAATTGCTGAGACTCAAGCCCTCCTTCAATCATTGTTCAAACTAAAAGTTCTTGGGAACTTGAAGTATTTCCTAGGCTTGGAAATTGCTAAGTCCAGCAATGGCATATCACTTTCTCAGCGTAAATATACTCTCAATCTGCTTAAGGATACTGGTTTTTTGGGCTGCAAACCTGTCTCACTCCCAATGGATCCCAATGCTAAACTTTCAGCCATTGACGATACTCTTATTTCTGATCCATCATTTTATCGACGACTAATTGGCAGACTCATGTACTTGACTATATCACGCCCTGATATTAGCTTTGCTGTTCATAAACTCAGCCAATATATGCAACAGCCACGATGACCTCATCTCCTTGCTGTTCGCCATATTTTGCAGTACCTTAAATCTGCACCAGGCCAAGGTCTCTTGTTTCCTTCAACTAATTCTCTTGCACTTTCAGCTTATGCTGATGCTGATTGGGGCAGCTGTGTGGATACTAGAAGATCCACTACTGGTTTTTGCCTCTTCCTTGGTGATGCTTTAGTTTCTTGGAAGGCAAAAAAACAACCTACAGTCTCTAAATCTTCTGCTGAAGCTGAGTATATGGCATTGTCCTCTGCTGCTAGTGAAGTTGTTTGGTTGCGACGATTACTTGTTCACTTTGAAGTCTCTCCAACTTCAGTTATGGTTTTTTGTGACAACAAATCTGCCATCCATCTTGCCTCTAATCCTGCTCACCATGAACGTTCTAAACATATCAACATCGACTACCATTTTATACGAGAATTGGTTCAGTCAAACTTGCTAAAACTCATTCATGTCAAAACTAAGCACCAATTAGCTGACATCTTTACTAAGGCTCTTCCCTCTCAAGCCTCTCCACTCTCATTTCCAAGCTGGGAATCGTCAACGTCTATTCTCCATCTTGAGGGGTGGTATTAGATTATATATCATTGCTTTGTAAAATAGTCAATTAGTTAGTTTGACAGTTAGTTAGTTATCTGAATTAGTTAGAGATTGTGCAAGTTAGTTAAAGTTAGTTTGTACTAATTCCTGCATGTTATATAAAGCAGGATTCCACTCATTGTAAAAATTCAATCCTCAATTCAATCAATTGATGAAATTCAATACTTAAAATACGACGAATAATAAAAAAAAACAAAGATATCTACCAGTGCATCCATCTAAGATTAAGTGCACAACAAGTTCATAGTCGAATTCAATGTCAACAACATTTATAACCCCAATAAACAATTAACTCTCTAAACCCTTCGGATAGTCTATAGTTTTGCTTTCGTAATGAATCAAACACTAAAAAGAACCCGCAAAACCAAAGATAAAATTCTCAAAATATCGCGAGCAACGTCCCACTAACAACATTAGTTCCATATGGTTGGCAATAGAATCATCCCCATTAAATTTAAACAATAGTTCCATGGTTGACAATAGAATCATCTCCATTAAATTTAAACAATTATCTATTAAATCCTTTGGAATTCGAATCCGCTTACTTTTCTTTTTTTGGTACATAGAATCCTCTTATATACTTTATATATATATATTTCGCAAAATCTTAAATTCTTTACGCATGACATATAAAATAATAGACTAAAACATAATTCTCCAATCATTATTAATTTTGGTGCATTGGCCTCAAAAGAGGAATTCTTCCGAAGTTATTTTTCCTAATCATCGCTAACGGCTTAGACATATGAATCTATTCTGCATTCTACTGGGAGTTAAAATAGTCGCAACAAAATCCGATTGGTTTACAATTTTGTAGGGATGTGAATCCAACAAAAAAATTTACGAGGAATAAAATCAAAAACGATTATAATTGAAAAGACTAAAAATATATTTAAACTTTTTTTTTATTATTATGATAGGTCAGACAAATCAAATTTTTTTAAGTGGGTGAAAAATGAAGGGTGATGGTATTATTTAAAGAAAACAATATTTTTTTTAAAAACAAAAATAGAGTACAAAGACATTATATAGACAACTCAATTAAATTGACATCTAAAGTCAATCATCTATTATATGTCCCACCCTAAAATATTATTAGAAACAAAATTAAATAAAATAAATACAAGAAATTTGAGGAACTATGCCAAAATGCGATATAACAATTCAAAGGGTTATAAACTCTTATTAATTACCAAGAAAGCTCATAGTGATAAAATCACGGTGTAAGAAAAAAAAGTTTAGTGAAACATAAATCAACAAAATCTATATTCAGGAATATCAATTATGTTTCTAAAAACATTAAAAATATTAGAAGTAAAAGTATCACACCAATGTCCTTCAGTCTTAGTTCAACTAACGAATGTCGATATTATTAAGTTTAACGTCTTGTCCTGGATTCGAATTCGGGACATCACAATTGTGTGAATTAATTATGGTAAAATTTACCATCTTTTTTAAAATTATATATATATATATATCACACCAATAACTATATATTAAGCTAATGGAGAATATGGTTTGTTTGTTTATATATATTGTTAGAACCCACCCAAGCTTTGCTTTAAAAAATATAAATTTGAGAATTTACATATTTATTTCTAAACACAAGGAATGTAGAATCAATTCTCTACCAAAAATCTAGGGGTGAAGTGAGGGAGGGGGAGGGTGTCATGACTTGATTCTTGGAATAACACCCCGTTAACTTTGGTGCCTCAAATAATTATGTCTTCTTATAAAATAAATAAGTAAAATCTATATTGCTTTATAGAAAGAAAAAAAAATTCTATATTGTTTTTCAAAAATTGTGGATAAATTACTAATAATTAATTAAAATTAATCACCTCATCAAATAATTAAATTATTGATTTCTTAATTTAATAAAAATTTGAAATAATATCGAACACCTTTGTATATGAGTGTAAAAAAGACGAGTCAAATATTTAAAATTTGAATTAAATTTTTTTAAAAATAAATTAGTTTAGACTTGACTCGTTTATTTAGATGAGTCTATTATTTAGATGGATTTAAATAAATGTTTGCAATTTGAGATAGAGATAATATTTTTTAAAATAAATCAATTCTAAGCTATTTTGAAAAAGAAAATATCTCAAATTATAAATCATTTTATAATATCAATGATATATTAATTTTCTTTTCCTATCATGTCTTTTACAATTTAATAATATCTCTTCTTCTAATGCTATCAATTTCTTTTTCTCATCATACAATTAATGAAGGATAATTTTGTAAAATATTGTAATTTATAAATTTTTTTTTCATTCAAAGTTAACTACATTTTTTAATTTAGAATGACATAGTAGTAAAACTTAGTCTTGATTTTAAACTCTAATTTTTTGAAAATTATATACTGTAACGGCTTAGATTGAAAAATAAACAGATTAAAAAATAAATAAAATATTGTTTATTGTCACACATGCAGTGCATTGTACCAGATAGTAATATAATTAAATATAGAAAATACAACCATCTCAACAAGAAAGTGCATCTGGTGTAGTGGTATCATAGTACCCACGGTACTGACCAGGGTTCGATTCCCTGGATCCGCATTTTATTTTATTTTAATTTCACCTAAATTCACCTTCTATGGCATCAAGACATAAATTTTTAAATCCTTTCAAAAGAAAAGAAGAGTTTTTTTCCAATTAAGTAGTAGGGTGTTCAAAAATCCATTTTTTTTTCTTTTGGATTTGTAGAATTTCAAAAGGTGGAAATTAAGATGAGTTAAGGGGTGAGTTAGGTGATGGTAATGGATTAGACCTTTAGCGGTGTGATTATGAAGTTGAAGAATAAGGCATGTTTTTCTATCTATGTGTATTTGGATGGATTTTAATGTCTTGAATAATTTATCTAAAAAATCCAGATTTTGAAAAAGAAGAAGAGGAAATAAATTGAACGTGGTAAGATCTGATCCATGATAGAACTACGTGGAATTCAATATTTAGATTTATCTAATGACTAAAAATTATGGTCCATGATAGACTGGTCCTTTTATGGATTCAAATTACATTAATTCTGAAAGCTTATATAAATGAGAGAAAATTTTAAAAAGAAATCATATTAAAAGATAGTATGTAAAAAGTATACAATATATTATTTTGAATATAGAGTTTATTGAGAATTCACCACAATGTATATAAAGTTTATTAAAAATAAACCAACTAACTGATTAACTACAAACAAACTCTAATTAAATTGTTGGAAATTAAATCAAATCAAACCACTACAAGATTAGAGAAGTATACATGCTCACATTCTTGCTTACCAAGGAAATATATGATTAGACCAAAATCAACTGTTTTTATTTTCTTTAGGTATTAAGATGGTTAACTATTAAAATGTTTTTTTTTCTTAGCTAATAAAAGTCTAGTAAAGACTATTATGATAGCAGCACCGCTTGGATTAGATTAATGCATCGTTTTGTTGTTTTGCTTAAACACTAAGAATTGTTTTACTTAATAGCTAAGTGTTTACAAGCCTATAAAAGGCCTTGCATCTTTCTTCATTTGAATCACTTTGTATAAAAAATCAAATATAGTATTAAAGAAATTTTTTCATTCCTAAATTCTATTTTTTCGGGATTGAGTTTGTGTTTATTTATATGTCCTACTGACATCAAATTGGTATCAGGGCAGGTGAGATCCTGCTAGTGTAAGTATCAAAAATATTTTTAGTTTGTGAGGAACAAGAGAGTTCTAACCGTTTTGTTGTTTTCGTTAAACACTAAGAATTGCTTTGTTAGTAGTTAAGTGTTTACAAGCCTATAAAAGGCGTTGCATCCATCCTCATTTATATCACTTTGTATAAAAAATCAAATATAGTGTTAAAGAAAATTTTTCTTCCTCTAAACTCTATTTTTCTGAGATTGAGTTTGTGTTTATTTATATGTCCTACTGACATCAGATTTGTATTAGAGCAGCTGAGATCCTGCTAGTGTAAGTGTCAAAAATATTTTTAGTTTGTCAGCAACAAGAGAGTTCTCACCTTTCAGAAATTTGTGAGTTGATTGAAAGAGAGATATGACAACAAATTAGAATATCGTTTGGTCCGGCCCCAAATTAGATGCAAATTTAGATTATAGTTATTGGGAACTCTTGATGACAACACATTTAAAAGTTCACAATGTTTGGAGCTTTGTTGATCTTGGATTACAACAAAGAGCCGATGAAACCGCTCGGAGAAGAGACCAGTTGAAGCGTGGGGCATATTGAAACTGTCACATAAAAGAGTAGAGAAAGCTAATAAATCAAAATTGCAAACACTACGAAGAGAATATGAAAGGTACGGAATGTCTAGCTCAGAAACCGTTGAACAATATTTCTCTCGTGTTACAAATCTTGTGAATAAGATGATAGTGTATGGTGAAGATATTCTAGATAGCAAGGTGGTGGAGAAAATTTTGTGCACCATGTCAAGGAAATTTGATCATGTGGTGACTACGATAATTCCCACAACACCAACACTTTGTTAGTAGTAGAGTTGCAAGGAAGTATTGAAAGTCACGTGAACAAAATATCAGAGAAAACAAAAAAAAAAGTAAAGGAAGAAGCTTTGAAAAGTCAAATGAATCTCAATAATGTTATTGAATCAAGTCAAATAAGAGAAGGCAGAGGTCGTGACAATTTCAATAATGGTGGAATAGGAAATTTCAGAGGTAGAGGTCGAGGAAATTTTACAGGAAGAGGACGTGGGAATTCCAATCATTGGAGAGACAACAATTTCTATTTGCCAAACCAAGGAAGAGGCGAAAATAATTTCAGTCATACCAATCGTGGCAGAGGAAGAGGCAACTACAATCAAGAAAGGACAAATTATAGTTGTTATCATTGTGAATAATTTGGACACAAAGTTGTTGCTTGCAGATATCGTCATCAAGCAAACATGGCAGAGAATCAGTATCAAAATACCGATGTGAGTTTTGAAAATCCACAAAATTTATTTTTAGTAAGTAATAATTTTTCTGAAGATGAAGATATTTGGTATTTGGGTACTGGGTGTAGTGATCATATGTGTGGGAAAAAGGAAGTATTTTCTTCTCTGAATGAAACCGTAAGATCTATTGTAAAATTCAAAAACAATTGAAATATACCAATTTTGGGGAAATGCCAAAATGCTATAAGGTTGAAAGATGGATCTCAAAATTTTATTGGTGATGTTTTCTATGCTCCTGGTCTACATCACAATCTACCGAGTATGGGACAACTGTTAGAGAAAGGTTACAACATGCAGATTCATAATGGTTATTGCACGTTGATTGAAAAAAATGGCACATTTATCACAAAGGTAAGAATGACACCTAACCGCCTATTTCCTTTGAAAATTCAACATGAAATATTTCCTTGCTTGAATTCTATAATTCCAAAAGATGATTGGTTGTGGCATATGAGATTTGGTCACTTTCATTTTTCTGGCTTGAATTACTTGTCACGAAAAGAATATGTTTCTAGTTTGCCTGCTGTAAATATTCCAAATGGTATATGTGAAACTTGTCAAATTGGAAAGAAACATAAAGAATAATTTTCAATTGGAAGATCTTGGAGGGCGAAGAAACTACTGGAGATAGTTCATTCAGATTTGTGTTCAGTTCAAATACCAACACATGGTGGCTGTAGATATTTTATTACCTTTATTGATGATTTTAGCAGAAAGACTTGGATACATTTTTTGAAGCAGCAATCGGAAGCTTGCGATACCTTCAAGACATTTAAGGCATTTGTAGAGAAACAGAGTGGTTGCAGAATCAAATCACTTTGAACCGATAGAGGCCAAGAATACCATGACGGTACAAATTTATTTGAACAACATGGAATTGAGCATCAATTAACAACAAGATATACACCTCAACAGAATGGAGTAGTTGAAAGAAAGAACAAAACAATTATAGACAAGGTGAGATGCATGTTGAAAGCAAAAGAAATTTCTAAGGAATTTTGGGCAGAAGTAGTTGCTACTGCAATTTACATTATGAATAGGTGTCTAGCAAAGAGTGTCTAAGAAAAGACTCCTGAAGAAGCTTGGAGTGGAAGGAGACCCTGAATCCGACATCTCAGAATATTTGGATGTATTGCATATACTCATGTACTAGATCAACTTAGAAAGAAGTTGGAAGATAAAGTAGAAATATGTATCTTTATGGGCTACTATTCAAACTCAAATGCCAACAAACTTTACAACCCAGAGACAAAGAAGGTGATTATCAGTCGAGATGTGTCGTTTGATGAAGGAGGAATGTGGGATTGGTCATCGAAGTCCCAAAAAGAGCTGATCATGATTTCAAACAACTAAGAAGAGGAGAATGGGCATGTAGATTCAACTCCTAATGAGCCAGAAACATCCAATAGACAACAAAGGTAGCGTAGATTACCAGCCAGATTGCATGATTGTGTTTTGGGTAATGATAATGACCCATCAGATGAAGAAATTGTCAATTTTGCTTTATTTGCGGATTGTGAGCCAATTACTTTTGAAATCGATGCCATTGAGAAGAACAAAACGTGGGAGCTAACAAAATTACCAACAAACAAGATGCCTATAGGAGTGAAGTGGGTGTACAAAACAAAGTACAAACCCAAGGGTGAAGTTGATCGCTTTAAAGCGAGATTGGTGGCCAAAGGATACAAGCAAGAGCCATGTATTGATTATTTTGAGGTATTTGCTCATGTTTCAAGATTAGATACAATTAGAATGATAATTTCTCTCTCGGTTCAAAATAATTTGAATATACATCAAATGAATGTTAAGTCAGCATTTCTTAATGGTACTTTGGAAGAAGAAAAATATGTTGATCAGCCTGCAGGATATATAGTTAGAGGAAAAGAAGATAAATTCTACAGAATGAAGAAAGCATTATATGGTTTAAAGCAAGCACCAAGAGCATGGTACAATAAGATTGATTTTTATTTTGTGCAGAATGGCTTTCAGAGATGTCCATTTGAGCACACCATATATATCAAGTTCATTGATCTAGGAGATGTTCTTATTGTATGTATATATGTTGATGATTTGATCTTCACTAGCAATAATTCAAAGATGATTGCAGAGTTCAGGGAGGCTATGATTAGTCATTTTGAAATGACAGATTTGGGCCTAATGTCCTATTTCCTTGGCATTAAGGTCACTCAACGGAATGATGGAATTTTCATTTCTCAGAAGAAGTATGCATGTAATATTTTGAAGAAATTCAAGATGCAGAATTCAAAACTAGTTTTCACGCCAGTTGAAGAAAAATTGAAGTTTACAAGATATAGTATATGGAGTTGGATTGCTTAACAGATACATGGAAGAGCCATATGCTAGCCATTTGGAAAGAGCAAAAAGGATTTTAAGATATATCAAATGTACTTTGACAGAAGGAATTTATTATGCTAATAATAATGATGTGAAGCTTGTTGGATACACTGATAGTGATTGGGCTGGAGATATAGAAACAAGAAAAAGCACGTCAGGGTATGCGTTTCATTCGGGTACTGGTGCAATATCATGGTCTTCGAAGAAACAACCTATTGTTGCACTTTTTACAAAGCCTTTAAAGATCGAGTTATTTTATAAATTGAAGAAAAGGCTTGGAATGATAATTTTGAAAGTTTGATTTAAGAGAGGCAATGTTGGAAATCAAATCAAATCACTAGAAGATTAGAGAAGTATACATGCTCACATTATTGGTTACTATCGAAATACATGATTGGACCAAAATAACCATTTTTGTTTTCTTTAGCTATTAAGATGGTTAACTATTAAAATGTTTTTTTTGCTTAGCTAGTAAAGTCTAGTAAAAGCCATAATGATAGCAGCAGCGTTTGGATTAGATTAATGCACCGTATCAAGTAAAAATAAGCATTAGAAAATACAGAAGCAAAATCGCATGAGACCCATTATTATGCATGCAGAAGGTGCCAATTTGCACTTGAAAAAATGTGTATAATAATACCAAGACCTTTATACAGTAGTCCAACAAGAAAAAACAGACTTCATGTGTCTTCTTCTTGTTCCAAAAACCCATTTAGATTTTGCCTGGCAATTTTTGTTGTTTGGCATCAAAATTCACACATGGATGCTACCTCCAAAAATAATCAACCAAGGAATGATATTGACTTTAATCTTTTTCCAGATAAAAGCAAAACACTGTCAAGTTCTATAATTGAACTTCCATAATCATGAGTTTTTAATTGCACATGCCCCATACAATATACTAGTGTTTAAAGCCAACCCTACTACTAGATTGGGATTAGTCTCTTGCTTAATTTTCTTTCTATCACAATTCACAATTGGGAGTTGACAAAAATTCAAAAGTTAGATTTCAAAATATATCAATTTTTGTTCATCTATTTATCTTTTATAAAAACTAACTTGAGATTTTACTTTAGTAAAAAAAAAATCTCTATTGAATGTGCTTCTTTGCCATATAACATTAGCGATGTCACACTTCTTCAAACCAATCTATGAGAAATTCAAAACCCATCTTATGAAAATTGTTTAGTTGAATTGATTAAGCTGCTCTAAAATATGTCAAGCAGCTCCATCATCTTATATAAAATACACTTTCTTGATATCCCAATAATTAACAAGAAACATTTTAATTTTTCATTTGCCAAAAGAAAATGTCACTTGTAAAACAATCATACAATACCAAAATTAGATATCACTAACATAAAAATTATATATTATGTATATAACATAAGCTAAATACAAATTCAAGTTAGCTTCAATATCAAACGCCAAATAGCATCCTCAAAATAAAAAGCAAAAGTAAAATCCATAAAAAAAACATAACTTAAAAATCAAAACTAGCATCATCAAATCCATTATCATATCCAGCATCATAAGCAGAAGCATCAGAAACCATATCTCCAATCAACATCCCACCTAATGCACCTCCAAGCAACCCTGCTCCCAATCCCATTCCAAATTTATTCTTCTTTTGCGGTTGCTGTACTCCTGGATATCCATAACCCGCTTGTTGAGGCGGATATCCATAACCTGCTTGTTGAGGCGGATATCCATAACCCGATTGCTGAGGCGGATATCCATAACCCGATTGCTGAGGAGGATATCCATAACCCGCTTGTTGAGGAGGATATCCATAACCTGGTTGAGCTGGTGGGTAACCACCATACGCCGCCGCCGGTGGAGGATGCGCCCCATGTTGCGGCGGAGGATATGCCGGAGTACCGTACGGCACCGAACTAGAACCCGCCGCCGCTCCTGGAGGAGGATAAGCCATCACTGGTTCTTGTTTCGCCGCCGTTTTTGTTGCCGGCTTTATCGCCGGAGCTTCAACACGTTCACCGAATTTGTAGGAGATGTTTAAGGTACCTTGGGTTTTCCCTGAGGATTTTCTAACCTGGTAACTAACTTGCCGAAAAGAATCTCCAGCGGGGTTGTCGAGGAGTTCTTTGAGAGGGATATGGACGGTTCCGATGACGGTATCGCCGGAAAGGGTACGATCGGAGATAAGTTTGACCTCAATAGAGAGACGATTCTGATTTGCGAGAGATTCGTTGACGGTGAATTTGACGGGGTAGTTCCAGGTGGGGTTTTTTCCGCCGTCACGGTGGGTGTGGGTGGTGGCGTTTTGTGGGTTGAGAGGGTCGCCAGCGATTGAAACGACGGCGTATACGTCCATCTTGGAGAAGAGATTAACATCTTTGAGATCTTTTGCGGATAATATGTTGAGTTCTAAGGTTCTGAATTCCATGATCGATCAAAAAGAGAGAAAATGAAAGAGATTTTGTTGGGTCTTGATGAATATTGATGACTTTATAATAAGATTGGTGTTTTTTGGAAGCTTACGATGTAACAGAATTTATATTGAGAATTCTAAGGAGAAAATAGTTGTAGAGGAAACTTCCAGGTAGGTACTCTTTTATTATTTACGCGTGCCTTCAGTATGTAAATATAAAACATAAATTAAAATAAATTATATTTTTGTTGATAATATCCTTTGTTTTTGGTATAATGATAATAATCTTACTTATTGAGTGAAATGTGTAAATAAAAATGATATCTGAAAAATTATGTATTTAGTCAAAAATTAAAATTATATAAATTATTTTTTAATTATTTTTTTCTATATTTTATTCTAACAGTTATCATTTTCTTTTCATGTATATCATTCGTATTCCATACATTTCATGTAGTTATTTTAGTAGTTTTTCGTTATATTACATTCTAGTAGTTATCCTTTTCTTCTCATGTATATCCTTCCTATCACATATATCAGAGGCGGTTCTGTATCTTTTTATGCTTAATTAATAAATATTTATAGATGAATTTTAATAAAAACTATGATGCTTCACCATTAAGCAATTTTAAAAAATATTTAAAATTTTGATAATGGTAGACGCCAGATTCTAAAAGTAAGATTTTTTTTTATTATTATTTAGATAGTAAATTTAAATAATATTAATTTAATTAAAATAAAATAAAAAAAATTTATAGGAATATTCCACTTTCTTTTCAAAGTAACCTACTATGAAAAAAAAAATAAAAATATCGTACTTTAAAATCTTTAGACCGCAAAGGGATGCGACCATTTATATGTTTTGAAATTATTTTTTTTCTCATTTGAACGTTTCTTTACTATCACTTAGAAATATTTTATCTTTAACTCCCTCGAGAATTGAACTATAATTAATATAATTTATTATTTTTACTTATAATTATTTTTATTTATTAGATCCGGAGAAAAAATTGGAGGAAGTTGTTAACAAAATATAATTAAGTGACTAATTTATATGCAAAACAGAAGAGACTTGTTATAATAATATAAATTTATCTACAAAATATGATGAAGTTGTTAACTTAGCCGCAATTCTTTATTTTTAATTTATTAAATAATCAATAACTCAATTGTTAAAATGAGAAAAAATAATTTCAAAACGTGTAGATGGTCGCATATCCGAGATACGACATCTTACTCTCTAAAAATAATTACGTAATATTGCAAAGGAAATTATATAATTTGCAATTTTAAAATAATTATTAATTTATTTTTAGTTTTACTTTTTTCTATAAACACATTAGGAAATTTATTTTATTAATAAGATATTAATTTATAGCATTTGAGTCGATTAATATTTATTGTGGTTGACTCTATAAATATATTGATTTAACAAACAACATTTTCTATATTTTGTTGCAATTGGAAATGATTTGGAACAAATTAAAATTTGAAGACTCATTTTTTAATTGTGTGATTTAATTCAAATTAGACAATTAAAATATGAATTATCCAACTAATGGATCAATAAAAGATTTTCTTTTTTATTTTGTTGAAACTATAAATGTTAGAAAATATAAATTGGATGAAAAATTATTGAATATATATCGAATTTCATTATTGAATTGAATGGATTACAAAGAAAAATTAATGTCTATAAGATTTCTTTTTGATTTTGTAGACCCACTTGCTTCCCATAGGTGTGATCCCATGTGGCAAAGTGACTAAGGTCCAAGTGCTATTGGACCGAAGAGCTTTCAATTCTTCTTGCATTGCTTTGTTCTAGTTTTTTGAGTGACTTACCTCATCAAAGTTCTTTGGTTCAATTTCAACTGACAAACTGAAATTATATTGGAAATATGAAATGTTAGCATAAGAAACATAATTAGACATAGGGTAAGGAGTCCTTTTTTGGTGCCTTTGTTTTTGGTGATATTGCACACATAGTCATTCAGATAGGCTGATTGATTGATGGTTCTATCAGATCTCCTCACACTGATACCTCGAAGAGTATTATCTAAATTGACAATTAGTGAACCAGGCCTAGAAATAATGTTTTGTTGTGCCTTTGTTGGTATGGTTGAATGTTGTGTAAAGCTTTCCTCCATTCTTCATTCAATTGCTTCACTTTGGGGAAGAGTTGTAGAGTGATCAAGAGGTACATCAGGACTCTGATTAGTATGCTCTTCTTCAATATAATCCCATTTGATAGATTTGGAATTGTCATCGTCATTACTGTAAGGGAATACTAATTCCTCAAAATTCACATCCCTAGACACAAACACTTCTCTATTATTTATGTCATATAGGATGTAACCCTTTGAATCTGCATTGAAACCAAAGAAATATGGTTTTTTTAGCTCTAACATCAAATTTGGACCTATGGGAATTGATAGTAAAGGCATAACATAGACATCCAAAGATTTTAAGATTATTTAAGTCAAGTAAACATTTATATAAATCACTCAAAAGGAGATTTATTTGATAGAAGAGGAATAGGCCTTCTGTAATAAGGTGGACAACATGAACAATGACATAAGACCATAATATCTTAGGAAACCTAGTGCAATCATCAAGAATAGTTATAAAATACTTAATGTAATTAATGTTGTCTAGATTGAACAGAAAATGGAATGTCACCATGAATCAAATCAAAAATATTGTTAGCATTACTATAACTACAGACATATAATAATTTCCTTTGCTTAGAATAGTGACAAACATCACAAATATGTTCATTACAAGCATCATAAAGCAGTTTATTGCTAAGGATTTTAATACACTTGTTTGGAGCATGTCCTAAACAAAAATGCCATAAAGTAGAATTTGGTATAATCTTGTACTTCATATTATTTACAAAACAACTAAGATTGGAATCTTTAAAATCTAATTGATATCCCTTCATATAGTAAAGTCCATTGATCATTTTAGCTATACCAATACTCCTCACAGTCTTCAAGTCCAGTATATGACAAGAATCAACAAGGAAAATAACAATACATTTCAAATAATAAATTATTTAGATGTTGAAATTAGATTAAATAAAAAATGTGGTAAGTATTGCACATCATACGGTTTTAGTTATAAAGAAACGTTTATAGTTCCTGCATGATCTCTACAACCACATTTCCATTTGGTAACTTTACCTTAATTGGCTTAATTTTAATATGGTTGAGAAATAATTAAGATCAAAACATATGTGATCAGTTGCCCCTGAATCCAATATCTAGGGGGTTTTATTTAAATGAAAATAAGGGTCATTGGCCATGGTTTTACTTGTAGTATAATTCGATGGTGTAAGACCAACCAGTGATGAGATACTAATACGATTGGATGCATGTTTTTCAGCATGACTTGACATAGTACTAACTTGTTGAATTAAACACAATACTTCTGACTTGTTCTCGTGTGAAATGATTTTGGTCTTTAGAACACTCCTCCTTATTAGAACTTTCATTATCAGACTTCAAATATTCATGTTCTCCACAAGTATTTGTTAGAGTAATTTCCATTATGTTTGGGTTTTGGTGGATAACCATGCTTCTCGAATCATGTTTTTGCAGTGTGGCCAATCTTTCCACAATTCTTGTTACCGCTTTTCCCTTTTTCATATAATCTTTTGTTGTCAACAACATTAGCAAAGGCTGGTGACTCTGCACTTTTAGTAATAGTACCATGTTGCGTTTCTTGTTGCAACATTAGAGAAAGAACCTTATTAATATTTGGCAGAGGCTCCACAAGGAGCATATGAGACTTAACAACTTCAAATTGGTCATTCAAACCAGTCACAAACGTAATAACTCTATCTTCCTTGGTATATTTTCACAAAATTACAATTGCATCGAGGAATAGGTATGAGATTATCTAATTCCTCCCAAATAACAGTCAAAATAGTAAAATAATATGAAACTATCATGTTACCTTGTTTCAAGGAATGAATTTTTTTTTATGTAATTTTAATTAAATCAGTATGGGAAAACTCGTAATTCAGTTCTAGCCAAACAGTTTTAGCATCATCCTTAAAAGCAAAACTGTGAGTAATGGTTGGTGACACGAAGTTGACGATCCAAGATTGGGGCCGGTTATTGGGTTGTGCAAGTAGTCCAACAGCACAAGGTCCCAATTAGTGAGATCCCCAATTTTTTTAATATAATAAAATGAGGGAATTTTGAGTTAAATTTATTTGTAATTCCTACAAAATAACGATATTTTAAGTTTAGTTCTTAAATTTTTTTATTCATTTGTAATCTCTATTATGATTGTATAGGGACTAAAAGTATCATTTTTTAAATTAAAAAAAATAATCAAAATAGGGATCAAAAGAGAATTAAAAAAATTTAGGTACTAAAAAGTTAAGACTTTTTTTATAGGGACTAAAATAAAGTTTTGAAATTTTATAGAGACTAAAATTCACTTTATATTTTTTATTTTAATTATTAAAATTGTACTTTTTTATTAGGGGTTCAATTTTTAAGATTAGAATAGGATCTCTAAAATGTTTTGATTATTTAAGCTTTGATTATTTCAAGATTAAATCAATATTTTGTGTTATGATATTAAATCAATTTTATTTTAAATGTTTTAAATTCATTTGTTAATAAATATTTCTTGCATATTTGAGATGCTTCTTTTTTTGTTAAAAAATTCGAGATACTTCTAAATACTTCGCTAAGTCACGTATCAGGAGTATGTAAGACCAACGCGGCCCACGCCACGGCTTGGACGCGTACTTGATGATGGTGGGCCATAGAGTATATTTTGTCCCAATTTCTATATTCTAGAATTTTTAACTAAAAAAACATGTATATAATATTTAAAGCATCTCTATTGTATCTATTTTTGAATAATTTAAGGGGACTTTACAATAGTTGAACAAGAAAAAAAGGGAGGAGGGGTTTCACCAGATCATATTAAAATAAGTCATTTATGTGGAATTATTTTTTTTAAGTTAAAAAATTTGGGGTTCACCATATCATATTAAAATAAGTCATTCATGTGGAATTATTTTTTTAAGTAAAGAAATTTTGGGGTTCACCAAACCATATTAAAATAATTCATTCATGCGGAATTATGTTTTTAAGTAAAAAAATTTGCATTCAATCGTGAAGTTTTAGGTTCAAATCCAAGGTATAATATTTAATATAATAATATCGACATTTGTCAATTAAATTAGATTTTATAGATCATTTATGTGCAACTCTAATAACCTATAATAGATCCATTAATTTAGTTCACATACTAGTATTTTGTTTACATATAATTTTTCGATTTGGTGGGGGGCTAGAGTAGATCCTGGTGTTGAATCTTTGTATAGAGAGTCTTCATGACAATGTTGTTAGGAGGCAGGTCTCGTTGGTTATTAGAGATGTAAAATTGTTTTAAGTTAGTTATTATAGTTAGAAATTAGTTGTTATAATTTGGGTATATAAACTTTATTATACGTATTGTTGTAATCATGTTTCTCATTTGATCAATACAAAAGTTATGTCTATTTTCATCTCTTTCGTGTTTAATATCAATGGAGAAATAATTATTCCGCTAGTCTTTCTCGAAACGTATTTGCCAACAAAACTTTACCAAGACCCAAAACTTCTTCAATACTTTTGATATCAACTTTGTTTCAATATCAACAACTTTTATCAAGTAAGAAAAAGATGGAGTCAAGTGTATTTGTTGAAGATTTCTCAAAAACACCAACAACATTTGATGTTAATTTTTTTTTCTTTTTAGTCAAAATGACATTAAAAAAAAGGCAAACAAAAGATTTTGCATAAAAGTGTAGACTATAGATTCAACCTTACCAACAACAACAAAAAAACAAGATAATTCTTGTTTCTAAAAAAATTCATAACTGGATTCTCGTTTACAAGTCTTAGCTAATAACTCATGAGTTGCACATGAGAATTGGTTAAAAAAACAAGAGAAGATCTTGTTTAGATGTGTAGACTCAATTCAACATCTACTACAACAACAAAAAAAAGGAAAAAAAACAAAATTACATTAAAATCGTTTTTGTTTTTATTTCAAACGAAGAATAAATCTTTCAAAAAAAAATTTAGCCAAAGAATAAATCTTTCAAAATAAAAATTAGCTAATTTATTTCCTATATTTCAAAATCATTTAGTCGATGTATATAAGTATTTCTCTTTGTATTTCTTTAGTTTTTACCAACATTTGTATTATTCATTCTAAGATAAAAGTGACACAAACATCTTCTAACTTGCAAGTGAATATTAGAAATGTAAAATTGATTATAAATTAGTTATTTTAATATATGTTTTAGTATATGTTAGTTATTATGGAATCCAAACAATTTTATAAATTATTTTTTATAAAAAAGAAATCGGATGTGGTAGATATTATGGGAATCCATATCAGGTTCCTGTTCTGGTTCCTTTACCATAGCAATGGCATCCAAACAATTGCCACCTTTCATGGATGAAAACTACTTGCTTTAAGAAAGGTGGCATATTAATTAGATATGCTTTGTACTTAATTTATTCCATCTTTTATTTGTAAGAATGATTGCGTACATTTATTTATTTATTGATCCCATAACTTGAAAGCATCTGAAAATATAGCTCGACGGCCAGGATCCATCTAGCATGTCATGGTCATATAAAGTAAATTCAAACAATTACATATTTTTCCATCAAACTTTTTTTGTTGTGCACTTCTTCAAGTATACTAGAAATATGCAGTTTACCTACCAGTTTTCTTGTAGAAATATTTCGCAGGTAAATCACTAAAAAAAAGTTATTTTCATATAGATTTACATGTGGTGTGTTCTGTAGTAAAATTCTAAGATAACATAATCTCTTATTATATTGATAACAAAATCTTAAAGGTATAGTTGCACCAATTAAATCTACAACAAAATTTTAAGATAACTTTTCACATTTTAAATCCTCGGTAAAATTATAAAATAACATTAACTTAAATAATTGAATTGATTTAACGGAAAAATAGCATCTATCCCTCGTCTCTCAAGGTCTATTCACATTCACATTATTTTTTTTAACTTTTCAAATGCACTTATTTCTATTGTATTCACTAACAAAATTGCGTATGTCTCTCAAGGTCTATTCACATTCACATTATTTTTTTTAACTTTTCAAATGCACTTATTTCTATTGTATTCACTAACAAAATTGCGTATAATATTCTTTTTTTCTGTCACACTTACAACTCTATACATCGTTTATAAAAAAAACACTAAAATATACGCTCTGATTTTACCGCTAAAAACATAATCATATATTTTAAAATTTTAAATATTAAATTTATAGTCGTACTACTATAAATTAAAATGAAGATTCTAATTGTGTCATCTAACAAATAATATAAATAGATATAAGTGTGGTAAAAGAAATTTATAATACAATTATTTAATGAATGTAGGAGTGATAAGTATCTTTTCAAAACTAGAGAAGATTTATATGTTATTTAAGGAGAATTCAAGAGGTCAATATAATTTTCCTTTATTTAAATAATTCCTAAAAGGAAATAAATACATTATTTATTCTTATGTAGGAGTTTTAAAGATCCAATTAGTCCAAGAGATCCAACCCGATCCAAATTATTTTAGTTTTGGTCTGTCCGCTTCTAAACAACAGGGACGGGTTAGTGTCACATTTTATGACCAGATATCATGTTCAGGCTAGCCTTCATATTACCCCATTTGTACTATTTATGATCTTATCTTTGTTTGGACTTCGAAACTCTTTTCAAAGTGGGCTTTTTTGATAGTAATCCATAATATATTTAGGTTGGACCTCTTAGACCCATACCATTAAAGAAATGTTTTAAAATAATAATAATAATAATGACCGCGTGATCAACAAAGTGAAGGAGAATTGGAGTATTTGACTCATGAATACTGTTCATGCATGCACTGCTTACCATGTTTGTTGCTTTTTGGACCTGCACTTAGAGTGGCCAAGAAATCATCCTTTTTCTTTATAGGGTTTAAAAGCGTAGAGAATTTGTGGTCAAATTATTTGTCCTTTATATTATTATATTATTTTTCTAGCAAGTTGTATGTGGTTGAGAATGGACCTTTAATAGTTATCCACGATTTAAAAGTTATTCAAAATTTTAACGATGATTAATAAATTTTTTATAAATATAATTCAGCGGCTTTTTTCTTTTGTGCAGTTAAAAAAATAATTTAATTTGTATTGTTTTGTGTTTTAATAGATTTATTTTTTTTATCAAATTGAAATTGATTAAATTAATATTGTCTCAAATGTAAAAAAGAAAATAAAAAACAAAAAAAAAAAAAACATTAAATATTACTTCTAAGAAATGTCATCAATCCATTAAAATTTCATATGATTTATAAACATTGATTTATCGTAGTAGCTTCAACATATTTTCCTACATATATGTCTGTCATATATACAAGACTTTGTATGATATTGTGGTCATTATTATATTAAACTTGTGACTAATTTTATTTAATTGTTATCATTCTTCAGTCATGAAAAGAATGATAAAAATTTGTATACTTCTTGTTCGTGACTATATGACCAATATTGTTTGCTTCTTTTAATATGAACTACAAGAATATAATCTTGGATTTTTTTTAGATTCCAATTGTGTGTTTTGATGTGAAAAGCAAGTGAGAAGAGAGAGATGAGAAATAGTGTAAAAAATGTGAAACATTTGAAAAATATAGCTTTTTATATGTCTTAATTTGTATAAAAGAAAGATAGAAGAAATAGATAACAAAGAAGTGCAGATTATTCTCTTAACAAAGTGTAGATTATTTTCAAATAGCAAAATACCCCTAATAAGAAAACCTTGGGTAACTTAATTCAATTTTGTAATAATTTAATGGATTGGATTAATTTTAACAATTATAAATTTAAATCAATAAAAAATATTATCATGATTTAATTAACTCCTTTTATTTTTAGTTTTAAATCTAATTAATTAAAAACTAAAAAAAAATCTAATTTATTAAGTAAACCACAAGTTCTAATGTACACTTGTTTACCTATTCCAATTCTTCAACTCAATATATATATATATATATATATATATATATATATATATATATTATTCTCTCCTAACGCAAAAATAAATTATATTGAGTTAGACTTTTACAAGATTTCAATTTGATATACCTTGAAAAAGTTAAGTTTGAATATGATTTATTGTCTGTCATAAGTCTATTTTTAAAGTATGATATGATATTTTCAAAATTTGATAAAACTTAAAAGCACACTTCACTATTTTTTCTACGAAAGTCTACACTACTTAAATGATGTATAGTTTAAACTTTTGTAAACAGACTAACAAGTTAATATGTCAATTGACATATATTATATTTTTATATTTATCATGACCTTTTAGAGAATATAACATTATATGACATCTTATTCATGTATATTTTATAGCATTATCTTTAAATATATCAAAAGTTGATGCAAGTGAATGTGTTTGAAATACAAATTTTTTTAACAAATTTATGATTTAACACAAAGTACAAAATTTTCTATAATAAATATATTTATATTTAATTAAGTAGATCTGCCTAATAGGTTCAAAAGGTTTTCTTAGTAGCATATAGCCTAATTTTTTTAGCTAAATAGACTCTAAAAAAAAGTTAGACCTGATCTATATTAAAAAAGTTTAGTCTGACATAAACTTACCATAGGCTAGACTATAAATTCTTGTTGGTCAATCTAGTTTATTTCCACCTACTCTTTCCGCTCATGAACTTTGATCTTTTTAGATCAAGACATACAAATTAAAAAATATTCAAGATATTCCACAAACACAAGATATGCAAGGATGGAAGAATACAATCAAAAACTAACATTCATAACTAGTTAACATATCATATTATATATTGATGTTTCAACCCTACAACAAGACTTAAGTCACAACCAAATTGTTATAATCACATTAACACTCAACCATAATGTCATGCCCTGAACTCCACTGTAACCTAATCAACATGGCTGAACAACACTTAAACATAATGTTGAACTGTTTCCCATGATAATAATATTAATAAATATATTTATATTTAATTAAGTAGATTAGATAGGTTTAAAAGATTTTCTTAGTAGCCTATAGCCTAATATTTTTACCTAAATAGACTTTTAATTTTTTTTTAGAGCTCATCTATATTAAAAAAGTTTAGGCTGACCTAATCCTACTATAGACTAGACTATAGACTCTTGTCGATCAATTTGACATATTTCCACTCTACTTTTTTCATCCCTAAACTTTGGCCTTTTAGATCAAGTCATACAAACGAAGAAATATTCAAAATATCCCACAAACACACTATATGCAAGGGTGGAATAGTACAATCAAAAGCTAAATTCATAACTAGTTAAACATATAATATATCGTAGATGTTTCAACCCTACAACAAGACTTAAGTCACAACCAAATTCCTACAATCATATTAACACTGAATCATAATGTTATGCCATGAACCCCACTCTAACCACATCAACACGTTGCATTGAACAACACCTAAACATAATGTTGACTAGGCATCTAATTAATTATATTTTAATCAAATAACTATAACAAAATTGATATTAAACAAATTAAATGATGAATTAAATATTCAATAAACTAATTAATAAACAATAACCTTAATCCCTATTCTCTAATACACCCTTTCTCCTTCCTCCAACGTATTCAATTCATGTGTAGAAACTGGTACTTTTCATCTAGACTTTGGCTTCACATTTTGCAATTTGGCCTTCACATTTTTGCATACGTAAAACACACAAAACATGTTGCATTGTGTTCATTGAATCAATGTCTCTATCAGTAACAATGACATCATCCTCATCACATGTAACTTGTTCTTTTAACAATTGTAGTGCTTATCTAAAGTATCAACACCTCAAATTGTACATAAGCGAATGCCACGAAAAATGCTATTATGGTCGAGGTAATAACAATAATCTCAAGTAATGATAATTAGTATTTGCAAGTCTTACATGTGTTATCCATAATCAACATTAGATGAAAATATTTACAAGCGTGCTGACATCTGGATGTGCCCAAAATATGTCGCTCAACTCATCAAAATCATCCACTTTCCTATATTGATATACACTTATCATGTTCCATCAACGTCATTAGATGCTACATTTATGTTTTGTTACCGCTAATGGTTGAACAATACACTTGACACACATTATAAATCTGATTGATGGTAGTTAAACTCTCCTCATTATGATCCTTAAAGCCTTCTCGATGAATATGTTAATTTAACTATCTTCTTCACCATATCATTGAGTAAAGCCTTATCGATCTTCACAAGATAACAAACAAAGAAAATGATTACTAGTAAATATTTGCACCAAGTCGTGGTTGCAGAGACCACTTGCCGCATGCATATTCCATCCTTCAACATCTCTTGAAAGTATCCCTCTCAATCTAAACCCCTCACAGGTTTACGCTTCTTTCACTGTCTAAATTTGTTGCTTCTTTCATAACACAAAATTAATATTGTCTTTATTCTTAGTAAACAATTATTGTTTTAAACCTAAAGATCACTATTTCATTTTTGGCTTAAATACTTTTGTGGACTCTTAATTGAATTTTTAAGTTCAAGTTGGTCCCATAACTTTAAAACAAGTCAAATTGGTCCTTTAACTTATCCCTGTTAATGCAAGTTGGTCATTTCCGTCTAATTTATTAGTCAAAGTCAAATGTATGGGATACATGGTGCTGAAATGTCACATAATTAGTTTTACCGTTTTAGGGGTTTTGTGAAGAAAAAAATTATAGAAAGAGAGAATGAAGAACATACAAAGAAGAATATGAAAAATTATGTGTGCTCCTCAAGAGTTGTTCAACAACTTTTAGTTTCTCTTCATTAAGTTGTTGCCTTTCTCCATTGCATTTCTTAATCAATGATTCCCTAATCACTTGGATGTGAGGAAGAACATTGTGAACCAACTATTGGACCATTATTCCCATAATCGCTTGGATTTGATGAAGACGAATGATACTTACTAGGATTTGCAATTTTGGGGAATGGATTTTTTACATAAACTTTAAATTGATTTTGGGGAAGAAAGAGACTTGCATGAAACCTAAATTGATTTTAGAGAAGAAATAATTTGGAGAAGAAAATTTTTTGGAGAAGAAAGAGACTTACATAAACCTTAAAATGATTTTGAGGAAGAAATGATTTGGATAAGAAACAACTATCTTGAAATAAATAAACATTTGATGTTGTTTCATCAACTCTTAACACCGTTTAAGTCTAATTTGAGGAAATGATCAACTTATTTTTTCATACATAAGTTATGAGATCAATTTGAATCGTTTTAAAGTTATAAGACCAAACTAAACTTAAAAATTTAGTTAAAGATATACAAAAAATATTTAAACCTTAATTTTTCCACCCAACTTTTCTAGTCCAACTCAACATATCATTTTGCATAGCAAACACCCAAGAAAACAGCAAATACAAAATTTATAAACATGAGATATTACTGTTTACATGTTGAGAGTTTAAAAATTACAAAACTAATTACATTATCAACAGTAAATGGTAAATACAACAGTAAAATTCATTAACTTTATCAAAGTTCTACATTGTTGTTCAATGCGTCCAAATTTTCTTCCTCAAAGTCCATTTACTATGGATTAACATTTCAATTAGTATGTAACACTATTGAAAATTGCATCTCATTTACATAAGCAATTTAAACAATAGTGTATCCATGAACTTAGTTCAGACCGCCTACACAAATCAATTTTTTTTTTTGTTTATTTTGTAAATTAAGAAACATATTTTTTGAATTAACTGAAATCTATGTAAGAAATTCATGTCTTCTAATATATATGTATAAAATTACTTCGTTTGTCCCAAAATAATTGATGCATATGTAAAAAAAAAAAATTATCCTAAAATAACTGATCATTTCAATTTATAATACAATTTTTTTCTTTCAATTTTACCATTTAACTAATACTATTTGTATTATTGTCAATACAATATCTCTTACTATGCATTTATGACTTTGATATTACGACATTACCTACACAGTATAATTTGATAAAAATAATATTTTATCTCTTTCATTTATACATTTTTCTTAAGAAAAATGTTATTTGAATACAAATTGTAGACAATAATTGACACGTATGTAATAAATATTATTAATTTTTTTAACTGCAGAATCAATTATTTTAAAAAAAAATCAACTTTTTCAATTTTATATTTATTAATTATTATTGAGACATCTTTTTGTGATACATATATAAATTTATACCATTAACCACTTTGAATACTTCATTAATCACTAAAATATAAATCATTAACTATTTATTTAATATATATCTTATTAATACTAAAATGCAAGACATTAACTATCTTAGAGTATTAAGATTTAGTGATTAAAGAAATACTCTAAATAGTTAATGTTTTGTATTTTAGTGGTTAACGAGATATATGTTTTAAAAATGATTAATAAAATGTTCAAAGTGATTAATAATACAATTTCGTGTTTTTAAATTTTTTTTTACAAAAAAATAAAAAACAATACACTATGTACTATGTCTATGTCAAACTAATACATGTTAAATGATAAAATATCTCAATTATTTTGCGACAAAAAAAAAAAAAAAGAAAAAACTATCATCATTTGTGTTATGTTGGTGTAACTTATATGTGATTCTAAAACCATGTTATCCAAGTCTTAAATTTTCTTACTACGTCGTAAAGTAAAACCAACACGAAAGCAAGAAAAAGCAAAACCTCACTTTCACCCTAGGGGCCAATCTGACCTTGCAAGTTGTGAAAACTCGTGTGCCTTTTTTTTAGTATTAAAAAAATAAAAACAAAACCACGATTTTGTTAACTGTAACTAATAAATATTACTAGTTGTCGCCTGTATCGGATTCTGCTAAATTCCTGCAATCAAAGCAAACCTCAGACCGAGGAGGAGTCGCCTCGCCGCCATTAAATAAAATCTTCTCAGTCAAATAAGGCGGCAAATCTATCAATGGTTTCCCTCTTTCTCTCTCCTCTCTAACTTTCTCTCTCTAAAAAACTCCAATGTCTTCTCCCTTCTCCATTCCCGCCTACTCTATCCTCACTTTCTGGTAACTGCTTCCTTTTCTAATTCATTCATTCATTCAAATTCTCCACTGTTTCTTGCTAATTTATTTTAAAGGGAACCCTAATTAATTTATTTGTTAAGCATTGGTGAAGGATTTATGTAATTGTTGGAACTGTGAATTGTGTGTTATTGTAGGTTGTAGTTAGAAAGGGAAGGGAATGGTAATGAAGGAGGAGGAGGAGACAAGCCAGTGGAAGCAAGCCATGATTAATTCAACATCTGGGGCTATTTCTGGTGCTATATCACGGACAGTCACATCACCTCTTGATGTTATTAAGATTAGGTTCCAGGTCTGTTTCTACTTTCAAATTTTGCTGTCCATGTTTTTTTCTTATCAATGAAACTTCTTGCATATTGGGATTCATGTTGAGTTTCTCACAATCACGGTATGCTAGGGTGATTTTAGCAAAAATTACACTTCGGAATTTCAACAAAGTCACTGTATGCCAGTGTGATTTTGTCAATCTGACTACCAATCCAAACATGCATGAACGCCATTTACAAATTGCTTATGTGGTTGTTTGTTTTGTGGGGAAAAGTGGGGTTGTGTTGAATTAATGAGATCAAAAAGCAAAATAAGCAAAAACAAGCAGGTTCAAAATATGGTATCATGTATTTTCTCCTTTCCCTTTCTTTTTTAGAAACATATCTTTGATAGGCTGTAGACTGTGGATTGGTACTTGATAATTGTGCGGAACATCAACGACGAATGATGCCGTCCTACATAAGTATCAGTCCTCCATAAGTAGAAGTTTATAGTCTTCTTCATCCTCATGATGGACACTCACTGTTATAAGATAGCTGCTGTAGCATACTGAAATTTGAACAAATCGTTATTGTTCCGCAAAAAGCTATTTAGTAGAAAGTGTTGTCAAATAGCCACCATTGCGGCGCTATAGAGGAATTTGAAAAAACCTCCATTTTCTGCTATCTGCAATCGACAACACTGCTGACACGGTGACCTAATGGTGTTGGTTTGACAAAAACAAAGAAAAGCACATGAGTTGAGTCAGTTACGGATCCACAGTAAAACTTGCCACTTTGGAAAGTATTGAAGTCATTTGAGTGTACATGTTTCCTTGAAAATAATTTTCAAAGTTTACTTAATGGATAACATATACTAGAATCGACAACATCCTTGGTGCAGCAATGCATCTTTCTCTATGAATATTGACCTTGTTTATGGGTAAAAAGAGTTAGTTTTACCTGACATGCTGGGGGGATTGATTGGTTACAGTTTAACTTGTATTGGTAAATTGAAAGAGTGTGGCTATCTAGCACTTTGCACTAGCTTGGATGCAATCTTGGATCTCATAATTTACAGGATCTGGTGTGAAGTAAATCGAGTATGATGTGCATTCTCTGCCTTAAGTCTAGACGAGAGATTCTGACTTTAAAGCTATTTTTTTCTTACATGTCTGATTGAGAATAGGGCTACTGTCATTTTTTGTACATTTCCATGTGCCCTGTATTAGAACAGAAAAGGTCTATTGACTATTAAGAAATTGATATTCGTTCATGGGTTATCAAAATATTTTGAATATACTTAACACATCAGGTATTTCTCGGCGATTGGCATTATTTTACAAAAAAAGGTGGCCTCAGGATGATTGCATTGACATAGGGCTGCATTGTAAGATTTGTGTATGCATGTAAATGTCTTTAAGGTCTGCATGAGATTTAGGGCTCTTTGGTTCGTTACTGTTCATTGTTGCCTGCTCTATTCTCAATGTGAGCAATATTAAGATGTTATAAACTGTTGTTACATTCATTGACAGGTTCAACTAGAGCCCACTTCCTCATGGAATTCACTAAGCAGGGATTTGTCTAAACCCTCAAAATATACTGGCATGTTTCAAGCAACAAAAGATATTTTTAGAGAAGAAGGCATACGGGTAGAATAATTCAGCTTCTATAATTTTTGTTTAATCCCCCCATATGTAACATTGCTTGAAATTTCAAAAAGATACTGTGGAAGTTTCATGTCGATCTTTTTTTTCTGTGGAAAAATGTGTAATACCCTTTTTACCTGATATATTATAGGGTTTTTGGCGGGGTAATGTGCCAGCTTTGCTCATGGTTATGCCATATACAGCTATACAATTTACTGTTTTACACAAGTTTAAGACTATTGCCTCTGGTTCATCCAAGACAGGTATCCTATTTTCTATTGCAATTGTCATTCAGTAGTGCGACATATTAGCTTGATGAGCAAAGTAAATACCAGGTGTCTGTCTACTAAATTTTTTTGGTTGGATATTTGTTTGGATTTATTGAAATGTCATGACTTTAAATATTTGGTCCTTAAGTTCTTCGTACTCTTCACAGTATATTGCTAAATTAAATTTTATTTCAATAATTAATTTATTTTTGGTACAGTTATTTATTTTTGGGCCAACGTGCACTTATTAATTATTAATCAGTAATGACATTAAGACACCCATTTTTTCATACACCTGCGACACCTGGTTAATCACATTAAAAAATGTGGTTAATTCACTTGAGTACATGGTTAATTCAATTCACAATCAAAATTGTGGTTAATTCAACTATATGATTAACCACAATTTTGAACGTGATCTAAATTAACCATCTACACAACTAAATTAACCACAATTTTGCATGTAAAACCAGACGTCTGAGGTGTAGGAAAAATTAGGTGTCCGTGAAATATTTTTTATTATTAATTAATTACCAGGGGTTTTCCTGTTCTAGATTTATTTTGTTCAATGTTTTCCTTCCTGTTGCTGCAGAGAATCACATTAATCTGAGCCCTTATCTATCCTATATAAGCGGGGCATTAGCTGGATGTGCAGCTACCGTAGGGTCATATCCCTTTGATCTTCTCCGAACTATATTAGCTTCTCAGGGTGAACCAAAGGTATGGACACTATAAGATAACCAAGGTTATGAGATGGTATATCGGTGTACTAACGGTCAGTGAAAGAAAATCCAACATTGCTTTAAACACCTCACTCTAGTCAATATACTTATGCAGTTATGCTTTTTCTCCTGGTTATCATGATAAACCTACAATCTCATTCCTTTGTAAATGGAAATTTCATGTTGAGGATCTGCTTTTTGTTCATTTTTATTAGTGATGCTAGTTTAAAACCATTCACGTGTCTAATCTTAAATGACATGGTATTAGAATTTCTTTTTTCTGTGACCATGTTGAGTTTGAGTATTGACGTCCCCATGCTTTTAATAAAAAATAAGTTTATTTTAGTGCACGATAAGTGGGTCTGTGCATGTCCATGCTTCAAGCCCAAAGGCTACTGTCAGAGGGAATTAGAGATGTAATATAGAACCATTCATGTGTATTCACCTATCAACTTAAGCTTTTAGGATAATTGATTCTTGTAAACTCTTTTTGCCAATTTTAGGGTGGGAGAGGAGTGTTCACCTTTGCTTCTTTCTTGTCTACTTAGTGGTATTTCACATGGGATTTGTCATTTGTCAGATCTCGTGTATTATTTTAGTGGTATTAAAGCCAAGTTAAACAATGTCTAGTGATTGCCTAGAAGGCTAGAAGGGCACCACAATATGGTTGTTTTGTTTGTTGTAATGGCCCCAGCCCCTGATCTTAAAATGGTTATATAGATTATGATGCCCCCGGCCTCAGATTCAGTATGCGATTAGAATCGGTAAGGAGAAGGGTCTTAGCACAACAGGGGAGTTATTTCTATGCGATGATGCGACCAGGAGGTTATGGATTTCATTCATAGAATCAGTATCTTGCAATTGCAATGTAAGACTGTGTACAATATATCCAAATGAATATGACTCTTTCCTGAACCTCGGAATCGTAAGAGATTAATAGTACCAAGTTACCCTTTATCATAATCAGTAATGAGCCAAGAAACATGGATACTACAAATTTTTAAATGGTAGGAGACATGATTGTCATATAACCTAAAATTGGTAAAAATGAGTATTTAGCCATAAATCTGAAATTCAAGGAAAGAATAAGATGAGTTGTTATAGAAATAATAAAATAATTATTATTTATCTAATTATTATGGTATTCTCATCTTAATTGGTATAGAAGTCCAAAAGTAAAAAATTATAAAACAGAAGTAGAAGTGTCCATAAAGTGTACGACACAAATATGTATTTGAGACAGTTATGACACGACACAACTACTATCTGCTTCATTGGTAATGCACTTTGTTTGTGGACAATAATATAGCTTTGAGTTCATAGTCTGAGGCTGTTATGGTCGTTGTGGATTTATTTATTTATTTATGTTATGCTAAAATATTTTCCTGGCTTAGGTTTATCCAAACATGAGGTTGGCATTCATTGATATTCTCCGGAATCGTGGGTTTCAAGGCTTGTATTCTGGACTGTCACCGACACTAGTTGAGATTGTACCTTATGCAGGCCTACAATTCGGCACTTATGATACATTTAAACGTTGGGCCATGGTAAAATTTCAATGCTTAAATTTGATCTGTCATTTATTTTTAGTTTGCATAAATATACTCTGCATTTGTTGGATGTCATTTGGTTGTTGTGTTTAAACAACAGCACGCTCTTCTTATATTGTGTAATACTGATTATTCAAGCCTATTGTTCCCCTCAAAAAAGCCTATTGTTCCTTGTCTTGTACCATCATTTTACAATCTTCGTTGATGTGAAATGGTTCTAGAAGAATTAGAATGACATGAGATGCGTCAATTAGTTATTTCAATCCCTTTTTGCAATGATAAGTAATTGTGTGGTTACAAGGGTTGCTTTTTGTGTGTCTCATATTTCATCGCACGGTTAAATCTTACAGCAACCCAAGTCTTTTCATACTACATGGGACCGATTTCATGGATCAAACTATGGCACAATGTCCTGTCATTTCTTGTACCATATCTACATATGGCTCATTCAATTTTAGATCTCTCTTGATAGTTTCCATTTTATTTGGTCTTGTTCTTTTTCTAACACTGTTGAATCTTCGTTTCATTTTAGAAACTGCACCACTATGCTGTTGAATTGTACAGTCATACGGTGTATATTTGTCAGAAGTGTGTTAAGAAATTATTTTTTCACGGATGAGATTCCCTACATATTTTTTTAATGTAGAGGATTCTGATCCTTGCACTAGCTATTTGCATTAGCAAAGCTATACATCATTTTGTATTCATATTAAATCTCTGTCGATACAAATTTGGTTCGCTCTTAAATTGTAACATCCATATAGATAGTGTGATTCCATCACAGGGCTGATGAATGCTTTAATTTTACTTTTTCTAGCTATCAATTATCCGATACCTGTTCTTTAATATTGTATACAGGCGTGGAACCATGTTCAATCTTCAACAAATGCTGCTGCAGAAGAGAGCCTCTCTAGCTTTCAGCTTTTCCTATGTGGGCTGGCAGCAGGAACATGTGCCAAGCTTGTCTGTCATCCACTTGATGTGGTCAAGAAAAGATTTCAGGTAGATTTAGGTTGTGGAACACACGTTTTTCCATAAAACTAAGTAAACTTGTTTTGGCCTCATGCTGGTTAAATGATGTCAAAGTTGTTATTCTGTCTTCATGTGGATATAGATATGGATCTCAATTCTTTGTTGCAGATTGAAGGTCTGCAAAGGCATCCAAGATATGGAGCTCGGGTTGAACATCGTGCATATAGAAATATGTTTGACGGCTTGAGACAGATATTACAGATGGAGGGATGGGCTGGTCTGTATAAGGGGATAGTTCCATCTACTGTTAAAGCTGCACCAGCTGGTGCTGTAACTTTTGTTGCATATGAATTGACATCAGATTGGCTGGAGTCTATATTAACTTGATTATTTTATACTCCTAGAGAAGGGAGAGGTTTTTATGATTTTTTTTCTTTATGCTATCTCACTTAATTACCTCTAGATAGGAATGAATCACGAGGTAGAAGATGGTTTTTAAAATATACTGCATTATCTGATAGGATTCAATTTTTTTTTTAATGTGGAAATCATGTTAATATTAAAATAGAAGCTAAGATATAATACAGTGACAACTATTTTCTTTTAAATAAATGGTGTGCTTCAACTGTTGAGACAATTATTCTTGTTAACGTGATTTTTATTTCCAAATTTATTTTAAAATTTCACAGCATTTCTTCTTTCAACTTATCTCCGATGAATTCAGGGTTTTAAGATTTAGCATACATTGTGTTTTACAAATTCAAACATGGTTAATGCTCATCTTTTCTTACTACAGAGACCACCAAATGCATTTGGTATTGAATGAAGAAGTAATGTGTTTGAATCTATTTAGGATTTAAATTGTATTTTGGTCATGTTGATTATTGATTATTATGTTACAATATTTAGAGGATAGAATGAAGATGAACACATGCTTCATTCAAATCACTCAATTTAGTCCCTATATTTTTGAATTTAATCTTATTCTAATCCCTGTAATATTTCAATTTACATAAATATAGTTCCTACTACCAAAAGTTTTAATACCAGATATATTGTAAAAAAAAAATGTCAAATAGTACGTTAAGTTTAGGCCATCTTGAGCAATTTAGTTCGTGCATGTGTTCAAATTTTAAGCTATCAATTTATGCCATGTCATCGTCATTAAAGTTTGGGCTTAAAACAAGTTGAAGGATTAAATAGCTATTTCGCAAAATTGGAGGACTAATTTGACAGTTCGTTACAAATTCAAGGACATAATTGCATATTCATTCATTTGGTATTTGATTGTATCAAGATTTGGATGCAAATAAATGATTTATTTATATGCACAAGAAAAGAACACAACGTAAATTTTACTAGTATGTTGCAAATTAAAATCTCAATTTGCTCGTTTTATTAGAGATTTGAATAAAGCAGATGGTTGTGAAAGACAAATAAAAATACAATCTCACCAGTTGGATTACAAACCCTTATTGCAATTCCCTCTCAAAAGTTAATTTCCATCCCAACAAATTTAATTGTTGATATTACAAAAGTTTTGACAAGAACCAAGTACTTGAGCCGCACTAGCACTTCTCAATACAGTGATTACAGTTCAATAAAGACTTGAGGCTTGAGTATTTGGCATTCACTTTTTTGTTGAAGACAGCTTAGTACACGTTTCAATGGGCAAAACTTAGTGCACACTTCAAATCTATTTAGAACATTCTTTAGTCAGATATGAAGAAATTAGCAATGCTGGTAAAGCCATTTATCTCTGCGTTTTGTTCTTATCTTCATTGCTTCCTTCTGGAGGATGAGATAGGAATTGCAAGATTTTCTGAATCTGAACAACATTGACCTGAAATTTTTCAGCAATCTGGTTAGCATCCATAGGTCCATTATGATCATCAGCCTTGCCTTCATGCAAGAGGATGATTTGGCGCAACTGTGCTACATTCAAAGTGCCTGCAGGAACCGGCCTTTCCTCATATTGACCAGAATTTGGTTTTGTATTTCGCAACTTTGGCATTGGCCTACTGTACTTTTCAACCAGGGATGCCTGTAACAATATTATCAAATCGTTAGATGACTTTTCTCAGTAAACTATGCACTACAAAGTAAAGAGCAATGTGTTGACTATTGAAACTGTGTTAGACATTGTGATCAAGTAATTTCAAAGACAAAAAGCTTGCAAGAAACTTTCAAAAGGGTTTATTTCTCTCTCTGTAAAAATCCTTAATCCAAACAAATATCAAGTGTGCTGCAAAACATAGTAAAATGTGTTATGTTCATATAGCATTGTCTAACTACCATGAATAAACAATGACAGAAACTATAAGCCCAGCATGTACTATGATGAACAGTGGAGAGATTTCTGAGTATTGGAATAGTATAAACATAAAGTATACAGCAACAAAGTATTTTAAGCAAATAATATCAATCCATGACATACAGTCATAGGTAGGATCACTTTGGCAGAATTCTTTTCATCAGAATTATCTTCGAACTAAATATATGATAGGGAATTATGGCCGTCTGATCTATCTAACCAATCCCACTAATGCTTGGTGGTTTATTGTTTTTGTCCCTTTCATCTAGCAGAACAAGCCAATATATAGTGTATGAGATTTCGCCAGTCTTCAATGCCAATAAAACGATCTTATAAACCAGCATACAGAGATCAACATTTAATACAATTACATTGTAAAAGGGTGAAGGAGAAAACTATAAAATGTATATAAAAATATTATAAAATGTTAGAATTAAATGGTGTAATTATTGAAAAATGGGTAAGCATGCAATGCATTACATGCAAGATGCAACAATAAAAAAATTCCACTTCAACTCAACAAAAGGAGTAAACGTAAAATTTCTACAAACTCACCTCACCCATTTCAGGTTTTCCCCCAGGCTTTGATGTAATCCTGCCAACCATTTGGCCAAGCATCGCATCAAATTTGGGATCTCTCTCTTCTAGGATGTTGTCCAAATTAGCTCTAGGACGATCATCTTAAGCCAACAGATAAAAACACTATCAACAACCATGAACTACAAAAACAGTATTACAAACCCTCACATGAACAGTATATCTATGCAGGCTTATTGCAAACACAGAAATTATGATAAATGGAAGCCTTCACAGTTAAAATAAGCTACATGTAGTAAGAATGTAAGACCGCGACATGTAGTAGTGTGCTCAGCAGGCAAGGTAGAAATAGGGTTGAAAGATTTTGATGTTCAATGGCTATTGCTTGATAGAGGAAGAAAATGGATACACAATTAAAAATCTACTTCTAAATAATAGTTGTAGCAAAGACTATTTTAACTTTTTCTTTTCCAATAAGTGCTTGATGAAAAGTTAATTCAAATGGCTGAAAACTGTTGGACTGTCAAGTATGAATAAGAAGTCTAACATTGAATGAAAATTGACATGTTGAGTAACATATAAGTGACAAGACCTATATGCCCAATGTCTTATAGTTTTGTGTGAAGATGTGATGTCCAATCCACTTGTGAGACTACTCTTAGCGCAGCCTCAATGTAGAGATTTCTTCGGTGCTTTACTCCTCCTTGTGACCCAGCAAAAGTTTATGATGCTTCAGTTTTAACTATTCCACAATATGATTGAAACTTGAAACATAAAATGTAAATTATATTTTCATTTTTCACCTCCACATTTTCTACTACCTATTTTCAGCCAAATCAAGCATGTCCTAGGGTTGGGATATAAATCCTTTATTTTTCCCTTTCAGCTGGAAAATGATATAAATTTCAAAATAAAAAACATTCAAATTCAACTGAATAGTGATATTCAAAACCCACATTGTTCAGAGTTTGAATTTATAAATTCCTCAACATAGAACAACACCGTGTCAAAATAACCCTCATCAGCTACCTTAATCTCTGAGGTACCCACTAAGATTTTCCATTTTCTAATAAAAAAATTACGGAACAATTATTTTGAAATGTCATAACCCTAACAAACCGAAAACCAAAAGCTCAAGCAAAGAGAAAGAGAGACTAACTAACCGTCGTTTAATGAGTCTCGTGTGGCGGCCTTAGAGCTCTCCGCCGCCTTTGAAGGAGGTCGGTGGTCGACGGCGATCTTGGGCTTTGATAAGGATGACGTATCAGTTTCGGATGCCGCTCGGATTCTTCCAGATGCTCGACGAAATGCCTGACCCATAGTCAAATTAAACTAAGGCTTGTTGCTGTTGCTATTCGCCGCGAACTTCGATTGACTAATTGATTATTATAATAAATGTAGACACCATTTTTTGAAAAGGATGATACTTTGTAGTAAAACCCTGCGGCTTGTTGTTAAAAGAAGAAGCATCAACCGAGAGAGAGAGAGTGACGTGGTGAGGCAAGAACCGAGGCTTCAAATATAATTTATATTTAATTATATTCATTTAAAAGTTGTATTTGATCAAAAAATTATAAATTTTAATTTTTGGTTAGAATCGATTTAAGAAGTATAATCATTTATGTTTGACGATATCTAAATTTATTAAATATTTTACAATTTATAATTGATTTTGACCATTCTAATAATAAAATCAAACATATATTTACTACGCAGTTGTTTTGTATTTTTATTGTATAAATCATAAATTTAATATCTAAAATTATGAGTATATCACCTTTTGAAACCTCAAATTTATGTATTAGTAAAATATTCTTTTATATTAAATTATATTAATTAATTTATTCTCTTTATTAAATAATTTTAATATGTATATTAACATGTCACATTAAATAATATTGTAATTTATCTATATCGTAGAAAGATTAATTCACGTCAAAAATGAGTTGAATATTAAATTTTATGAAATATTTTGACTATAATTTATATCCTATTTATCAAAATACGAAATCTCTAATGCTTATTCATATATATGCATCCTCACATTCCTTATGCTTAATCATGTTTGGATTGAATTACTTTACATCCATATCCTTTTTGACTTGATTATATGCAATATACTAATATGAATATGAATTCCTTTCGTCTTCAAGTCGTTCTGCTCGACTTGCCATATTATGGGCAAAATCAAGCTTAACAACGTTGTTAGATCGCATCCAATATCAATTTTGGGGATTTTTATATTTAACAATTTAGGAATTTGATGATTTAACGAAATTTAATATCTTAGAGAAATTAGAATTATAGGTAAAATACTTCTTAAAATTTACTATCCATACACAAAATGCTTCGTATGACTCGAACTAGCCTCATTTGATGTGGATAAACCACAATGTCATTTAACACGACATTTTAATATACTTAACAAAGCTAATAATCGAATAAAGCAAATTGATTAACGTAATTCAATATAAAAAAACATTTTACTAACATGTAAATTTGAGGTGTCAAATTATTTGATGTTCACGACTTCAAGAATCAAATTATTGTTTACTCTATCTACTTTTATTAAGCTAAACATAATTTAAGGTTTTTTATGACTAAAAACATTATTTAACTATACTAGATTATTATTTTGTCTTTTTATAGTATTTTTAAGTCTCAAAATATGTATGATGTTGCTTTTTTTTTTTTGGATTTAGTTTAACTCCATTATTTTTATTAAAAAAATTATATTTATTGAGAATAATAAAGTTCAATGTCGCTAAAATAAAAATGATGAAATATGCGAACAAATTCACAATATTTATGTTAATAAAATAAAACGGTAAAATACCTACACATGTAAAAAAAACATACAGATATGACAAAGTTGAAGTGTTTGGGATACATGTCTCCTGTCTTCGTAGCTGTAATATTTATGATGCACGGTTCATTGATTTAATCTGCACATGATCAAAGTTGATCTGTCAATCTGAACTAAATCAACACTGCAACAAGATAAGGCCAAAATAATGTCGCTCCAAAATGTCAAACAAAACAACATCGCTAAGAAGGCGAAATCACGAAAGAAAAAAAAAACTAAATATGTGTAAAAATAGTTTATTTAAATATAAAAAGAAAAAATTATAGAGATGACTTTGAACCGACAACTTGACTCTAAACTACTCATTTTTATTATAAAAAAAAAATAAAAAAAAATAAAAAAAAATAAAAAAACAAGAGAGAGAACGATTAGGATTAGGTAACGAGAGACTAAGGGCTTGTTTGGGTTTCTTGTTTTTAAAAACTGTTTTGTAAAATTATTTTTAATATTATAATTTTTAAAACTAAAAAAGCAAAACAGATAAATGGTGTTTTACTTTTTCATTTTTTAGTTTTTTAAATGGTGTTTTACTTTTTCATTTTTTAGTTTTTTAAATGGTGTTTTACTTTTTCATTTTTTAGTTTTTTTAATTCTCTGATCAAAAACTGTTTTAAAATATTAGAGTTGCCAAACAAATTTTTATTAAATTTTCTTTTTAAAAACCGTTTTCTAAAATTTATTTATAAAATAGTTTTCAAAAAGTAAAACACAATAAAACAAGTCCTAATTTCTTATCGAGATTTAAAAAGAAAAATGACAATATGACAGTCTTAATAAACCTAGATTTGTAACTCATTGTCTATTATTTTTTAAATGTTACATTTAAACATAGAATTGTAAAAATATAATAAACCTTTCATCAATCATCTTATTTCTCTTTGAATCTTTTTAATATTCCCTTTCATTGCCCACAAGAAAGAAATATCACAATTTTAATTATTTTTTCAAAACTGTAATTTTAATCTCATATTTCTTCACCTTCTCTTACCCCAAATCATTACAATCCAATTTCAATTGACAGTTTAAATTCCTATTTTTCATATTCTTCTCCTTCCACTTCGACATTGCTTCAAACCTATAAATTGAAACTCAAAATTAATTTAATTTTTTTTGGAGTTAGAATTCCAAAATAAAAATTGGAGTCAAACAACAAATAAATAAATAGAATCAAGAGCTATTTTGTTGTGAAAATGTGAGAACATTTCACAGACAAACAATCACACTAGTATACAAACAGAAAGACTCACACTAATACATTAAAAGAAGGACAGATACTGACGTGTCCTTCAATCTATTTTTCCTATTGTGTTTAGTTGCATATAATTTTTTTTATTATATTTCATTAATTGTATAATACATTTTTTACTTTAATTCGTTTGTTTGAGTTTTATGATATCTATTTTATTCAATTAATCTAAATCCAATGCCAATTTTTATGTTATGTTTTTAAATTTGGATTTTGAAAATATTTCTGTTAAGGAGCTTTAAGTAGTTATGGTACTAATTTAAGTTTATAGTAAAAATACATTTTAGTCTCTGAGAAATTTTGAGAAACCCAATTTAATTATTAAGAAAAATAAAAACCCTTTTTAGTCCTAAGAAAAATAAGTCAGGCCAAATTTGTCCTTATGTGAATCACAATTAAAAAATTGAGGTTTTTTGAAGTTCTTTTACTAACTTGTTCGATAACTGATGATCTTGATTATCCTACATATAATTTCTATTAAAAGAGACAATTAGATCATTGACAATAATTAAAAATAAACAATTAAGTCCCAAACAGGGACTTTAAGTTTGTTCATTTAAATTGAACCGGGGGATAACGGTCCATTCATTCCCACTACCAAGGTACCTCGTTCAATTCCCACTGAAGGCACAAAACTTTTTATTTCCAACAGGGAAAATGAGGCGAGAAGGTCGTGGTTCAATTTCCACGCAAGGCACAAAACTCTTTATTTCCAACGGGGAAAGAGAGGCGATAAGGTAGTGATTGACAGCACCGATAACGATAAGGGTCTGTTACATATCTTCATATTTATACTCATGCCCATATATTTTATACAAACTACTTATTTTATTCTTTTGTCTTTTTTTTTCTACCCACTAAAATTAACTTGGATTTCTGAAAGCTTAAAAAAAGTTTTTCAAAACACATGTTTTTTAAAAAATTTGAACTTTGTGTATTAAAAACTTTTTTCATGTTTTTTGGAATACATTTATGTATCGAAAAACTTTAAAAAAAGTTTTTGAAATATAAATGTGGTTCGGAAGTTTTCCAGAACACACAAAATTCAAACTTTGTATTCCAAATTTTTTTTTACAGTTTGCCAAAAGAAATTCCGGAACACAAACATATACTAAAAAAATATAAAATTAAATTTTTATTAAAACATGGAGATATGAATATAAATTTGGAAGTATAGAATAAAATTTTCTATATGAAATAGTATAGAAAATAATGTCAAAAAAAAGAAATACTATTGCCATATAACTTATTTAGTTTAATATTGATATATAATTATCTATTATGATAACTTAGATATCTTTTTGAGAAATATAAGTTATATATCAATATTTAACTTAAACCAAATCATTTATTAAAATACTATAAATACAAACTATAGAAAAACTATTTATTAAACAAACAACATAGATGAAAGTGTAACATTTATTAATATCCCATATATAAAATCCACTTGATAACAAATTTTGGTGTAACATAAATGAAAGAGTAACATTTATGAATACACCATATATAAAATCCACTTTATACCAAATTTTGGTTTAACAATATTCTCTTCCAATTTTCTCTTTAATTTAAATTATTATATTTATTATTTTTTATTTAATCAAATAACTAACTTATTTTTTTTAAGTCTTTTCAACATAGGTAATTCTAGGTTCACTATGTTGTAGCAGTTTAATCTTTTTTGTTTGATT
>JBBPBQ010000003.1:9860003-9880992 GCA_037974755.1 Cicer yamashitae
AAAACTATATCATCTATTACAAAGTCAAAGACTATAAATACGAAGTATTAAAAATTTTAAACAATCCACAGCAAAGAAAGCACAACTTTGATTAAAAACACATAAAAGAAATACTATTTAATTAAAAAGAAAGCAGAAGTTATGATACAAAATTAAAACACATTAATTACAAAGTAATCGCAACAGAAAACAGACTATACATTATACTAGTTAGGGTTGTGTCATCATATTCATAAAACTAATTCACATTTATATAAAAATAATTTATCATAACTGATTTATATAATCAATTCATATAATTAAAATTAATTCTACAAAATCAGTTATATATAACCAATTTTACAAACAATATCTTTTTCAAATTATTTCATGAAAAGAATACAAAAAATCTCAATTTTTTAATAAAAAAATTGTTTGAAAAAAATTCTAAAATTTTCTCAAAAGATAATCGTAATTCTTTTTATAAATCGAAAAAAATTTCTAAAAAAAATCGAGATACTTTTTCATCAAAAATCATTTGAGAAAAAAAATTCAAATTTATTTATTTGGAAATTTTTATATAAAAAAATACAAATAATAAAAATTTTCAAAAAAATTGTAGAAAACAAAGTCATAATTATTTTTTGCTTATGATATATACATCTAAATTAACAACGATTAAAAAAATAGATAATCATATTCAAAATAAATGGATCGTTTAAAAAACATAATTTAAATATCCAATTTTTCAAAATTTATTATGAATATGAACGTGGTTTAGTTTAAAAATTTATAGTAGTCTACAAGTATCTCTGAAGTCAAAACCACGTCGTGTAGAAGTAATCACCTATTTGTGTATCGATACACAATTTTGTATTTCTGTACCGTATATTTGGCCTAATCGACCGGTATAACAAATTGCCAACTGAAATAAAAGCACCAAATATATGTTTAATAAATACATAAGAGTCCAACTGAATTATTCAACAATTTGATAATTGGAGTAATCATGCATCAATTAATGTTATAAACATACAATCCTCAAAGATAATTCTAATCATGATAATAAAAAGAAAAACAACACTAAAAAAATAATTTTCATGCATATGATGAACCTTACATACGCCTCCTCTTGTTATTTGTCTCCTCCTCTTCATATTTCTCAGCAACAGCTTCCAAAGCCTTCATTGTAAGTTTAAGTGATCTTCTACTCTTTCTCACAGTCACTTCATTCACCCTAGTTTCAACACCTTCAACTTTATCAGCAATAGATTCCAAAGCTTTCACTGAAAGTTTATGGGATCTTCTACTCTTTCTCACAGCACCTTCATTCACCACAGCTTCTTCACCTGGTAAGTTAAAATCAACAATAGTCCTTTTTGGAAGCACTTTTTTTGAATGACATTTTTCACTAGTGCTCCCTCTATCAAAGCACATTACACCAACAGAATCCTTATTGTGAGAATCATTTTCAGAAGCAGAATTTATGATTAGCTCAGGATATTTAGAAACTTCATCAAAAACATCTTTAACAGAATCATAATAGTGAAAGTCCTTCAATAGTTTCTTTGAAAACTCTTGAATTCCAGGGATAATGAACATTATAGGACTCTTACGATAAACACTGCAATTCTTATTATCAGGCTGCTCTGAATGCCAACCTTTTGCAAGTAAACGAGGCCAAATTGCTTCCCAGAAAACATCGTTCACTCGCGATCTAATCTTTGTATCGTCGCTTCTTAGAACATGAATTAGTTCTGAAGTTGTAAGCCTTGACCAATCTTTGCCACTACGAATTGGAAAAATGTAGTTCATAGAATTTGTAGTAAGATTTGTAAGATCGTTCTCTTTTCCAATTCCAAGTGCTTCAATAAGAGAATTGAGTCCAACTAAAGCCTTTAAAGTATGAGCATAGTCTTCTAGAGACATTTTTTCTTCCACAAAATTCTTGGACACCTACAATGCAATTGGATTTAGTATTGTTGATAATTTTTAATGATGAAATGAAAGATCATAAACTTGAGAATAATTTAATGAAGTAAATACCTCAAGTAATTTATTGTAGCATTCCAGTGGCTGATTGTGCAGTAAACGAGATAAAAGTAGCTGATGTGTTGGTTCTGTTAAAAGCCTTTTCTTACAAATTTTATCTCCATCTTTTCTTACTTTGCTATTTACACACCACTTATAGAATTTGGTGTAATAGAAAGTTTGTACATCTATAGTCTTACTGCCAATAAATCTTTTGACTTCAGAAAAGTTCTTCCCAAATATATACAAACCAATCATTAAACTGTCTTCTTCTTTTTTAGTCCAAATATCATTTGATGAATACTTGGAGAAGCTCTCTACTGGCTCATGTGGATTCTCTGGAGAACTGTTGCTGTCAAATTCTGATTTCAAACATGGAATTTCTGCTTGATATTTGTTTCCTATCCGAATATGAGAATGATATCTAGAGTGTAAATTTTTCTCTCTTAGCTTCTGAATGTGATCAACTTGATCTTCAGCTTCCTATGAAAAAAATTAAATAAATTAAATATAAATATAAAAGAAAAATAGATTATGTTCATTTGAAAAAACTTGCATTTACTAATGTTGTATATCTCACACCTTCTGATTATGATTATACGGCTTATATTTCAACTGTGTATTTCATATCTGATTTATGGAGTGAAAATGTGAGCCGTATGATTTATAGAACTAAATAGTATCAAATGTATGACTGCGACAAATATGTGCCAATATTAATTTTTAAATAAGTTTTTAGTCTCCACAAAATTCAACATTTTGTTTTTAGTTCTTATACAAAATTTCTTAATTTTGTAGTCCTTAAAAATTTTCTATTTGCATTTTTGGTCCCTGCTTTTAATTCATCTCATGTGTATTCTTCTAATTTTTTAATGATATTTTGCAGTTATATTTAAAATATTATAAAAACCTCTCACACAAAAATTTAGCATTTTTAAACAAAATATATTTAATTATCTTTTGTTAAAAAAATCTAAATTTTTGTATAAGAGATCTTTATAATGTCCTTAATATGACTATAAAAAATCATTCACAAATTATAAGGATATATGTGAGTTAGCTTAAAAATAAAGACCAAAAATGAAAATGGAAAAATTTTTAGAACTAAAAAGTTAAGAAATTTTTTATAAGAAAAAATAATTAAAATTTTATAAGAATTAAAAACTTATTTTAATTTTTATATTTCAAATACTACGAAGAAGAACACAAATATATATTCATACATTCAAAATTACAAAGTTTTAAGAGAAACAACTAAAAAAACAAATATTTCTATTAATGGTGGCTATGGTGAAAATGATGGAGAAGCTTAGAGAATGATATAATATTTGAAGTCAGGATGGAGCAGAGTCTTGATACCCACCTTACCTCATTAATAAAAAATATTTGTAATATCTTCTCAAAAAATTATTTTTGAGATATTATTTTAGTTTATCATTTTCTATTATAATAATTGTAGTTTTTTAATTTATATGTTATATAGGCAAGGTAGGAGCTGGTAGATATGGGTATTTATTTTTCAACCTCATTCGGGCATTTGGGGATAGGGTAGGTTAGACCTGTCAAAACGGACTACCCGACTAATTTAGGGCTGGCCCTAATGGGTAGCCCGCATTTTTTTTTTTAATTATATTTTTAATTTTTTTGCAACTTTTTTGATTTAAAATTTTTCTTCATGTCCATTTAAAACCAACTTAGTTCGGAATTTCTTCATGACTGTATGCCGTATGTCGTGCCCGTGGAGTGAGACCGTGAGTTTGTATGTGAGAGTGCCATCACATTTCCCTTCAAAATAGGGTTTGTTGTGTTTTGTGAATTCTTAAAAAAAAAATTGGAACTAGCCCAAGTTAATTTTTGTTTGATCGGACCTTTTATTTAAGACCAATTTTACTATTTTTATTTTTTTAAAATTGATTATGTGGGTTGCGGGCTACCCGGTACCCATACGGGCTAACCCTAATGGATAACAGGTTTATTCCGACCGGGCTCGAAAGCCCTGAAGCCCAAGCCCTGTGTTTTAGCAGGCAGGGCGGGCGGGCCCATTTTAACAGCTCTAAGGTAGGTATTCCGTCGGAAGATGTGGCGAAGGAGAAAAATCACACCCCTCGATCCGCAACCCACATGACATATACCTAAAGGTGTGATTGAGTTTGTCTCCCTTAGATTGAAATACGAGTTGGACTTTTTTGAATTAATGGATTAACAAACTCCAAAATCAATTCAAGATATTGTTAATTGAGTCATGATCATTTCAAATCATTTCACAAGGGCCACACTTCTCAAAAATGAATTTACTCAAGCATTAAGGTATACATTACTCTTTCTAATGTTATTTTGCCCTAAAACTTAACTCAAAAGATACTTGCAAGTATATCAGTAACTCAACAGACAATAATAAAACATGGGAATAAAAATTGAGGATTTTAACAAAAGGCAAGATTTCCCAAGTACGTAGAATCCAAATCCATCTTTTAGTTTTAGGTAAGTTATCATTTTACCAATGAATTATAATCATTTAAACAAAACCGTAGATAAATGGTATTCAAGCTTTGTGTGAATCAAATTTGTCTCATAGAATCTTAGTGACCAACGTAAATTTTTGTGCCAATTAGTTATTTACCAAAATGATATGTGACATTTTTTATGTATAAAAAGTTTCCAAAGCTCGACATTATAATGGCACACACGTTATCTAATATTTTTCTTTTCCAGTACTGATCTTCAAGAAAAAAGGGTAAAATCAAAGTAGTTAAATAAATATTAATGTTTTTAGAAAAAACAAAAGTAATTATATTCAACTTCATATTATTTTCTTCACAAACTACTCTTAGATGTGGTGCGGTAAGTGTTTGGAGGTTCAAGATCATCATGTGTATAGAGAATCCATTATGTTGTGCACTCACTGGCAAATGAGGTGAATTCTCAGAAATTGGGATTGAAGTTTGTCAATTCTCTGTGAGCAGGCTACTTTCTGCTCTTGTTGCAAGATGTTATGGGAATAAATATCCCATCATTGTATTCCATCTTAATTGTTTTCATTATGGGGCCAAGCCCCTCCTTGGAAACAAAAACAAATGAAAAACAGTCTCTCCAAATTCATGCCAACTTTCTCAACTCAGAAAATAAACTTTCGTAAGAACATAAATTATAATAATATTGTGATACGACACACCTAGAAAAAGGGAGGACCATAACACAAGCTCCAACCTAAACAATGAATCAAATCCATCTTTATTCATAAAAATGAGAGAGGAAAACCCTGACCCAAAGTCTGTCACTTTACAACAAATTGTACGACATCAATCATCAATCAACAATTTTCCATGATTAGTAAACCAAACATAACAAACTCTGGCAACTTTCAAAGCAAAAACTAGAATCGAACAACAAACATTGAAGGAACTTTTAAAAAACACACCACAATCATCAAATTGATAAAGAGAAAAGAACGAATAAATAGACAAGCATTAGCACCCGACTAGGTTTTCCCAATGAAGAAAAAAATCCAATGCGATACAAGGAGATTTGGGTATTAACTCGACAATTATATGAAATTGATGGCATATCCACTACATTAAATTGTACGACATCAATCAAAGCATGGTGCCGAAGCCACACAATCAAAGGAAGAAATGACAAAAGCACGAAACACAAGAAAAAAAGAGGAGATTCCAATGTTACCTTCATTGTAGAAGATTGAGAATGATAACGAGAAAACCGAAATACCATGCGAAGAAGCTAGCTTACAAAATGGATGTTTATCATTCCACACCTATTTGATTAAAAACAAAGGAAAAACATGAACAAACAGAGTTTACGAGGACACACACATACTGGACAAAGCACAAATAAAAAGAGAGATATAAAATGGTACCTGTGTGTTGAAAAAGCTACGACTTCGTGGATACGCGAAAGATAAAAAAACATAGAGAGAGAGAACAAAGTGATGATAATAAATAACAAAAAAAAAAAAAACCAATTATAATTATTTACAATAATATAGAAAAGGAGTTTGATTTTTACAATTAAAGAGATCATTTGCTCCAAGGAGAGTTAGTACACGTGTAACTATTCAAAAATAATTTTTTATGTATACGAATAAAATTAATGTTTAAACTTGTATTTAGTTTAAATTGTTTGACGAACTATTTAGCTATGAAATTGAATGACATCACAGTGCTCGGGAAACTGTGAGTTTTATTCCAACTCACAATAACAATAACACAAACTAATTGTAAACACATAAAAGATAATTTTAAAAGGGTTAATAATATGAGCGGAATTGAGTTTTTGTATTTTAATTTTGTTTTTTTCATCGTCGTAACTTTATATTCTTTGACTTTTAGTCTTACCTAGAATTTGTTCTTTTTGAAATGCTAAGGTGTCAAGAAAGTCTTATCTTTTAATGACTTGGCAATTTTAAAAACTTATGAATTAATATTTTTTAAATAAAAATAATTTATTGTTTTTTAACTTTCCCTTCCTCACAACACTTATTTGTCTTTTAGTTTTACCCTCCTTCACCCCCTTTGAATTTTCCCCAATTCCCACCAAACCTAAACCTAAGAAGGGAGTTATAGAAAGAAAAAAAGATATTTTTTATGGGGTTTAACTTTTCAAGGATGTAGAAATTAAATTGCGAAGGGAAAGGGAAGATGATAATGGTCGAAAAAGGTCGTAGCAACAATGGGTATGTTGCGGTTCCCGCCTCTACAAGGTCTACTTGTTACAATGAGGTTGTCGAGCTCCAAGTTGCTTTCGTTTGACCAAGCTTTTTGTCGGGTTTTGTTTCGACATCAAAGAATATTGGCTTCAGTTATGTTCATCCTCGCTCTTCTCTTGCTTATCTAAAAAACTTTGTTGTTCTCTTGCAAGGGTTTGGATATTAAAGTAAATGTAGAAAAGTATAAGAACACAGTAACATGAGAGTTTTAAATAAGTGGATGTCTAGTACTTACATCGTCGTATGAAGTAAATTGTACTCTAATCCCGTTGTTGGGATGATGGTGGAGGTAGTGGGATGAGGGGAATAAGAAAGATGAATGGAAGAGGACAAATGCATAAATTTATTTATTTATGTTTTACTAAAAATGCTGACTCATTTACATAAAATTGCCACATCTTTATGAAAATATTTATTGTAGTTGAGATTTCAAATTTTTTATGAAAAAATACTAATATGGATTAAAAATGGAAGAATCTAAAATTTCATAGACTAATTAAAAAAAAATTACAAGAACTAAAAGTATATTTCATCTATATCAAAAAAAAAAGATTTAATAATTATAATAAATATTTTAATTTATTTTTTGATAGATGGGATAATGCGTGAGACATGATTATATACAAAATATAGAAGAAGAAAAAAGACATGCTAATTGACACAATTAAATAAATCCTAATATGGATACAATTTTTTTAAGCTAAAAATTTATTAAGAAAAATAAAAATTGGGGGACATAATCATAATCTAAGAAGAGAAACTTGTTGATTTTTTAAGCTTGAATTTAACAGATTTTTTGACCCTTGAACAAGTATTATATAACTTGCCTTTTTTTTGCATATTATTTTTCCTTGTCTTAGAAATCAACTATACAAAAGGCCTTTCACTGGTAGTAGAATGATTATGCAAATATCTAATAGTTGATGTCTTCTTTTCCTCTCAAGTATATCTCCCAGTCATGAGCAATCCTGAATTTTAAGTTATCATTAGTGACATTAACTTTTAGATTACCATAGCCTTTCAATATAAATTGACTTCCAAATCAGAAGAGATTTGATGATCTTAAACATTATTCTTCTCTAACGCTGCATCACACCAATAACCTACAATACGCAATTCTAAATAGTATGTCCTTAAGTCTTAGCTCAAATGACAAATGTCGATACTGTTAGGTTGGACGCCTTGTCTCAGGTTTGAACCCAAGACCTCGCAGTCGTGTGAGTTAATTATGGTGAAATTTATCATCTCTTTTGGGACAAAAAAAAGAATAAAATCTAGTATGACTGAGATAAATAAATCAACAAAATAAAAATATGAGTTGATAAAAATCTTATGTACGACTTTTGGCATTTCTAATACTATTAAGGAGAACACAAATAGTTATTCATGGTGGCTAGGACAAAAAATAAAGAAGATCAGAGAAGGATATGATCTCTATTTCCACAAATGAGAAGGTGTGTAGACATGGTAACAAGACCCTCACATATCTGCACATTTTTCTCCCATATTTGATGTAAGTATCATTCAATTTAGAAAAGATATCATTCAAATGATACCTATGAACTTAAAATATCCAAAAAGGTGTCATTCAAATGATGTATAAAACATAAACTTTGAAAATAAATTTTTATCTAAGAGTTAATCAAAATCATACAAGGGAACTTAAATATACAGAAACATATCATTCAATTCAACAAATGATATGTGTTTTGAGTGGTATCTAATCTTTGTGGAAATCAAATCTCAGATCTTAGTGATGAGTTAAATTTATGTGCCAATTTATTCTATACTAGTAGAATATGATACACTTTTTATATATAAAAATTCCAAAACCTTGACATTATAATGTCACACACGTAATCTAGTATTTGATTTTCCTACTACCGGTATTCGACACAAAAAAGATAAAATCAAAAAAATTAAATAAATATTAAATTTAAAAATAAAATAAATATTAAATTTACCCCTCTTTGTATTCCCTCTTAGTTGTTTTTATGTTGGGGCTTAGTCTCTACTTCAAAGTAAAAACAAAAAAAAAATAGTTTCTCCAAGTTCATGCCAACTTTTGCAGCCCAAACATACAAATTTTGTATGAACATAAATCATAATATTGTGATGAGATAAGTTTAAGATATGGGAGGGTCATGTCACAAACTCAAACCTAAACAATTCACCAAATCTATTTCTAGTTGTAAAAATGAAATAAGAGAACCTTAATTCAAAGTGTGCCATTTTACGAAAATGCAAGATAATACAATAATCATGTTTTTCACAATAGTAGTAAACTGAACATTACAAACACCAATAATATTCAAAGCAAAAACTAGAATCAAGCAACATAAGTTGAAGGAAATTTAAAAAATAAAATCAAACAATAAAGAGAAAAAGTCGAATAAATAGAAAAACACAAGCACTCGAATGGAATTACCCAAAGAGGTAAAAATCCAATGAGATCCAAGAAGATTTGGGTTATTCACTCGACAATTATATGAAAATCGATGGCATACCCACTACATTAAATTGTACGACAACAATCAAAACATGGTGGCGAAGCCACACAACCTAAGCAATAAATGAGAAAAGCACGAAACACAAGAAAAACGAGAAAATGTTAGCGTTATCTTCATTGTAGAAGTTTGAGAAAGAGAGTGCAAAAGTGTACAACCACGTGAATAAGCTAGCTTTCAAAAGGGAATGTTTATAGTTAAAAATCTATTTATCTTTAGTCACTTTTTAGGTAGAATATCGGCGCCTTATTTTTATACTAATGAAATCTTAGAATACAACGAGAAGGAAATGAATATTGATGCTAAAAAAAAAATCGATTAAAAACACAGGAAAAACGGGAACAAGCATAGTCTAAAGGATGACACATATATAGTTATGTGTAAAAATGCACAAAACACAAATAAAGAGAGGGGGAGAAAGTGGTACATATATGTGTTGAAGAAGCTAAGGCTGCCTAGATATGCGAGAAAAAAAAACAGAGAGAAGGATGTGATGGATATTAATATCGAATACAAATAAAAATAAAAATAAAGAATTATAGTGTTAGAGTAAAAGAGTTCATTTTCTCTAAGCATAGTTAGTACACGTGTAATTACATATACAAATCTAAAATTTTGTATTTATAAATAAAATAAATGTTTAAACTTGTATTGAGCACCACTAATTTGATTGTTCTTAATTTTTAATTATTAGAAGGTGATATGAGACATAAAGTTGATATGGTGTGATGGAGAATTTTGATAAAGAGATTGTTGAGTATTATGCTCACTCACAATATAAAAATAACACATACTATCGTACAAATATTTGTCTTTCAAAGAATTATTAGTAGACACATAAAAGATAACTTTTAAAAGGTATAGTAATTAATTATCAAAACAAAAAGGTTTAACTATAATTATTATTTTTTTAATAGATTGGAGTTGGTGAGAAAAAACTGTATACAAAAGATAGAAACAAAAAAGACATGTTGATTTACACAATTAAATATGTAACAATATAAATATAATTGTAGTTATAATTACTATTAAATTATGCCAACTATGTTCAAATTATAATTTTTTATTTTTATAATTAAATATAATTTACTAACATATATTTATAACAAAAACAAATGAAAATTTGAAAACTAGCATTCTATAAAACTTTTTCAAAGACTCATTAAATGAAAATGTTGGTTGTGTTTCATTTTTCAATTACATTTTATTTTAACCATATAAACTAATAATATCTTTTATCACATATTAATTATGGTGTAAATAATTATTAAAGGGTACATAAATTTACATTGAATCTATTTATAAATATAAACATCATCCATTCAATACATGTTCAGAGTATATATATTTCTATAATTTTGTTAATATTTTGGTTTTGAATGGCAAAATTTTATTTATAAAAAAGTTATAATTACGGAAAGATTTTGATTTCGAATAGTATAAAAATTGAAAAATAATAAATTATTATTATTGAAATGCAATTACAGAAAAAGTAAAAAAAAGATATGAAATTTTTTTACAGTTAAATAAATATGCTTAATTGGAGTTTTAGTCCCTCTATTTTTACGGTTTACGAAATTGGTCCCCCTATTTTAAAAATCGACAGTTTTAGTATCTCCCTTTGATGTTTTAACTAAAAAATGACGATGTTGGATGCTTTAAATAACGTAACATATGATGCGATGATATATAATGATTAACACCCATGAAATTGGAATAAAACACCGTAAAAACTTAGCTTTTAGCTTTGAATTCTTTTTCATATTTTTAATTTAATTAATGACATATAAATAATTAATACATCTAGATGGTTTTGTATCATAGAACTGTATTTTACGTCATTTAAAATATGTCACATCGTCATTTTTTAGTTCAAAAATCATAGGGAGGGACCAAAACTGTCGACTTTTAAAATAGAGAGACCAATTCCGTGAATTAGTAATAATAGAGGGATCAAAACTGCAATTAAGCAAACTAAGTTTATATACATATATATATATATATATATATATATATATGTAATATTTTAAATAAATATTGATCTTTTATCTTTTAAAATATGCACAAAATTATTCTTTTTTAAAAAAAAAAACACTATGGGGAGAGTCTGAGTCCTTATTTTTAATCAATTTTGTTTTGAAAAAAAACTAAAATGACATGGATATTCTTTTTCACGTGAATTAGGGTTCTTGAAAACCTAAAAATCTCAACTTGAAAATAATAATTTGCAACTTAAAATTGTGTGCGTGTGCAGGTGCGTACACACGTGTCTGTGTATATGCATGTGTATAATGTGGAAGTAATATGGATTAGTATCTATTTTTCAACCCCTTGAAAAAAAATATGTTTAATTGCAGTTCTAGTTTTTATATTTTTATGTGATATATTTTAATGTTATGTGAATTGAATGGCAGAATGAGAAATGAGTCCCCACTATATTCATATAATTATTTTCTATAAAAAACGAGAAAAGAAAAAATTGTCAAAAAACATGGAAGTAATTATATGATCACAACAATGAAGATCTTTTCAAAAAAATTTCTCATGAAGTCAAGGAATTTTAGTGAAAAATAAACAGATTAAAATTAGAATATTCTGCTTGAAGCAACAAAAAAATATAGTGGCATAATGTAGAGAAAGTTAATTAAAGAAGAAAAAAAATGGATAAATTTATGCCAAAATTGCCATCGTAATTCAAGGTGGAGGAAAAATACACCTCTCAATCCACCACACACGACCTAAAGGTGTGATTGGGTTTATATCCCTTAGTCAACTCATGATCCTTTTAAAATATTTTACAAGAGTCAAACTCTCCAAAATTTAATTTATTCATGCATTACTTGCAAGTATATAAGTAACTCTACACCCATTTGACAGTATACCAAAAATCGTTTTAAATCCATTCCATTTGAATTGGTATTTTCTCCATCATAATTATTTTGAAAAAACATTAACAATAATTAGTCTTGGACAATTTATTTGTGAAAATATATGTATAACTTAAATGAAAAATGAACCACGTCTAAAACTAAAATCGGGTCAAGTTCATTGAATTATACTAGACGGAAAACATCATTGAATTGTTATGGTGGAAGACACACAAGTAAAAAAAAAGCTAAAATGTTGAATATGAGCTTGTGTAAAGTTGAAAACTTTAATGCTATTGTATTATGTTAATCCATGATGATGTTTTGCTTATTGCTTATTTCCATCTACTTCTACTTAATTACTATATAGCTGATTTTATAATGTACTCACTCCAGTATAAATGTCTCTCTTCGTATACTCAGTTGTCTACATTGGATCTTTAGTCTAGTAACCTATAGATTCATTTTCAAAATTGGGAAGTAGTTTAATGACATCAAATTACAAGCAAACCAATCAAAAATGTCATGTAAAATGTTTGCTTGGCAGAAATGAACATATTTTTGTTTCACAAAATGGCTAGCCATATTTATAAAGTAAAACCGCTTTCTGCTCCAAATAGAAATTGACGAAGTGGTTTGGTTCATGAGTTACATGTGAACCTGCATGCATATATAAAGTCCATTAATAATGCAATTCAATTGTAAACAAACATCACAAAAGCAACAAGAAGAATATCACTAAGCTAAGCTAAGAACAATGGGTTTTATCTAAATTTGGTTTAATTGTCAGAATTAAATCTAAAGGATTGCTATTGAATGCCCTTAAGGTTGCTTTGTTCAACATGAAAATACCAAAGACAAACAAGTCAATTGATTTATACTACTATGTAAATTAAACATAACACTTCCTATATTGCTCTTGAGAAGAAAACAAGCTAAAACTCAATCATATTTTCTTGAAACTTATGACGCGGTTACCGATTCGCCAAAACCACATTTGTACTATCAAAGTCAGGAGGTTGCATGGCGGCGGAGCGGAAGTTTGGATGGATTGCACATTTTCTGGCTCAATGTACTGAACTGTTATGCCTCTGAGTTGGAATTCTAAAGTGTTATAAATTCTGCTTCTGCATCTTCATCCTTATTTTTTCCTTATATTTTGTAGCTTACATAATATAGGGAGTGAATGAACTGATCACAATTATAGATACAAAACAAAACACTTCAGAATTTCAAGGGTTGCAAACCTCCCTTGCCTAAAAGCCTCAATTTCCTTTCCTCTCAAATGATTATATGCTTCCCTATCTTCCCCAAGTTACTCTTATCATACATTCCTATGCTATTAGTCAAGTAATAACTACCTAACAAAATTGAGTAATTAACCAATTAAGTGGCTGATTATTTACACTATCATACAAACTAATGGAGGGAAGAAATAATAATTCTAAAGATTCAAGATACATGGATGACATGGGGAATTGCATCATGTGTTATTAGTGATTGAAATGGGAAAGAATTTACAATAAGTCATCAGAAAAGCAAATACTAGACAGTGAAATGCTAAGAACATAAAAATAAACTAAATGTTGCACATATGAGAATATTTTAGAATATATGAAAAATGTCTAGAGAAGTTTGTCCTACTATCAAAGAGTAAATACCCAAAATTGTTTATGGCTTTCATCAATTCAGCCATTCACTTAATCAATATTTCAAAATAGTCTCGACTTCACATAAAGTCAATCAATTTAGTCGTCTCAATTACTTAGTGCATGTTTGGATTCATTTTTTTGAGAGTCAAAAGTGATTTTGAAGACTTATAGTTGATTTTGGTATATTTAGGGATTTCTTTAATTTTGTTTCCAAAAATGATTTTTAGGCTGAAAAGTATTTTTGAAGTGACTTAATAAATTGAAAAATGAAGGAAGTTAAAGAAAGAAAGGAGTTACCAAAATTGCTACCAACGATGCAATGCCAAGAGGGGCCATGTCTCCTATCAAACTCAGTCTTGATCTCCTCGGCAGTAACTGTATCCAGATGGTGGTTCTTCTCAAACACCTGATCAATGATATTCAAGAAACAACACAGCATGAATATATATATCAAAACGCAGAAACAGAATTTAAAACGAAGGAACTAACGGTGACGGCGATATCAAAGGCCTCCCATTGCATTTGCTGAGTCATATCAGCATTGATGATGAAGATTTTCTTGGGCGGAATAGATGGCGGTGGTGGTGGGTTGGAAACGGGAACACGTGGCGGTGGTGGTGAGTTCTCCGTTGGATCTCCGGCATCAATGTTCTTCTTTTTGCCTCTGGTCATCTTCACTGAAATATTTCTCTAAAATGAAATATTCTCTCGAATCTATTATTTTCTCTCGGTTATCCTTTTTGAGGGCTATTATCCTTTTTTGTCTCGGTTGGTTACAGAGCCACGTATATATAACTTGAGAGAGTGAGAAGCAGACTCTTTCTAAACTTTAACTAACCTTCCCCGACTGGAGAAAACCAAATAGCAGTTACTAGAGAAAACTGTCATAATAATAGGTACACATATACATAAATATTTTAACAATTATTTCAATAATTCCATAAAAAAGCTAAACATTATTTTTTTATGAAAAAAATTTAGGGCGAAATACTTCACTCTTACATAGATTCTTTACTCATTTAACATAAAGTATTAAGATTTATATTTGTCGTTTTATTTAAATTTATTTTCGTCTCTCTTTCAATAATATTAGTTAAAAATAAATTTATAATAAATTAGATTCAAATATTTGAATTTTATTTTTTAAGAAGAAACGTTGGAGTTAAAATCATTATTTTATTTCAATAATAAAAAATAATTAAAAGAATTATATCTTTTGAAATATTCAATAATTCTACAAAATATATATATATATATATATATATATTGAGAATGCTAGAATACACATATTAATTACATATACTCTAGGGTGTATTCAACTGTTTTTTAGTTATAACTTATTAATATATTTCTCAAAAAATTATGGGTGTATTTTAATATTTTCGAATATACACTCATTTATTTTTCAAAAGAGTATTTTAACAATATACACTTTCGAGTGTATTCAACCGTTTGTTTTAGTAAGAAAAAAATAATAAAATTATTAATGAACCATAATCTAAATAAAATGGCTTTTTAATAATTAACAAAATCTTATACTCCTAATTCTCCACCTGACACAACTCAACGATCTGGCCTTTAAATCCATAATATTTTCCCTTTCTCCACTAATTTTGAATTTCACAATATTCTCTCCTTTCAAATTTCATTCATTTGTTTCTTCTTTTTGTTCACATTTTTTCTAATAAGTGGAATTATTTTGCACGAAAGTTGTTCTTCACTATTGAATCAAATGATATAGGTATAAAGTTGTCGATGAAATATATTTCTCTTTTTCTCATTTGTCTTCTTAATTTCTCTTTTCCTTTCTATCATTTTCAACAAACAACCTTTTTTTTCCTTTGGTTTTTATCACCTCGATAAATTTTACATCTAAATATGCCAAACAATTTTTAATTTGATTTTTATCGTGACAAAAACGTATAAACTCATATACAATTGAAATTATAAGTCATTTTTGTGTACTACATAAATCATTTTTCAGATTCACATTTTTCTCTTCTGTCTTTCAATTTTCAAATTACGTTTGTCAATACTATGTCGTCAAACCACTTCAAGAAATTTTAACTTTTATCATTACTATTGTTATAGTTTCTATATCTCAAAAGTTTTTTTCCTAAAATTGATACTTGTAACAATACCAACAACCTCCTCATAGACATTAATGCGGCCATCTCCTTAACATTGATCCAAACAATTTTTCAAAACCTCGAGCTCATGTATCATTACTTTTGTGTTGACGTGAATGAGAATGGCTTCGAGAACTCTTGACGGTACTGTACATTGTTCAAATCAGGAGAAAGTGAAGGAGTTGTGTAAGATGAAAGAGATTTTGCTTTCAACCATAGAAAGAAGAAGAAGATGAGGCAAACTCTAATTTTGGTTCATTTGAAACATCTACTTATATATTATTAGTCACAAATGCCAGATTACAAACATAAAATGACACCAATACAAATTCTACCTTATATGGGATAATGTATTTGGAAGAGTTATACATTGTCATATAAGTATTTCTTGCGACTCTCCCGACAAACATTTTCCAATTTTTATATCAGTACATGCAAACACGAGCACAAAAAGTTTTTATACTAGTTTTTCACATATACATTTATTTATTTTTGTTTCAGTGCGATATTTGATTTCTCATCTTTGTGTGATGTCGTTTGATTCAGATTAATTTTGAAGTGTAAATTTAAATTTAATTAATAATTTTGATGTTGTTTCAGCTATAAAGACATATGTGTATTGTATTTCAAGCACTTTAATTTGAATCAATATTGATTTTAATAAAATAAAAATAGCATAGATTATTAGTATAGATTCAGGAAGAAAAAAATTATTATCTCTTTTTATTTCACACACAAACATCGTCAAACTTGGTTTTGAATCTTCTAATAAATCTTCCGCATGATGTTGACATCCATCGAATCCTCTTGGAAATGGAATTCTCCAACATTGAAATCTCCACGCTTCAAATCCCTAAATCGAATCACAACAATACCCTTTCCAACCTCAAAATTCAATTCATCTCTTTCAACTCTCTCTTTGAACCATTTCTCCTCAACTACTTCAAATCTCGTATCCAATTGTTCCTCATCATCAGAAACTCCTCACAACGCTTCCAATCTCGTTCGTTTCGACTCATTAGTCGCCATCTTCAAAAACTACGGTTTCTCTGATTCTCAGATAAACTACATCGTTAAACAAGCACCCAATGTGCTTAAATTGGACCCCCACAAAAGGGTTTTGCCGAAGTTTGAATTTTTACACTCCAAAGGTGCTTCAAACTCCGAGATTGTGGAGTTAGTGAGTAGAAGCCCTAGAATTCTTTATTCAAGCCTTGAAAATAGCATAATCCCTACTTTTGAATTGATAAGAAGCTTCCTTCCATCTAATGAGAAAGCTATTGAACGTATACTTAAATGTAGATTTTTCTTTGGTCATTATCATGTTATTAGGAATGTTAAGATGTTGATTGATGATGGAGTTACTGACTCAAATATTAGATATTTGTTACTTAAAAGACCTTCTATACTATTGTCTTATGATATGAGGGATGCTTTGGATGAGGTTAAGGAAATGGGATTTGATGATCCTTCTAATGTGAATTTTTGTATAGCATTGTTAGCCAAAAGGGCCATGTCGAAATCTAGGTGGGATGCGAAAGTTGTTGTCTTTAAGAAATGGGGTTGGTCTGATGAAATGGTTCTGGAAGCGTTTAGAAAGCGGCCCTTATGTATGCTAGTGTCGACGGATAAAATTAATAAGGTTATGAAGTTTTGGGTGAAGGAGTTGGGTTGGAACTCTTCGGTGCTTGTTAAAAGGCCGGAGATATTTTCGTATAGTTTGGAGAATAGGATCGTTCCGAGGGCTTGTGTTGTCTTGTATTTGATCTCGAAAGGTTTGATAGAAAATAATGTTGAGTTGTCTACCCCATTTGGTGTTAATGAAAAGGTGTTTCTTGAAAAGTATGTGGAATGTTTTAAGGAGGAAAGGTGTTATTTGTTAAAGCTATACCGAGAAAAAATGAATGTTCAAGAAATCAGGGAGGATGGTGCAGCATCTAGAAGCTATTGAATGGTTAACTTGTAAGCACAAATTTTGTGTAATACAATATGTTTCTTCATCACATATTCAAGTAATTGTTGTTAACCCTGCCTAAGTTGCAATTGATTTAACTGAATTGTTTCATTATGATGGATTGGAACTTGGATCCCTTGTTCATGGTTGCATTCTTCAATTCTCGTTATAATTGCGAACTTGTGATGTATATCAACTACTTCATGCTTTATAAATGACTGAAGCGTGAGTACAGATTCTTTTGAGGAATTAGAAATATATGAATGTTCATATTTCAGTTATTCCTTGCTGCTTGAATGTCAAGCAAAGACAAGATGGGAATGATTTAACTGTTGATCTCGTAAATGTTTAGCTGGGAAATGTAATTGGTGACTGCTGCAACTGCTTTTTATCGAACCATTTTTTGTTGTAGTTTGTGTTCAGATAAGTGCATCTAAGAACATATTAACTAAGGATTAGTAGCTTACTTATTCAGTTATACAGTTCCTTCACTTCACCTTGTTTGATGAAGAAAATATGGGCTGTTGCAGTGATTTATATTACACTTTAGTGATGAAATCATGTTATTTTGGTAATTGAAAATTGACTGATACCTTATTTTTTTAGATTCCATTATGATAAAAGCTTCAATCTGAATAATGATGTTTTATCTGGTTTATATGAGACCATTGCTTTTTGGTGTGAAAGTAATGATGGTAGGGGTAAAGAGCTACAAAAATTAGCAATGAGAGTTGGGTCTCACTTGTTGTGCTACTGAGTGTGAAAGAAATTAGAGCATATTTGATCAAGTCAATATTAAGAGAAGAAAGAAACTGCATAGAGCAACAAAGATTAAATGCTTACCTTTGTTAAGTATAAGCTTCAACTTGAGATGATACAAAGGTTTAGAGAGGAGTAAGGATATACCAATGATTCTACATGCTTATTTGATATAAAATTGGATGAAGGGATTATTTAAAAAGAGGATCCTTGCTCACTTGTTGGTTGATGGTGGGATAATTCAAGACCATCTCATTGTTGCATATGCATTGTGATAGAATCATAGAAGCCATAAGAATTTACCTTTTAACTTCATGTGATTGAATTTTTTTCTTGGACTACATTGTTAAAGTTCAGTAGAAGTGCAAACATGTGGGCAGATTAAGGACTGCCAGTGGGAAATCGAACTCCCAATGCACCACACCTTGTCGTGGAGATTATGACGGATGTCAGTTTGAGCTATAATCTCCCTGAGAATTTGTTCATCATATTAGCATAATTATGCTATTGTTTGTATTAGTTAACCTCTTGTTTCAATTGCGAAACTATTTCACGTCACCTCCGACGTTTTCCTAAAGAGGTCTGAGGTTAATGTCATTAATGCCAACTCCGACGGTTCCCTGAGAGGTCTGAGGTCTTGAAGTTGAATATGAAACACTTTTTTTTGATAATTTATATTGCTTTTATATGCACATGTTTTGTGATATGCTTTTGTATTAATGACTGGTGGAATTATATGCACATGTTTGGTGCAATCCTTTTTGTATTAATGTGGCTGAATTATATGACACATTTTTGGGCTAATCTTTTGTATGAATGTTGTTGATTTATATGGCTATGCCTTAAGATTGTTTAGATTTTGGTTTTGACATTTGTGGTCCAGCCAGCCATTTGGTTTAATAAGTTCTGGTATAAAATCTAGTTGTATGGACAACAATTATGGTTGTATCGATCTGGTTTATAAAAAATTATGACTGGTTTGTCCAAAATTTTGGGTTTAAATTTCTTATTTAAAATATGGTTAAAATTTTGGTAAACCAATGTGGTTGTAAAAATATAGTTGTATCAATTTGGTTTGAAAAAAAGCTAGGTGTATCACAATCCAATGGTTTAACACAATCTGATTGTGTGAACAAAAAATACTCATTCATTGATCAACATACACACAAACCAATATTGATTTTCATATTACTTGAATTATTGCACAAACTATACTATCTTACTTACATCAAACTAGTGTAATACTTGAATCCAAACTACCCTCTTATGGCATGTGAATCAAAACCATGCACAACATTTGCATGATAAATATTGCAATTATAATTGTTCTAAACCTCTTGGGTTCAACTACCATACAATCAAACTTGGAGTTAACTCCAGTCTTCCATATTACATTTCTTCCATCTTCTCTTCCCACATTTGTTCGTTGCTATCTCTCAATATCTCTTTTTGGCTTCATTGTATGTGTTTCAGTTAATTCATTGTTTGCAAGTGATTCAATCAATTTATCAACCTATATAAAATATCCACAGTAACCATATACATCTTGCAAGCAAAGGGAAATCACTTTCAAATATTCAAAAATTGAAAATTTTATGAATTTAGATTTTCATTACCTTGTTGATAGAACAAGTGTAGAATGGTCTTTCTGTATTAATTAATATGGATGGATATGGGCAACACACCTTATAACCCTTCATAGTGAAGATTTTGTAAGAGAAAATTATGTGTTTTCTTTCAATTTTGTCCCTAAACACGTATCTTTCAATCTTACACAACATAATCCATGGTGGAAGAAAATGTCATGTGAGCTTTTTGATGAAGTTAACAAACTTGGTTAAATATAGAGGAAAGTAACAAACAGAAATAATAAATGGATGATTTATTTGTTATAGTTTGGGTCTAGTATGACAAAGTTTAATACCTTTAGGAACCAAATTGTGTTACGTCTCAATTTCTTTGTTGCTTTATTTATTTATTTATATATATAAATGCTTTTAACTTTTTTCTATATTGATATACGACTCAAATAATCATAAATATATTATATATTATTTAATATATATATATATTGTAAAATACTATATAACTTTAAGTAAAATACTATGAAAAATATATTTACATTTTTTAATTTTTTTAACGCATCATTTAAATGAAGGTTATAATTGTACTTAATATCAATCAATGCAATTCATCACTTTTTGTTCTTTGACGTCAACTTTTTTTATTATTTATATGACTCAACAAATAAAAAGCATTTACTCACTTTTTAAAATGTATCTATACTCAAGTTTTTTTTTTTCTGCTTTCTTTTTTACATTTTTATTATAAAAAGTACATATATAACAAATATTTGACATTAAAAAATTAGTTAACATTTGTATTTAT
>JBBPBQ010000003.1:9881488-9892117 GCA_037974755.1 Cicer yamashitae
TTTTCACACATAAATTTTTTGACATTATTTTTTTTGTTTTGAAAATAAGTCTTTAAAGAAAACTAATTCAAGTGTACAATTTATACAAGGGACAAATGATTCTCACTTATCAATTAGTTTAACTTAGTCTTTTTTTTTATATGTTCTAAATTAAAATGTGAATAATTATAATGAGAATCAATTATAACACACTAACAATAGTTTTTCACGCTTCAATTTTTTTCACGTTGTTTTTCTGAAAATAATAATTAATTTAATTTAGTATTTTTTTAATTTTTAAATAAAAGAGAATAATTATAATATACTAATTATAATTTATTATAAAAAACATACATGCAAATGTTTATCACCAAATACTTTGTTAGAATTAGTAGTTTTTTTTAATATCATCCACATAAAATGAGAACAATTATAGTGCATTAACTATAATTTTTGTTGAGACAAAATCTCTTTAATGATAACAAAATTACTTAAAGGATTATGATTGTGATTAATGACTAATTTGTGTTCTTGAGTGTATTTATATTAGAAAACAGGTTTTTCATCATGAAGACTAAAAGGAGAAAAATCTGACTTAATACCACCATGATTGCAAACTGGAGGATGGGATAAATGTGTGAGAGGATGACCTCCTAAATGCATAATATTCATCTAGCACAGTAACCATGATTTTTAATCATGTTGAGAAGTCAAAACAATACCCAAGAATAATAAAATAAAGCATGTTATTCAAAGAGGTCATAAGCAAATTTGAACTAGTACGAGGACGGTTAGTACTAGGTAAAATGTTGGATCAATTGTCACATCATTCTCAAAAGTTGAAACCAACCTGATATTACAACTTTCAGGCGACTGTAGCCCACAAAGTCAAAAAAATAGCCTTACATGTCTTGGAGAATGAAAAAGAGAAAATGACAACACAGGACCAAGTACCTAGGAGGTTTGAACCTCATGGCCGAGGATGGACTGCATCTGTCGAAAGACAACTAGATGGCAGTTCTGTAATTAAGCACAAAGACCTTGGACTTTTTGATCAAGTCCTCAACGGTCATAAAGATGTTTGACACATGGAAGAACAACACAAGGACTCTATAAAAGGCAGCAAACTCTTCATTATCAAATACACAACAATATTGCAAAAAAAGATCAATAATCTTAAATCTATCATAAGCAATATTCATCATCTCTTTATACTTTCTACATTCCTACACTAGATCTCAAAAAAATCTTTTTAAAAAGTGTTGAGTAAAGAGAAAGAAATCATATTCATATCACTCTGTAATTTTCAAGTAAGTTGTACTTGAAAATATTTGAAACTTGTAAGAAACAAGGTTGAAAGCTTGGTGAAGCTTAAGAATACACAAAGTGTAATCAACCTCTGTGAGAAGTTAATATGAATTGATCATTAGTGAAATCTCACAAGTGTGTGAGGACTGGACGTAGCCATCTTTGGGTGAACCAGTATAAAAGTTGTGTCTCTCTCTCTTTATACTTTCCTTGTTTTTATTTTGTTCATATTTAAAGGTTTGAATTTCTGTCCTCGAGTTCGCATCATCTCAGAGAGGTCAGTAATTCAAAAACTAATTAAAACATTTTTAAACACCAAAATCCCTATTCAACCCCCCTTCTAGTGATATTTAGCTCCATCAATTTTAACATATCATTGTCTTGATGCTATTTTTAGCTTTTATTAAAATGAGTCACTAAATAAACAATTGTAGCTTACAATTTATACACAAGTCAAAAGTTTTTCATAATCAATTAGTTTAATTTAGTATTTTATGAATATCTTCTAAACATATACGAGAATAACTATAATATATTATAAAAATTATACGTAGAATAAATGTTTGTCAGTAATGATAACGTTAAAATTAATATTTTTGATTTTGTAAACATAAAAATGAGAACAATTGTAACACACTAACTGTAATACACATCAATTTTTTTTTTACCTTTTTTTAAAGAAAATGTGTCACCAGATAAGCATACACAAGACATATTTGTTGCTAAAAAATTTGTTAATTTTTTTTCGTTGACATGAAAACGAAAACAATTATAATACACTAACTAAGATTGTTTTACACATAATTTTTTTTTGTTGATGATTTTTTTTTAAAAACAAATCAATAAAGAAGCAGTTGAACTGTTTGATTCATACACGGAGAAAAGATTCTCACTGATATATTATTTTAATTTAGTATTTTTGTATATCTTCTAAATTAAAATTTAATAATTATTATAATATACTAATTGTAAAATTATATACGAGATAAATATTTGTCACTAAAAATTAGTGTTTTTTTTTAAGATCATGACATAAAAATAAGAATAATTATAATACAATTATAGTTTTTTCATGCTTCAATTTTCTACGTTGTTTTCATGAAAAATATATTACTCGCTAAAGAAGCTGTTGAAATGTACAATTCATACACATGATAAATATTTGTCATTAATTTATTTATTTATTTAGTTCAAGTTAAATATTTTTAAATAAAAATAGAATAATGTTAATATACTAATTATAATTTATTATAAAAGCTATATACTTGACAAATGTTTATCACTAAATACATCATTAGAATTAGTGTATTTCTATTATCATAAACATAAAAATAAGAACAATTATAATACACTAATTATAATTTTTATAAAATAACTTTTTGACGTTCTTTTTATGAAAACGAGTCACTAAAAAAAACAGATGTAGCGTATAATTCATACATGGGACAAATGTTTGTAATTCATCAATTAGTTTAATATAGTATATTTTGAATATTTTCTAAATATAAACGACAATAATTATAATATACCAATTGTAATTTATTATTGAAATCATATAAATGATTGTCACTGAAAAAATTAATTAAATTAAGTGTTTTATAATATATTGACATTAAGATGAGATCAATTATAACACACATATTATAGTCTCCTTGAATATTAACCAATCCAATCAACTTTTAATAATTATATATATCCTTTAGTAAAAAAAAAATTAAGTGTAATTTGTATTCAAATAATTGCTTCATTGACTATAAATGTATTGGACTAAGAAGTTGAACTCCTGCGAATGTAAGGATGTTTTACTAGTTGGTTATAAAAAAATTAAAAAGTGGTGATAAAAATTAAGATGGGTTTAATATTAAATATATGAAAATCAATAAAAAAATATTAATTTGTTATCTTGTGGGAAACATTTGAGAACTACTTAATCTTATATTGTATTTTTATATGTATTAATAAGAAATATTTTTTTTATTATTTTTTTAATATTTATCAATGATAAAAATGTATTTTGTATTTTTTTTTAAATATTTGTTACATATAAATATATGTCTCGTGTTTTTTTATGCATTAGTGGTAAATATGTGTTTCGAGGTTTTTTATATTTATCATTAATAAATATTTGTCTTTTATTTCTTATGTATCGATGACAAATATATATTCTTATTTTTATATATATCTTGTGAAAAATAAATAAGTATCGTATATTGAATCAATATAAATTATACCACAGTTTTATTGATAAAGATGAAGAGGTCACAAAATTATAACTTTTGAAAAATATTTTTATTATTAAAATTTTCTATAACTTTTAAATATCAATTCACAAACCACATGGGCCACTTATGAAAATGTTACATTACATAAAAATATATAAAAAATAGGGAAAATTGCATTTACCTTCCATGAAGTTAACTTAAATGATACCGACACTATTCGAAAAAAATATTTATCTCTCATATACTTACTAAAAACAACTGCATCAAACATTTTTTTGGCTTACATCTATTCATGTTATTTACTATATGACACAATTAAAATTTATATTTTTATTTGTAAATGTATGACTATATATCTAGTATTTACAATTTTGAAAGATACAGTTATGCTTTTAGTAACATAACAAAAATATATATTCTAATATCTTTTTAATAAATGACAGATAAAATTAAAAGAATGACATAAAATAAATATTATGTATAATCTTTTTAGTGAAGGTAACTTGTAATTTATCCGATAAAATTAAGAAGAGGGAAGTAAATATTGTGTTATGTAAAAAAATTTTGGTGAAGATAATTTTAGTGTACTTTTCCCGAGAAAATTAAGAAGAGGGAAGTAAAGATTGGTTGCATTGTTCCGAGAATATTTACAAAGAAATTTTGAGTCCAGCAATCTCTGGAGACACTTCCCCGACGTCTGGCGCTGAGCGTGTGTGGGTGATGTATTTGTTTCGAATACAATCATTCGTTGATCTGCTTTTCAGTTCATATTCGAACCATTTTCCACTTTCACAACTCAACACTACTTCCCTCTAATCAAATGTTTACTATACTTCGTCATACTCATAGACCTTTTCTCTATCTCAAAACCCTAACTTACCCATCACCGTTTTCTCTACATTTTTCCACCAACACTTCCGATTCACCCTCATTTGCAGTCTCATACCTCATCCACAATTTTGGATTCTCCCCACTATTTGCTAACAAACTTTGCTCCACTTACAATGTTAAATTTAAGACCAACCAAAACCCTGATTCAGTTCTCACATTCTTTAGAAATCAAGGTTTCTCTGATTCCCAACTACACAACATGATTACAAGAGCACCAGGGCTGCTTTCCTGCAACCCCTCCAAAAGGGTGTTGCCAAAGTTTCAATTTTTTCTCTCCAAAGGTGCTTCTAACTCTGAAATTGTTGACTTTGTGAGTAAGAACCCCGATGTCTTGTCGGTAAGCCTTGATAATCACATAGTCCCAACCTATGAATTGGTTTATAGATTCTTGCAATCTGACAAGGACGCTATTGCTTGTGCAATTCACCATCCAAAATTCTTTGCATCAAGACTTGTGCCATATAACATCAGATTGCTGATTGAGAATGGTGTGTCGGAAAAAAACATTGTAAGGATGCTTCGGAATTGGTGCCAGTCATTATACACACATGCTATGCCGAAGTTTGTGGAGGAATTAAAGGATTTGGGGTTTAATCCTTCACAATCAATTTTTGGTATAGCATTGCTTGCCAAAACAACTGTAACCAAAACCCGATGGAAAGAGAAAGTTGATGCCTTTAAGAAATGGGGTTGGTCTGATCAAGATGTTATGGAAGCATTTAGAAGGCAGCCTCATTGTATGTTAACATCCATTGATAAAATTAATTTAGTGATGAGTTTTTGGGTCAATGAGTTGGGTTGGGATGCTATGGTCATTGCCAAAGTACCAAGAATTTTTGGGGCCAGTCTGGAGAGAACGATAATACCAAGAGCATCAGTTGTACAATATCTTCGAAAGAAAGGTTTGCGAAAAAAGAATGCAAGCTTAACTAAACCATTGATAATTGGCAGTAAGTATTTCCTCGACAGATATGTAAATTGTTATAAAGACGAGTCATCTTATCTATTAAAGCTTTATCAAGAAAAACTGAATCAAGCACATGCAAAGGACAAAGCAGGCGTGTGATGAACAAATTTTCAGGTATTTTAGCCTTAATTTGTTAACATGTTTGGTATTCAACATGAATACTTTTTCGTACAGACTGTGATTGTAGGTAGTTTAGCTAACTTGTTTCATTTCGTACCAGGACAGTTGGTTTTGTTTTGAGTGATATTTTTTCAAAATCATGAAGTATATCGGTTGTAAATTGTAATAATACCTAATAATTTGCCTGTAATACATGTAAAAGTTGAACTTTTCTTGCATTTATGGGCATGGAATACCTTTTTGTGATAGAATCATTTCTGATTTCTCCTTCCATGTTTGTTTAGTCCAATAATATATGGCATAAATTAAGCTATACGGGACTAGGTTGCTGAATTTGAACTGATTTTAGGTTCCAATTGCAATTACTTTGGAAATCGCCAATACCAAAAATGCCAATAATTGTGGACATATGCAGTTGTAATAATGGTTGCGGTACAATTGTTGTGAAGAGGTCCCAAATCTCAATATCATGGCTATACTTCAATTATTCAAAACACTATGCCGTTAGCATTATGCAACAATCTATCCTTATGGATATGGTAGAGTCAGGTTTGAATATCATAGTTCATAGGTATTATTTTGATTTATTTATGTATCCCACCTATAAGACAGCCAGAAGTTTCTGTTTGATTGAAGCAATAATATAAAGATAATTTGGGTCTTATACAACAAAATCATTTTTTGGATGTCACAAATAAGATGCGAGAAGCACCTTAATTGGATAGGATGAGGAAAAATAAAGAAAACCGTAGTTGATATGTTTCATTTGATTTTAAGCAAATAAGATTAGATTCAATTGGAATTATTTAAATTGCCTTGACCAAGTTATTTGATTTGCTGAACTTATCTTTTTGTATGTCTTACTATTCCAACCATTCATCAGTATAAACTCATAATTGCAGGTTCACACAATTTCCATAATCCAGATGAAGGCTTAGGCTTTAGATTGAGAAGTAACTCCACTGGATTCCTGAATAGGTTTCCTTTGGTTCTCTACACATCCTTATTTCTAGGGAATATTTATAGTATGTTTGGTTTGGCATCAGAGGCACCAAATGTGCGTTCAACCAAGCTTTCCTTGCAATTTCACAGAAGCTAGAAAGCCAAGCTTCTACTTGGACGGAAAGTTTGCCGCTATTTTGGCTAAACGCGACAAACACGCCATGCAACTAAACGAGCGCTTAGTGTAGTTTTCTATTACTGATGTACAATGAGATTAAAAAAAATTGTCTTCTTGGGCCACCAAGGTTCATTGTTTTATTTCATTCTTCGATTTTCTCTTTTTTTTTTAATAACATATTTTCCTTTTAATAAAAAATGGAAATGGATCCCATTGGCAGAAGAGTGATGATATTCTGCTGAAAGAGTATGAGCATCATCATCTACTTTCATTTGAAGTTGAATGATAAGTTCTATAGTAGTATCATGCAGCTCATACTGCTGGATAAGTATATATATTCAAATAAAAGGTATATACCCTAGTTGAATGTTTGTTTAAATGTGTGTCTCCATCTAGTTCTATATTATTCTTTTGTTAACACAAAGTATATTTTTCTCACATGGTGTTTAAATGTTCACCCTGCTTGCCTAACAAAAATTTGGAGTGGTTATTTGCATTCCTTGGCCATGGTGAAACTATAAAGTTGAGCAGCCTTGGTAGAATGCTAGCCAATATAATGGGGGTTTAAGGGTGGGTTGTAGCTCGCTCCTCCCCTGTACAAATTTGCTAGTATATTACTAGAACTATATTATTTTTTAAAATATTATAGTAATAATATTATATAATTTTTACTAATAAAAAAATTTGGTCACCAGTCCCCGATTGATTTTGGATTTGTCCCATTGGGTTTGTGTTTATCAATTTCAAAACTTGTATAACTCTTGTGCATGTAAAAAAAATTGTAGTTTATTATGTATAAATTGAACTTTTGATTGAGTTTTGTGGTCTCATTCGAGAATTAGTATAGAATTAGTATCTGTAGTTGTGTGTGGGAAATATTTAGGATCTATTTACTTTGTAAAAGTACTTTTATTTCTAAAATTTTTTAGTTAATTTTAATTATTTTTTTTAAATAGTCAAAGTTAGTAATTAATTGTTAATTTAATATTGTTTCTCTTTCATTCGAGTTTGAACTCAAGTTTTCTCATTCTTTAATCCTTAGTTCAAATCATTTGGGTTATCTATCCACCCTATTGATACAGAGATAAGATATTTTTTAAGCGAACAATTAGCCTATATTTCTAAAAACAATGAAAATAAAAATAAAAAAAGTTGTTTTCAATATTTTCATCATCTCTTCATTAATCAACATTTTTTTTTTACATAGCAACAATTCACTTAAATAGTCTATCATCAAAATAAAATAAACACATTTTAAAAAATAAAAATACTATTTTCACTAAATAAATGGCAATATAAAACTTTTTTGCCCCTACTTTTAACACCACTCAATTTGTTCTATTTTAAATACAAGCAAAGATCATATATACAGTTGCACAAAGTACAATACAAGTTACAACTTAAAAAAAAAAGCACACAAAAATAGCCAACAAAAACACAACATTTTTTTAGGTAAATGTTCGAAATATGTATTATGTTAGTTTAGTCTTTCGAGTTTGGCTCTGATACTTCCTTAAAACTCTTTTTGACATATCTTTGTTAAGACAAATTCTCAAATTAAGTTTTGATGAAAATAAACAAAGGTTAATTAAGAATGTTAATTATGATTCTAAATGTTATGTTAATTTAATTTGTGATCTTGAGTGTTTTTATTAAAGATAGGAACCAAGCAAAGCAAAGAAATCAGATGAAAAACTAAACAGAACATTCTTGATTATAAGTTGTACAAAACAGAGAATGTTCTGCAGAATCAAGATTGAATGTCGCAGCCACTTCATCAATCTTTCTCCACTATTTTAACAAAGATTCTGCCTTAATTCTTTATACCAATTTCATCAGTACATGGCAAAGAACAAATAGAAATCATTATTACTTAAGGAGGTTCTCGAATCACTAAGATAAATCATCATGAATCAAAGCAAGTCAAAATGAATTGTAAACTTTCTTGACAGTTTGGAACTGTCAAGAAAGTTGAAACAAGACTGAAACTCAAGATTTATTATCAGACCCCAGACTGTCCAGAAGACTATCAGACCATTTTGATCATCAATCTCCACTTCTGATCATCATTCTCCGTTTCTACACAAGAACAATCTCCGTTTTCTGCAGAAACAGACTTCTCAGTTCTGCAGAAAATTGTTTACTCCTTCCAAACAGTTTTGGATCAAATCAAGTGTCAAGATCAAAGCCCAATTATCATCAAGTATTTTCAAAGTTTAATGGGTCATTAAGAGCGCAAGAAATCTGTTTAAACTTGAGCAAAACAGTCCAGTCAAGCAAGGTCCAAAGCTGTTACAAGAATAGATTATTTTTAACCAGATATATTGCTTTGGTCAAAAGTAACAAAGTACTACCAACAGCTCTTTTTGACCAGAATTAAATGCTCAAATCGTCTATAAAAGGAAGACAAATTCGCAAGCATTACTAAGAACTTCAAGTGCCAAGTATTCTCATTAAATCATATTCACTTGCATTCTTGAAGCTATCTCATTCACAAAAAGAATCAAACTGAAACTTCATACACTTCCAACTTATTTTACTAAGTTCTTTTTATTCTGAATCTATTCTCAAACAAGAGTTGAGCATAATCAGATTCAACAAAATCTTTTAAATCATTATTGTGTAAACTCATAACTATAAGGATTGTTTATAGTTTGAGTGTGATTAAAAGAGTTAACTGTCAAATCGTATCAGATTAGTTAGGTGACTTGATTGAATCATTTCTGGGTGGAAAGGAAGTATAGTTACATATAAAGGCTGATCTTTAACTGTGTAACCAAAAGATTGTTCTTCGTTCTTTGAACACTTAGTGAAAATCTCACAGTTGTGAGGACTGGACGTAGCCCGAGTTGGGTGAACCAGGATATATCGTTGTGTGGTATCTCTTCCTTATCTCTATTTGCATTCAGTTATTTTTATTATCAAGTTAAATAGAGAAACTAAAAACTGTGATTTTAACTAATCAAGAACGTTCTCCGTTTTCTGTTTCAGAACCAAGAACGTTCTCCGTTTCTATTTTCATAACCAAAATCATTCTTGAGTTGTTTTTCTTAAGTTTTTAACAGGAAATTTTAATTAGGCAAGATTACAATTCAAATCCCCTTCCTTGTAACTTGACATTATTACTTCAATCTTAACTTACCAATTAAGTTACTACACATGACCAACTAATATAAGAAAGTTCATAGTAAATTACTATTATAATTTTTCAAATTGCAAGGATTGCATAATTTAATTTCTTAAATATGCAAATAACAATTTAGTTCTTTAAAATAAAGAAACACAATATGTATGATTCATCCAACAAAATAATTCTTTAGGTAACATTCATCAACGTCTTACCTACATATTGTTTGAATTCTCTCTTGTTGTATAAAGACAAACATGTAACCACTCTAATTACTTAGTCCAGTGGTAAAACAACATGTATTGATTTGACATGTTGTGATTTCGATCTCCATTAGTGTTGGAGACTGACAAATATAAATCCTTTTTTGTAAGTGTTCAATGACTCATAATCTTCTTTTCCTTGGATTGAGGCATAATCTCGTCGTCATAAATTTAAATTATATAAAAAAAACAAAAACATATAACTTTTAAAATTGTAGTTTTAAAGTTGAAATATTGGCTAAACTAACAAACAATTTTATTTTAAGGGTTAAATTATCATTTTGTAAATTTGAGACACTATTATTCAGATTAGTCTCTTTTAAAGTGAATAACTCATTTTAGAAAATAAAGTGAGTAATATTAACTATTTTTTTTGCTGAATGAGTAATATCAAGTATTGATAATTAAATAACTAGTTAATAATATTATATAATTTATATTCACATGCATGATAAATCATGAATGATTATAAATTTATAATGCTAACCATTGATTTAAGCGCTCTTTTGTTACGGTTTTTTTATTTAAAGAAACACTTTTTTTTAAAATAAAATAAACATTTTTTAAATTTTTAATCTATTATTTTACGGCTTTTTAAAAAATAAAAATATAAAACAAAAATCTAAAAATTA
>JBBPBQ010000003.1:9892344-9984893 GCA_037974755.1 Cicer yamashitae
TCAAATAAATTAAATATTTACATTGCATCCAAATAATTTGATCTTTTTACTAATTCATTTTAATTATTGATTCAATAAAATTTTACTTTTCATCTTTGTTTATTTACACTTACTTTTAAAACTCATGAGAAATAATTTTGCTATTTATTGTGATCATATTTGACTCGAATGATTAATTTCTAAAATTATGTACGAAGGATACCCAATTTAAAAATAAAAAACTTATAAGCATCTCTCCTTTGGCATTCCAATAAAAGTGTAGTTTTTTTTTTTTAAATGACTTCTTCTACCATATATTAATTTGCATATACTAATAATGTAAAATATTTTACATTGTCAATATATTATTGCTCATATTTATTATTTTAAAATGTGATTATCATACAAATCAAATATTTTTCTAATATTAGATGATTGTGATCCAATGTCAGTACAAAAACTCTTTATACTGACGGTATATATAAATTAATTTTTTTTTTTTTATAATTACAACTATTCTTAGGAATACATAATTGTAATTTTGATCTCACATGAAAACACGTTCCCGAGATTGGCTCTCACATTTTAATAGCTAATAGTGTCTAGTTTTAGTATTTCTCTCAAACTTCTTAATGTAAAAATTATATAATATATTTTAAATGATGTAACATATAATATGATGATGTAAAATCATTCAAATGGATTAATTATTTAACTGTTGTTAATTAAATTACAAAAAAAAAAATAAAAATTCAGAAGTTGAAAAATAATTTTTTTTTGAGAATTTTGTTGTTATTAGATCATAAGTATTAATCATTCTGCATAATTAAATTATATATGTCTCATCATTTGAAAAATTATTTGAAAAATTATATATCACAATTTTTCTAGTCCAACAACACGAGTGAAACAAGACTTTAGATTTTTAACTAAATAGATCAATTTCATAAGTGGATAAAAATAGAGGATCTAGATCTACAGATGAGATCCTCTCAGTGTATGATCTGGATCGTCCAATTTTAAATCATTGACCGAGATTCCACGTGAATGTAGCGAAGCGAGCGTGTCTGAATTGTTCCCCTCGTCCTTCTTGTTCAAAATACATTGTTACCCCTCAAAAACATTCAATTCATTCTATTGGTGGTACAATCAATCATCAACGACGAAATCAGTTTTTGAGGAATAACGACTAAACACTTCGTTCATTAACAAGGTACGTTTAGGAGTAGTTTTTTTTTTTTCTTTCAATTTCATTCATATACAACAATATTCTCAAAATGTTCGCTACACATCGCCATAGTTCCCTTCTCTATCTCAACGCTCTAACTTTCTCACAATCTCTAAAACCTAACCCTTTTTTCTTACCATTTTCTCTGCATTTCTGCACCAACACTTCCGATTCACCATCATTTGCAGTCTCATACCTCATCCACAATTTTGGCTTCTCCCCACAATTTGCAAACAAACTTTGCTCCACTTACAATGTTAAATTTAAGACTGCTCAAAAACCTGATTCAGTTCTCGCATTCTTTAGAAATCAAGGTTTCTCTGATTCCCAACTACACAACATGATTACAAGAGCACCAATGCTGCTTTCCTGCAACCCCTCCAAAAGGGTGTTGCCAAAGTTTCAATTTTTTCTCTCCAAAGGTGCTTCTAACTCTGAAATTGTTGACTTTATGAGTAAGAACCCCGATGTCTTGTCGGTAAGCCTTGATAATCACATAGTCCCAACCTATGAATTGGTTTATAGATTCTTGCAATCTGACAAGGACGCTATTGCTTGTGCAATTCACCATCCAAAATTCTTTGCATCAAGACTTGTGCCATATAACATCAGATTGCTGATTGAGAATGGTGTGTCAGAAACAAACATTACAAGGATGATTCGGAGTTGGCCTCGGACATTATACACATTTGATATGCTGAAGTTGGTGGAGGAATTAAAGGATTTGGGGATTAATCCTTCACAATCAATTTTTGGTATAGCACTGCTTGCCAAAACAACTGTAACCAAAACCCGATGGAAAGAGAAAGTTGATGCCTTTAAGAAATGGGGTTGGTCTGATCAAGATGTTATGGAAGCATTTAGAACGCAGCCTCATTGTATGTTAACATCCATTGATAAAATTAATTCAGTGATGAGTTTTTGGGTCAATGAGTTGGGTTGGGATGCTCTGGCCATTGCCAAAACACCAAGGGTTTTGGCGGCCAGTCTGGAGGGAAGGATCAAACCAAGGGCCTCAGTTGTGCAACATCTTCTGAACAAAGGTTTGCTAAAAAAGAATGCAAGCTTAACTTATCCATTTTTAGTCGTTGATACTATGTTTCTTGACAAATATGTAAAACCTTTTAAGGAGGAGTCTTTTTATCTGTTAAAGCTTTATGAAGAAAAACTCAATCTTGCACATGCCAGTGACAAAACCGGCATGTCATGAACAAATTTTCAGGTGTTTTAGCCTTAATTTGTTATCTCAGTTCCTTATTTGATTTGAATACTTTTTGGTCCAGACCGTGATTATAGCTAGTTTAGCTAACTTGTGTCATTTCCTACTCTGACAAATGTTAGTTTTGTTTTGATTGAAGTGTTCTCAAAGTCATGATGTCCATCCGTCTTGATAATACCTAAGAATTAGCTAGAATTCGAATTGCATGGATGTTTAGTCCAATAATCTATGGCATGAATTAAGCTCTGTTGCTGAATTCGAACTGATTTTAGGTCCCAGTTGCAATTGTATGTACATTACAAATACGAAAAATGCAGATAATTGTGGACAAATGCACTTGTAATAATGGTCGCGGTACAATTGTGAAGAGCTCCCAAAACTCAATATTGAGGCTATACGTATGGTTGTGGACTGCAATTATTCAAAACACTATGCAATTAGCGTTATGCCATAGTCCATCCTTAGTTACATAGCACTTGACTTTTTGCTGCTTGTTATTTTTACCTTTTGGCCTACTGATATGGTAAAGTCGGGTTTAAATATTATAGTTCATAAGTATTATTTTGATTAATTGCCATTGGTATTTTGTCCATGTTCTGTATTTTGTATGACTACATCATTCACCTATAGGACAGCGGACATCCAGAAGCTTCTGTTCAAAATCGAAGCAGTATAAAGAAAATTTTGGTCTTATACAACAAAATCATTTTTCAGATGTTGCAAATAAGATGTAAGAAGCACTTTTAATTGGATAGGATTAGGAACAATAAAGAAAACCATAATTGATATGTTTCATTTGAACTTAAGCAAATAAAATTTGATTCAAATTTTAACTGTCTGTATGTATGTGAAGAGGAGTGATGTATTCTTTTTACGGACGGAGGTTGCAGTTTCATTGACATTCTGCTGAAATAGTATCATCATCATCTATTTTCGTTGAAGTTGAATGTAAGTTCTATAGTAGCATCATGGAACTCATACTGCTCGATAAGTATGTGTTCAAATATAAGTGATATACCTCTTAGGTGAAGGAGGTGAAGGAACTTAACATATGGTTTAGAAGTTTACTGTGATCTGCTAGTGCAGTAGTGCCGCCCTGTAGAGTTCACGTACTCTAAAAAATTGCTATATGGTTCATGGTTTGAACGTAAATGGTTTCCTGAAGTGAAAACTGCCATAATTTTAAAAAATGCACCAGAAGCTACATATATTTGAACAGTAATTTCTTTAGCCGGTGTCAAACTAGGGGAAGTACTTTCAAACCGGCATAATGTAGAGGGTTCTAAATGACCAATTTTCTCTCTGTTTATTTTTTTCTCTATTCTGAGGTTCATTTTCCATCAAAATTGAAAACTAGAACCTTGGGCAAGATAGGGGGCGTGGGTGTGTCAATTTCGGTGAAAATTGTTAGGAAGAAAAATTTAGAATTAGAAGGAATGACTATGTATATATTAGTTAGGATTTTGAGAACTTTATGATTTTCCTTTACGGATGGTTGACATGTGACATGTAGTTCTGAGAATAGAAATGACACTATGTTGTGTTATTACTTTGTATGTGACATGTGACATGGAAGGTGAAATTTTGTTTGATAGGTTTTGATTAATGGAGTCTTTTATCTCTCCACTGTTATGCTAAAGCAGCCGTTAAAGCACATAACTAAGACTGTTACAAAAACCTGAAAAACCGAGGTGCACTGAAACTGACCAAACCACTTCTTTGAGTTTACGAATCGAACCTAGGTTTCACACACAGTTCACTAACTTGAACCAAACCCAACACTTCACAAATCATCTTCAACTTCAAGAACCCTAAATCGCATGAACAACACTTCACAAATCATTTGCAAAAATCTTTCAGCAAGTTCAGAAGAACTCGTTTCTGCAATCGCACAAGCCACACAAATCGTCTTCCCGAATCATTTTCTGGCTTCGTTCTCTAACTCGTTTCTGCAACCTCAAGGCTAGTTGTTCTGTTGTTCATTGTCTTCTTCTCTTTCTGTTAGTAGTTAGTGTAGATTTGTTTCAGTCTCTTATTTAACGATATGTTTCATAATGTAACACATTTACGCAGAATTTAACATGGTTTTGTTTCAATTGGAAACAACTGTGTTGTTTATTGATCTGAATTTGTGCTACAATCAATTAGTAACTACTGTTTTGATTTGTGGTCTGAACCAGTTATAGCATGTTTGATAATTGATAGAATAATATTTCTGTTTCATAGAACCGGGTAACCTGCTGTAACCTATCATAGCATGTTTGATCTGAACCTGACAAGTGTTTGATAAAATAATGTTTGATACAAACAATTAGTATCATACAATATGATAGGACACTAGATATTGAGCATCGACCCAATAGATAGGTTGATTAGAGAATAAAAGTTAGTTAGTATATTCACTGACTTTATTGAATTCTGTTACTGATTTCTGTTATAAAGGAAAGGGAAGGGTAGTTAGAAAAGGGATTGAGAAAGATATTGTTAGGCAGTTAGGAGAGTCTCTCTCTGGATTAGGAGCAGATTATGCTCTGGTAGGAGTTCTTGGAACTCTGGTTGTTTTCCTTTTCTTGCTGATTTCACCATTGTAGAGCTTGCTCCTCATCACTTTCATTCAATAGAATTCCATTTTCATTCTTAAATTCTGGTTTCTATCATTGGTCCGACCTGCCGGATTACCGAGAGGAGCTAGTGAAATCGAATGCCACCGAAAATGTCTGACAGAGTCGAAGCTTTGGAGATACGAATGGCGTCCATGGAAGGTTCAGTGCGCCAAACCTTGGAGGAGTTTCGTCAAACTATCTTGACGGAGTTTGCAAAATTGTTGAATCGGCCTTCAGAGGAGAGACCGCGCTCATCTGTTGGTGATGAAGCTGTGGTAGAGTACAAAATGGTGATGAAGAAGGTGGAGCTGCCGTCGTTTGACGGAGACGACCCTGTGGGATGGATCACACGCGCATAAACGTATTTCGACGTACAAGGGACAACGGAAGAGGTGAAGGTTCGTTTGGCTAAGATTAGCATGGAAGGAGCAACGATTCACTGGTACAACTTGCTGCGTGAAACTGAGGATGAGCTGACATGGGAGAAACTGAAGCAAGCTTTGATAGAGAGATATGGTGGGAGGCAAAGTGATAACCCCTTCGAAGAATTGAAGGATTTGCAGCAAACTGGGGATGTTGATGAGTACATCACTGCATTTGAATACACTTCTTCCCAAGTGAAAAGGTTATCGGAGGAGCAGTACCTTGGGTATTTTTTGGGAGGACTCAAGCCGGAGCTCTGATTGAGGGTGAGGACGTTCAGTCCTCAAACTAGACTACAGGCAATGAAGGTCGCGCGTGATGTTGAAGACGAGCTGCGTGGGACAATTACGACACGAGGAGGAGGAAACCAGTCAAAGAATTGGAAGAGGGGTGGATCTGACCAAACTGGGCCAAATGATTATGGTTCTGGGCCCAATAAGAAAAGTGACTCTAGGTCTAATTATAACCCGAGTCCATATCAAAATGGAAATGGGTCGAATGCTGGAGCAGGTCAAATCAAACCGGGTTCTACAATTTCGAACCCTAATCCGAATTCGCTGAAGACGGGAAGTGACGGCGAACAGAGGACGGCGATTGTAACAGAGGAACGAAGCATCTTCCCTACTCGGAACTGATGGATCGCAAGGCACGTGGGCTCTGTTTTCGATGTGGGGAACAATTCCACCCTCTTCATCAGTGTGCTGAAAAGCAACTTCGTTTGGTGATTCTCGGTGACGATGAAACGATTAACGACGCCGACGAAGTGATAGCAATCGAGTTGATGGAAGATGAAAGAGAAACACCATTAGAGTGTCATTCTTTGAAGCTGTGCGAAGTGGAGAATGGGAATAACGTCAAGAAACCTCTCCCAACTACCTTGCGTTTGTAGGGAATGGTGAAGGGGGAATGCATAATGATAATGGTAGACACTGGCGCTAGTCACAATTTTGTGACCCCTCAATTGGCAGCATTCCTGCAATAGAACGAATCAAGGCCACGGATGTGAGATTTGGGAACGGCACCGGTGTGACTACGACAGAGAAGTGTAGAAGGTTTGACATTCAATTTGGAAAGTTTAACACTACGGTGGAGGCTTACATATTGGATTTGGAAGAGGTAGATATGATTTTGGGAGTGGCTTGGCTACACAAGCTTGGTAAGGTGATGTTTGATTGGGAGGAAATGGCCATTTGTTTTGACTGGAAGGGGGACACTGTGAAATTACAATGTCAAATTCCTCAGGACAAGGGAAGGGAACAGGAGAGCGAACTTAGTATTGTTGCTATGAACATGGTAAGGCCAAGGAAAATTTCCAAGTGGGAAGGAAATAAGGAGATCATTAGTTGGGAATCTGAAGCATGACTCAAGGATCAGTGCCCATATGCAAGCCTTGAGGACAAGGCTTATTCTGAAGGGGGAGGTAATGATAGGACACTAGATATTGAGCCTTGGCCCAATAGATAGGTTGATTAGAGAATAAAAGTTAGTTAGTATATTCACTGACTTTATAGAATTCTGTTACAGATTTCTGTTATAAAAGAAAGGGAGGGGTAGTTAGAGAAGGGATTGAGAAAGATATTGTTAGGCAGTTAGGAGAGTCTCTCTGGATTAGGAGCAGATTATGCTCTGATAGGAATTCTTGGAACTCTGGTTGTTTTCCTTTTCTTGCTGATTTCACCATTGTAGAGCTTGCTGCTCATCACTTTCATTCAATAGAATTCCATTTTCATTCTGTAAATTTTGGTTTCTATCACAATATCTACTATTTGACTATTTCTGTTGCTTAAAAGCATATTCTGAATTTTTGTCTCTAGTTAATGGTGGTAGAATCCATTTAAGGTGTCTTTGCCTTTGTTACTTCTCAGTTTTCATGATTTGGCCACACACGCTCTTCTTTACAAAGAAAAACCTGAAATGGTGACAAATTAGTAGTTATTTGATTCTGGTATCGGATGGTATTGTTCTCCTTGTTGCTTTCTCGGAAAGTCCTTCATATAATTTTTTTGCAGAGATAACATCTCAAGAATTGTGCATACCTTGACAACGAAGACCTTGAAATAATTTAGGATCATGAACCTTGAAATAAGTTGCCAGAAAATCCCGTTTCGTGTACAGGTTCCACCACCAGCAGCAGCAGCAGCAGAGCTGCAATACGCGGCAGAAAGAATTAGTCTCATCCATTTAGGAAGAATTATATGGTCTTCAATTTGATTATGAAGCTAGGAAGAATTTATATGGTCTTCAATTTGATTATGAACAACTTGTACGAGTGTTTTTAACAAGACACAGGCCACAACAGAACCTGTTTGAATGGAAATCAGTTTTGATTGCTTTATGTAGGTTGAACTTTACTGCTCACTATGACGATTTTGATATTTAATTGTTGCCTTAAGAGAAGAATTAACAAAATAGTATAATTTTGGAGTAGAAATTAATGTTAAAAAAAACAGTTTAGTTCTCAAAATTCCAACATCAGTTAAAAAATTGCAACAGTTTAGTTTGCATAAAAAACAGTTAACTTCATAAAAAATAGTTCAGTTCGTAAAGGTTAACAATTCAAATAGACCGATGTAGTTTGAAATACATAACCCGGTTCATCGACCTTAAAATCAATTTAGTCCAGACAAATAATGGACCGTTCAGTTCGGTTTTACTGAATTATTTTTGCTTTGCATTTACGTTGGTTCAATTTTTTCTTTCTTTATGGCTTTTCTGATAGGATTTTAAGGTAGAGGCTCTCTCTAAGATTTTTCCTCAGCAAGCTGTCCATTGGTTTTCGACGAAGATTTTCTCAAAACCCATGAATTAAAAAAGGGGTCTTTTAATTTCATATGTTAAATATACTAATTAAAAAAATATCTTGTAACTTCTTATTTGATATAGATTTTTATAAAGATTTGATTTTTAAGTTGATCTTAATTGTTGTCTCACTTGTTATCTTGGTTTAGCATTCATGGAGTAGATGTTATGTTCTTTGTTGTGGTGGTGGTTGATTTAACTGGTTGAAGAAGATAAGATACACATTGAAGCTGAAGGAAGAACAAGATTTTAGAACTTAGAAGAAAATGTTGATAAAAATAGGATGTGAATTTAAATCCATTCTTATTTGGTATTAATTTATTTTTATAGAGAAATGTTAATATATTATGTTACTATTTTCTCTTTCACTCTCTTTCACTAAAATTTGAACTCCGTTTCTTTCACTCTCAAGTCTCAACTTCTTCGATCCCTTAGCTCATATAAAGATGATATTTTATTGTTTTGTAAAGCAACTCAGTTCTCAAATATCTTTTCCACATATATGGTTCTCAACCTGAATTACAATGCCCGCTGCATAACATTAGAGTGCTGACTGAGAATGGAGTAACAGACTTAAAAATTGCAAGATTACTTCGGAGACAAGTTAAGATATTAAACACGAGTGACTTGCCTAAGTTGGTGAAGGAATTAAAGGATTTGGGGTTTAATCCTTCATGGTCAATCTTGATTATTTAGTGGAAAGTCATTTATATCTTTTTTTTCTTTTTTTCTTGCAGAGATAACATCTCAAGAATGTGTTAACTTTGATGATGACGAATTTGAAATAGTTTAGGATCATCAATCATGAACCTTGAAATTGTTGCAAAAAAATTTCGTTTCATATACGAGTATCAGCAGCAGCAGCTGAGCTGCAATACGCGGCAGGAAGAATTACATGGCCTTCAATTTGATTATGAAGCTATGAAGAATTTATATGGCCTACAATTTGATTATGAACAACTTGTAAAAGTGTTTTTGACAAGGCACATAGCAGAACATGTTTTTGAGTTGATTCTTCTAGCAAGACATGTTTGTATGAAATCTCTGCATTTTTTTGTAGCAGAATTACAGGACAGAGTTTCATAAGAAAACAATGACTTTTTTCAATTATTCTTGATGAAAAATTGATGATACTTTTATTTACAAAGATATAATATTTAGTTCTAAAGTAATGAAAATTTTGAAAAGCTATGTAAAACAAAAAATTTAAATGACTTATCTTATACAAACACATAACTTAAAGGAAGACAAATATAATTCATAAATATCATGCAAACTCTGGCAAACAAGCTCTGTGTATCCTACTCATAATGAAACGCCCCTGTTTCTTTTAAAAAAAAAAAATAATAATAATAATTCAATAATAATATTAATATTATTAAATTATTAAAACCAACATCAACCCCACTCTTTTCCACCTCACCTTCACTTTCTCTCTCATCACTTCACTCCTCCCTCTTTCTTCTCTCCCTCTCGGCCAGCATCTCACTCTCTCATCTTCCTTTTCTCTCTCACAGTACCCATTCCCCCATTTTCCCCTTTGTCATTTTTTTTCTTTTCTTCTTCATCCTCTTCCTATCTCATAAAGTCACAAGCAAGCTTCCTCATTTTTTCACAAGTTCTTGGGTATAAATTTTGGCTTAGGGTTTGGGCTCTAAGGAAGGAGAAGGGTACCAATTTATTGAGAGTTGTTATTGAGGCTCTTTGAGGTAAATCACAACTCTTATGTTAATAAATCTCTAGGAAATGTAGTTTTGTTTCAAAATCTTATTTTGTGCTTAGAGTAGATTTAATGAATTTTTATGGTTTCCTAGAGTTAGCTAAACTTTAGAATAATTTTTCTAAAGTCTTAAAGAATATTTTTGATACTCAGATTTGTCAGCTGAGGTCCTGCCCGCTACTCTAGGAGTTGTTGGAGAACAAACGTAGCCGATTCTCCATAGAAGTGAGTTGACGACGGTTATCGTCATTTATTTTTACGCCATAATTATTATTTTACTCGTTTTCTAAGTTAAAATATTTATTTAAAATTTGGGAAACACAACCTTTTGAAATTTTATCTCGACTCCGTCAGTTATTTATTTTATTGCTCTTTATTATATAATATGTTATTAATTCGATATACGTATGCGTTAAAAGTATTTAAATTGTGAATTGTTATGCGATTGAATATATTTTCCATGAATTACGATGAATTGAAAGATGATTTTAAATACGTGTTTTGGGAAATCGTTGCTATGATTATTAAATCTTTAACGGCATTAGGTGCACCTAGTTACCTCGTTTTGATTAGGGAGAGTTACCCGTTAGATGGAGCCGCCCCTATGAGAAATGTCATCTGTAGGAGGAGAGGGCTATCAACGAGATGTAAGCTCCCTAATTGATCCGTGATGATGCGTTGCGGGATTGAGAGGAGAGGGCTATCCGTTAGATGGAGCCACCCCTGAGGGAAAGGCCACCCTTAGGAGGAAAGGGCTATCAATGAGATGAAGCCGCCTCTTGGTTCTCAATAATTATTATTTTTATTTGTTTGATTTCTATGATGATTTTAATGTTATTCGTTTTGATTTCACTTCACTATTAATTGGATTTTTTAATATTTTTATCCGAACGGTTAAATTATAATTTAGATGATTTTATTACGTGAATAACATAATCGTCTCAAGGTTATAGAACAGTTATTCGTGCTTTTTTGTGTTTCCCTTCTAGTTGATGGTGATTGTTGTCTCCTCACTAATTCTTTGTGACTTACTCCTTCATGTTGTTTATTTTTTTTCAGATTTACAGGTAGCTGAGTAACAAACTGATAGTAGACTCAAGTCTCAGTCGTATTTTGTTTTGGTAGGCCTCTTTGATCGAGGACCATTTTTTTTGTAAAGTCTGTTGAGTCATATGTATTTTGCAGCTATTGGAGTTTAGATAGTCTTTTGGTAATGTACTGAATGTTTAGATTATGCTAGTTTGAATTTGGCTGAATTTTGAAGTTTGAACAGGGATTTTTTTGTAAATTTGGAAACGTTGAAATTACAGAGGATACTTTGTCGAAATTTCCTGAAAAATTATATATATATTTTTTTGAAATGATTATTCAGAACTATTTATTTGGTAAATGGTTAAGTTAGTTGATAGGCTTGCCAGACTAGGGGTATAGCTTGTGCGCCGGTCACGGCGTTTAGTTTTTGGGTCGTGACACATAATATCACTACTATATCACAATAAATGTCACATATGCAAAACAAAATTTATATCCAAAAAATGCATTTCAATTTCTAATTTAATATTAATTAGACTAAAATATATTTTTTGTGCATTATCTTTTAACTGATATTCATTTTGGTCATTTAAAAAAAATCATTTTAGTCCTTTACTTGTTTGAAGTTGATAAGTTAAGTCATGTTTTCATAGTTGGTTAAATATGAAATAGAAGAAATGATTACTTCACAATGATTGTTCGAAAAGATATAATTAGTGTCTCAAATCTCAATTGACATTTAAAAATCTTAAATTATTGATAATTGTCTTTAAATTATTGTTTTTACTTTAGAATTTTGTCAAATAATACAACAATTTTAAAGATATTGATTTAGACAATAATTATATCACATTGAATAATTATTGTTGAGTCAGTATTTTTATATTTTATATTCAATATACTATAAAAAAAGGACTAACACACTTTAAGAATATAAAAATATAAAGAAACAAAATAAATTTTAAAAAATAATAAATCAAAATAAATAAAAGATAAATTATATTATTTAAAATTGTATAGAAGTGTTATGCTGTTCTATGAGTACCGTGTGTCACCATCATCTAATATGGTGTTGACATGTGACTCTTTCTGTCTACATAAAAATAGTGATGTATACTCTATTAAGTGAATCCATTGATGATCTTTTAGCATCGCTTGTTTGCTAGGCTCATGACTTAGATTGATCTTAAAGTTGGAAAACCACTTGTGTTACTTCCTTTTCTTAAATAAATTATAGGCTAAATATCACCCGTAGTCCCTTAACTTAATTTCAGTTAACGATTTAGTCTTTTATCTTTTTTTTTTTTTTTTCCAATTTGGTCCTTTATGTTTTTAAATAATTTCAGTGTTGCCCGGGTTCCGTTAAGAAAAAGTTAAAAAATCCCTCATTTAGATCATTGCATATGCTCATCAAACCTCTAGGAACGATTGCCACTGATCTGAAGTGATTTCTATGGGGTATAAATACCCATAGCTTCAGTTATAACGAATCAATCCTACTACCAAACTTAGAACAAACTTTGAATATTTTTCTGAAATATTTCCAAAACATAAATGATAACTTTTTCTGAACACGGATGAGGGATTTTTTTTAACGTTTTCTTAACGAAATCCCACTTAAAGGGTAACGCTGAAATTATTTAAAAAGATAAAGGACCAAATCGGGAAGAAAAAAAAAGATAAAAGACTAAATCGTTAACTGAAATTAAGTCAAGTGACCATGGGTGGTATTTAGCCTAAATTATATTTGGTCACATGTTCTGGTAAAGAAACTGGATAGTAGTTTATGTGCGTTCAATTGAATTCAAAGCACTTGATCAAAACACAGGACAACAAATATCATTGCAAAATTGCTATCAACATCCCCTATATTACTACCCACACCCCTTTTATTTAAAAAAAACAAAATTCCAAAATTGCCCTTGTCTTTATTAATCTAACCTAACCCCACCTTCTTCATCTTCATTCCTTATTGTTCATCTTCATCTTGTTCTTCATCATCTTGTTCCTCTTCATTCAAAAACCCAGAAGCCTTCATCAACTTCAGTCATCATCAACTGCATTCCATCTTCTTTATTCATCATCAACTTTAGTCATCATCAACTGCATTCCATCTTCATCAACTTCATTGCATCTTCTTCCTCTTCAATCATCACTTCACCAAAATCAAGTAAGCATCATTCCTGTTTTTGTTGTTCATTATTGTAGTTGTTTGTGTTTATTATTAGGAACAAAATGCCAGAAACCCTAAACCCTTGTAGTTGCCATTGCTGATTCTAATGAAAACATTGGTTGCAAAAACGTACGTGAATTCATTTTCAAAAACTCAGAGACGTACGTGAACTGAATTCACGAACATGGTTCGTGAATTCAGTTCACGTACATGATTCGTGAAATCAGTTCACGTACATGGTTCGTGAACTCAGTTCACGTATGATACTGGGATTTGCTGTTTTGATATTTAATATGCTTTTGGTTTTGCAGATATGGTTCGCACAATGTATACCGATAGAGAGGGACGTGCTGTAATCAACGAGGGTACCTCTAATGTTGACGGTCGTCGTGTTCGTCCGACTGCTTCCGCTCGGGCACAAAGACGACGACTAGAGCGGCAACCGGAAGAAGCCCTACCGAAAACACAAGCGGAAGCAGAACTGGAAGCAGAACCGGAAGCTGAAGCACAACCCGAACAACAACCTGAAGCACAATCCGACGCATATCCTGGTGGTCCGATTGATTGTTCTGTACTTAGGACATTCACCGATCATGTGGCAACCCGACTTTGGGATGGCGTGGTAATTTTATCAATCAAATGAAATTAAATTTTTAATTGTTGTTGTTTTAATGTGTTTTAAATTATATTTTTTTGCATAACTAGTTTCAGGATCGTGGCGAATTAAGGGTGTTTAGCAACAGCAAAAAATTAAAAGAAGCTATTATTGAACACCCAGAGGTTGAGCAACTGGTGAAAAGCTCAATATTATTTTCTTTGCTAAAATGCAGCTATGAAATGATCGACAAAGGGATCATTTCTGCATTTGTAGAGAGGTGGCATCGTGACACTAATAGCTTCCATCTTTCAATTGGGGAGATGGCGATTACTCTCGACGATGTCTGCTCTCTGCTGTATATCCCCATCACCGGTGCATTCTTCACTAGTATTTAACAAGGATGATGGTGCAGATATATTGGCTGAGCTTCTTGGAGTTAGTCATGTTATCACCTATGCTGAATTTAATGTCACGTGCATATCCTCAGTTCGGTATAGTTGGTTACTAGAGGTATACCATCAGCGCTGTCGTGACCAGTAGTGGCAGATGGCTGCTAGGGCATTTCTTCTGTTTTTGGTTGGTTGCACACTATTCAGTGATAAGAGTGCCTATGCAATCAGCGTTGCATATTTTGACTGCTTCCGAGACCTCAATGCTTGTGGGGGATTTGCATGGGGTGCAGCTGCTCTTGCTTATTTATACGATAATCTTCGTGAAGCCAGCATGCATTAGACCAGAACTGTGTTAGGGTATCTTACACTGTTACAGGTAAACTATATGGTTGTTTATTGTATTAATAATATCTATTATTAATGATTATAAACTAATGATATGTTATTATATTTGTGCAGGCGTGGGTCTATGAGCATTTTCCTACATTATGTAGAGATTGCTGTAGACTTTCTCCGAGTTACGTTGAAGACTACCGCATAGCACTTACATGGAAGCCAAAACGGGATAAAGATTTGGTGCTTTCATTTAGGAAAGCTCTTGACGAGATTGTTGCTGAGGAGGTCTGTTGGACACCATACGAGGCCCACCGAGTGAAGTGACCCTTTGAAGAGGTTTCTTTATTTCGAGGGTGGATACGATGGGGTCCGAAGATGTATGCTCATCTGCCAGACAGGGTATTGCGTCAATATGGTCATGTCCAAACCATTCCTAACTCACCGTTAGATATAGTGGGTCGGACGACAACCCCAGAGGAAATGGACATCATGTTTACGCAGTACGCTGTGCATGTAGTAGATGCTGGCGCATTTGGGCAAGGACATGTCCTCTGCTCGAATGATTACATGGACTGGTTCTGCAGAATTTCACATCCATACATCATTCGTAGAGAACTAGCCCAGGAAGAACTAGCCACTCATGCAGGTGATGCAGAACCTGCCGCTCATGTAGCTCTACAACACACTCTTGACGAATGAATGCCCAAGAGTTCTCACCCATTGCAAGTAAACCTGCAACTGCACGATATCCACAATTACCATCCTCGCCGACATCAATAATGTCATCTATGAATTTATGAATTTCAACCGGCAACCAATCGCTGAAAAGGAGAACTCTTGGTTGTTGAACTTTGCTAACTGATGGTCGAGGTGTGAGCTTTTTGGCTGATGATCGAGGTTGCTGTACTTTATTAGATGTTACAGTGCTACATGCATTTGTGCCACTGCACCGAACGCTTGCATCCACATACTCCCACCAAGATGGATCACACTTCGTTGATTTATCTCTTTTTGATATCTTACTTTTGCCTTTTTTGGGTGCACCCTTAGTTTTAACATTGTCAACAGGTGGGCACATCGACGTAGTCGATGGATACGCGGTCTCTCGTAATTTACCTTTAAGTGCAATTTTGCTAGGTACATCAAGTTCATCAAACTTTTTCACTATCACATCTATTTCATGTTTCACAGATAATTCTGAAGGTTTACCCGATCCATCATCATGAAAAGTTAATTTAGTCCACCAAACATGAATAGCGTCTAACGGGAAGGAACGGAGGATCATACTATACCTGGCTATTTCACATGCACAAGGTAGACCATGTGTTCTCCTAATTGTGCAACGACATTCAGACTTATCTATACCTACATACTTCACGCGATCATACTCTGCCGCAATGTGATCTATTGCATTTTTTGACACAACACCACGCAAATTGACATACAATCAGTTACTATGTCGATGAACCTTTTGAATTATGCTTTTTTCAAATTATGCTATTATCTCACTGTGTTGTAGTACAATCATGCTATTGATGGTTTCCCAAACACTGCATATATCACCAATGTTGTCTTGTAATATTCTTTTCAAACTCCAGTGCACCGATTCAACCCTTTGTGTTGTGGTGTTCCCAAAGTGCATAACTATATTTGTCCACGCCTCAACAAATCTTTCCTTGTGAGGAATTAACCATTGGTCATGTACATAATCATTAAAGATAGAAGAGCTACTACAAATTCCTTCAAAGATAGCCAAATTCATGTAGTACTGAGCCTCATCATAACTGTAAACAAGAGCCTCCCATGCCTCCATTATTTGCACCTGCTTCTTTTTTGGAAACACAGTCATCTTGTACTTGGCTTTGACATTCTTACATATATGAAACAAGCATAATAAATTCATTGCTTTTGGAAAAACATATTCAACTACGTTGATCAAAGCGAGGTCTCTATTAGTAACGATGACTTCAACTTCACCACTTGTAATCTGTTCTTTCAACATTTGTAGTGCCCACGTAAAACTATCAGCACGCTCAGACTGTAGATACGCAAATCCCACACAAAATGTCATCTCAGTAGATGTAACACCAATAATTTCAAGTAATGGCATGCGATACCTACATGTCTTGTATGTGCTATCCATAATCAATATTATGTGAAAATTATTTACAAGAGTGATAGCGTCTGGATGAGCCCAACATATGTCCCTCAACTCATCTGAACCCTCTACCTTCCTATATCGATAGATGTATTTATCGCGTTCCATCAATGTCAAAAGATGTTGCATTTCTGTTCTATTACCTCTAAGTGATGAATGATATGCTTGACGTGCATTGTAAATTTGTTTTATTGTCGTCAAACTTTTAACATTATGATCCTTCAGTGTCATCAATATGTTTCTAGGTTTGATCATGTTCTTCGTCATATCACCAAGTATAGTTTTCTCTTCCTGAGACAATCGGCCTAAGAAAGCATGACCAGTCAGTTTTTTGGCCAATTCGTGGTTATGGACACCACATATTACATGCAGATACCATCCATCACCAACACTTGATGGTCTTCCTCTCAATCTAAATGGGCATTCACATTTTCTACTCCAAGTACTCCTGGTAAGGTTAGGATTCTTCCAAGGTCTATATTTACCGCTTCTTTCACAACCAAGAATTAATTTTGTCTTTGTTCCTGGTCATGCTGTCGCAATTTCAGATCTAAAAATAACAACGACAATTCCATTTTCCCTTCCAACATTTCTAACCCATTTCAATAAATCATCTCGCGTATCAAACATCGTGTCGGTGCTAAACTCATCAGTCAAATCAACCATAACAGGTTCACCTCCGTTGTTCATATCGTATTCAATTTCAGATTCAACACCATCATTCATTGCATCAAAATCATCATACATTTCGTCAAAGTCACGTTCCAAATCATCATCCATATCATCAAAATCAGGTTCCAAACCTTCATACATTTCGTCACTGTTGTCTCCCCCTTGGTCCATTTATCTTCAAAAAGAAACACAAAAATTTCAGAATTTTCACATACTGAAACTCAGTTCACGTAAGGTTACGTGAACTCAGTTCACGTACCTTTACGTATTCTTAGTTCACGTAAACTTACGCAATCCCAAATTCACGTAGGTTTACGTGAATTGAGATTATGTACGTGTTTAAAACTCAAAACCCCATTAAATACGCATTCTTAATTCAGGTAGACGTACGTGAATTTCAGATTGCGTAACCAATGGAGTTTTGCAATTTAACACATACGTCATCTCAATTCACGTAAACCTACGTGAATTTGAGATTGCGTAATCTATGGAGTTTTACATTTTTCAACGTACGTAATCTCAATTCACGTAAACGTATGTGAATTGAGATTGCGTACAATCCCCAAATTTAAAAAAACAACAACCTCAATAACAGAACAACATACATACCTTTTTAGGTCATTTTAACCACAATGTGAAGAGGAAACTGATGGGGTGTGTAGATTGTAAGTGGGTGATGTAAGTTTTGAATGATAATGAGTTAGAGTTGGTGAGATATGGTGATTTTGTGATTATGAGTGATGGGGTGTTAAGAAGGGTGATGAATAAAGAAATGGAGTTAAAAATTGTAATAAATATACAAGGACAATTTGGAAGTTTTTTTTTTATAAAAAAAAACAGGGTGTGGGTAGTAAGGTAGAGAGTGTTCGTAGCAAAATTGATATCATTGTAACTTGAATTTCTTCTACTATAATTAATGAAATTAAACCATTTTCAGGGTCTATTTTGAATAGAATTTTTTCCACTAAAAAGGTTTAAAAATGCATTTAAAAAAAAAATAATCTTAGTTGAACTCACGGTGGAAATCATAAACGTAGAAATCTCTAGAAAAAAAACGCAGAAATCATGTGCGGTCTCTTATGTCAGACCGCCACCGTGAAACCAACTAATGTGCGCCATGAAGTCACCACGAGTTTCGCCGTCCACCGCCGAGAGGAATAGATTGAAGGTAATGTAATGTTAATCATAGTTACAAACAACAAATTTTATTCCTTTTCTCCGTTTCACATTTCAAATTCCATCTATTTTCTCCAATTTCCACTTGAATAATTTATCATCATTCTTTAAAATATTCACTCAAACATCAATCAATCATCATGTTCAACTTCAATTCATGGCGCCACAAATCCCTTCTCTACTTCAAGACTCTAACTTTCTCACCAATATCCCAAAACCCATTACCCCTTTCTCTCTATTTCTGCACCAACACTTCTCATTCAACCTCTTTTGCAGTTTCATATCTCATCCACAATTTTGGCTTCTCCCCACTATTTGCAAACAAACTCTGTTCCACTTACAATGTACGTTTCAAGACCACCCAAAAACCTGATTCAGTTCTTAACTTTTTTAAAAACCATGGTTTCTCAAACACCCAATTAAACTCCATAATTACAAAGGCACCATGGCTACTTTCCTGCAACCCCATCAAAAGGGTGTTGCCAAAGTTTCAATTTTTTCTCTCCAAAGGTGCTTCTAACTCTGATATTGTTAACATTGTCAGTAAGAACCCCGTTGTCTTGAGAGCAAGCTTGAACAATCAAATACTCCCAGCCTATGAATTGCTTTATAGATTCTTGAAATCTCACAAAGACACTTTTGCTATGTTGAATTACAAGCCAGATTGCTTCTTTAAAAGACGCGTCGTGTATAACATCAGATTGTTGATTGAAAATGGAGTGACTGACTCAAACATTGCAAAATTGCTTCGGAAGGACAGTAGGTCATTCAACCTACGTGACATGTTGAAGGTGTTAGGAGAACTAAACGATTTGGGGTTTAATCCTAAACAAACAATTTTCTCAGTAGCACTGGCTGCCAAAGCATCTGTTGGCAAAAACCTGTGGAAAGAGAAAGTTGATACCTTTAAGAAATGGGGTTGGTCTGATGAAGATGTTCTGGAAGCATTTAGAAAGCAGCCTCATTGTATGTTAACATCCATTGATAAAATTAATTTAGTGATGAACTTTTGGGTTAATGAGTTGGGTTGGGATGCTCTGGCCATTGCCAATAGACCAAGGGTTTTGGGGGCTAGTCTGGAGAGAAGGATCAAACCAAGAGCATCAGTTGTGCAATATCTTCTGAACAAAGGTTTGCTAGAAAAGAATGCAAGCTTAACTTCTCCATTTGTTCAGAGCGATGAGATATTTGTTGACAGATTTATAAAACGTTTTAAGGAGGATTCATCTTATCTCCTAAAACTTTATGAAGAAAAATTGAATCTTGCACGCACCAGGGACAAAATTGACATGTCATGAACAAATTTTCAGGTATTTTTGCCTTAATTTGTTATCTTGTGCCTTATTCGATTTGAATACTTACTCAGAAATCAGAACTTTATTGGAGCTAGTTTGAGCTAGGTTTTAGTTAACTTGTTTCATTTCCTACTTGCACAAATGTTGCTTTTGTTTTGATTGATATTATTTTTCAAAATTTGTGATGTATATCAGTCTTAAAAATACCTAACAAATTGGCCTGTAATTCATGTAAAAGTTGATTTTTTCTTGCACTAATGGGCATGAATACATTTTTATGATAGTGTCATTTCTCTCTCCATGTTTGTTTTGTCCAATAATCTATTGCATAAATTCAGCTATAAAGGAATAGGTTGCTGGGTTCAGAATGCTTACAAGTAGCAGTTGCAATTGTGGCATAAAATCAGCCATACTTTGAAGTTAGCATCATGGCATAATCTATCTTTACAAAATGTTTGATTTTATCCGTTGGAAGAAATATTTAGAGAGGATTGTTAAAAGACTGAATAGTTTTGGAATGCTTGAGTGAAATTCCACTAAGCTGATTTGATTATATACACTCTATAGAGTAAATACAATATGAGATTTACAAGGACATTAATGAGGTTTCTGGTTCCTAAGTGCATTAATGTGCATGAATAACTATACATATTCCAACGTATTTATTTTATATTTGTTTTATGTTTTATGTATAAAATAAGGGAAAGAGAGACATATGGGTTGGTTATCTTGGCATTTGTATGAATTTGGGGGATCTATTAGGCATTGGGAGAGTTCTGGATCTCTCAAATATCTAGAGAATATAATTGTAATCTTCATTTTTACGGCCATATACCGGTTGGGTTCTATCATAATGCTTGACAATATGATGTTTATGAAATTGAGATTGATATTAAAGCTCTCAAAAATGATACATTATTTAAATTGGGCAGGCTTCTTGATGATTATACACTTGAGAAGCAAAAATCTTAGACCATAAATGGACAATGTGAAATCAAAGTATCTCTTTCTTCATGCTAAGCATATTATGAGTATGTTTATAAATCATAGTATATGTCATGTATGTTATATATATACTTATAATTTGTTTGCTTTATTAATCTTTATGTAGCTTTCTAATGAAACCAGGCTAAGCAATTTATCAGTACAACCATGTAAGTTTTCTTTTAGTTATTGTTTTGCCATTTTTTTAGACACCCTATTGGTCAAAATGTTATGTGGTAGCTGATAAAGGAAAAGACAATGAAACAGTTGAAGATGTTGTTGTCATTGTTGGTGGGGATGATCGCATTTCTACGACACTATCTCATTTTTTGTCATAATGCTAGCTCTTATATGTTATACCCTTTGGAAAAAGTTGTGTATCAATATGTTTTCAAAAAGTAATTTTGTTGAGTTTCCCTCTAACTTTTGAGTTAGTAAAAAACAATATGAGGCTTCACTTTTTGTAATTTAGATTGTTCATATACTCAAAACAAGTATTTATCTTATACACATTTCCTCAAAATTTTAATGTCCTATGAGAAATATTTCCTTTCTATCGTGTCTTTGACTTTTCCATTGTAATTTTTTGATTTGATAAATAATTTGAGCTAGCAATAGAACACTAGTTGATTTTAACTTTTTCAGTATTTTTAAGAAAACATGAATTGTCTGTCAAAAAAACAAACATGAATAGTGTGCAACGTGTTTGTTACTCATGGTTCTTGACAATTTTCAGAACAATTTTGCTGGGACAAATCAACAAACTTATAAAGGGAGTACATTAGATTATTCACAAAGTTTCTCATCAACTCATTTTGAGATACTTAACTTGATTTTCATCTTTGCATTTGACTACTCTACACATTGATTTTGTAATTGTTAAAACTGTTTGTGTTCTTTGCAGAAAAGATCTTATACGAAGAAGAACTTTGGTTACTTACAGCCATCTCTATCAGAAAATGAACTTCAAGGCAACATTTAAAAGTTGATATTCTTTTGTGCATTGGTAGAAAATTTTATTTATTAAACATAGCAGGCCAATGTAGTGTGTTCAGTTCAATGATTTGTATTCTACGTTATATATAGTATGTGAAATCAATGCGAAAGATGAAAAGAAGAGATCAATTTTATTAATGATTTTCTTTGTTATTGGATTTTGACAAACATTCAAATGAAAATTGATTGACCAAAGCTCTCTTTGATTCTATGATTTTAAAAATACAAAAGCATTTATTTATTCACAACTTTCATGATATGCTAAAATACTGCTATTGGTTTCACTGGTGTATAAAATGAAAAAAAAAATTGTTTGTGAACAAGACATACATATATATATATATATATATATAGAATGATGATTGAATCATTTAGTAGACAACAATTGTGTTCTTATAATTATGCTCTCTGATAACCGATATCACACGACCCGTGTATGTGCAAGAGTATTTTATATGTAGTTTGTATCTTAAATATCTCTTAAATAAAAATATGAAGAAAATTATAATATATTAATTGTAATGTATTGAGTAAATTGTAAATCGGATTTATATAAAAAATAAAAAATAAAAAAACTTATATTTCGCGTGAGCATTTGTCATTAATTAAATGTTTATAAATTTAGAGAATATTGTATTTTAAATAAAGTTAATTTTTTATATGTTAAATCTATCTGTATTAAAAAAGGATTTTTTTTTTTTTTTATATATATTAAAACCATGAGTGTGCTGTTAGGGCAAAGTAAGAAAAACAATGAAAATAAAAAAGAGGAGGAAGCTAAAAAAGAGGGACCCAAAAAAATCAGATTCCATAAACAACACCAAAGAAGAATGAAAGGAAAAGCTTGTCGAGGTAATAAGATTTGCTTCGGAAAATATGCTCTTCAGGCACTTGAGCATCACATCTAGACAAATAAAAGCAGAGCGGCCGACAATGTCAAGAAATGTTCGCCGGGGTGGACAAATACGGATACGTATATTTCCAAACAAATGATGTTTTCAACCCAAATTCAACTATGTCAATAGACTATACTGACGTCATAGATGACTAGCCCATATAGGAGGATTTGGGCAAGATGCTATCATACAAAGAGATGAGGATCGGGAAGGTTGAGTATGGAGAGGTTAGCTTTGGCACCAGACGACTCAAAAGGAGGAGATGAGAAGAGGAGCGATAGTGAACCATCAATGACTACAAAAGAAGATAAAGTTGGAAATTAGGATTGCCCATCATTCATCTTATCATAAAAGGAGGAGGTACACATATTCATGAACCATGGAAGAAGAGATCATAGTCAAAATTTTGAGGGGGGATTATTTCTTGGTCGCATTAACTAGTCTAAAGGATCAATACAAAGCTCTTATGGATGATCCTTAATTAATATATGATCACTACCTTATAGTGTGGGAGTGGAGCCCTAACTTCCATTCTAGAAGTGATTCCATAGAGAAGGTGGTAGTATGGTGTGATTTTCAAGCTTATCAATAGAATACTATGATGCCAAAGTGCTAAGTTTTATTGTCAAAGTGGCGAACTTCATAGAATAGATGAATTCCATGCAAATTTACGAATATATCAATATCCACTATTATTTTCTTATGGTGAAGATGATTATAAACTAAATGTGGCTGATAAGGATAAACTAGGTTCTAAGGTTCCAAAGAGAAATTGAATTACAAACTTACAATAAGAGAGTGGCTTGGATTTAAGATTATGGCAAGCACAAATGAGGCACAAACAATAGTAGTCTTAAGATTAAGAAGGTTTATCGAACAATTTTTGATTTGATGAATCTGCCACTATAAAATCTAAAAGATTGATATGTCCCATAAGAAATCAAATTAATTTATTTTATGTTATTATTGAACTCTTATATAGTCTATGGTATGATTGACCTCATAATATAAACTACGTAAGAATGTACGTTCTGGTAACTCAATCCACAATATAATAATATATAAAATAGATAAATTTGTATACTTATAAATATAAATAATCAAAATAATGTTTTAAAAAGTTAAAAAAAAGTGATTTCTACATAAATCTATTTTTTATTTTTTATTTTTTTTGATTTCATACGTTGCTTTGTTTGTCATTTTGTAACAATGTTATTTTATTTTACGTTTTGTTTTGATATTTGTTTGGTTCAAATTGATAAATCAACTTTTACTAACTATATATTCAATTAATCACTTAATCATCAACATTACAAATCTAAAAATATAATATTTCAATCGCTTTAATTTTAATACATTATTAAATATTTTGTCGTTTGTACTCTTAACTTCAATACTATAAATTTTGTTTGCAAAATTCATCCTTTTTAAATTTAACTAATTTGAATTTGTATATAGTATAAACAAATGGATATCTACGTATAAAAAAAAATGGATATCTTTTATCTTTTATTTAGTAAAAGCAAAAAAAAATGAAATAATTTTTTATTTTTTAGAAAACATAAAATTAATAAAATAATATTTTAGCTTTTGTGATATTTGAACTCACGGCCGAAATATAAACGCAGAAATCATCTTCCGTAAATCGAAGCCGCGAGCCCATTGTTGCAACGCCGCCGTGAAGCCACCTAATCTGCGCCATAAACTCACTGCCGATGGGTAATTTAATGTGAATCAAAGGTATAAACAAATTCGTTCCCTTTTCTCCAATTTCCAGTTTCCAATTGAACACTACTATTTAGTATTTATCATCACTCATTCTTTCTTTTCATTCAAAACAACAACAAACCCTACATTGCTTTTAACTGAATTCACCCTAACAATCATCATGTTCAACTTCAATACTTTGTGTCACAAACCCCTTCTCTACCTCAAGCCCTTAACTTTCTCACCAACATCCCAAAACCTATTACCATTTTCTCTCCATTTCTGTACCAACACTTCCAATTCATCATCATTTGCAGTTTCATACCTCATCCACAATTTTGGATTCTCCCCATTATTTGCAAACAAACTCTGCTCCACTTACCGTGTTAAGTTTAAGACTGCTCAAAACCCTGATTCTGTTCTCACATTCTTTACAAATCATGGTTTCTCAAAAACCCAATTACGCAACATGATTACAAAGGCACCATGGCTTCTTTCCTGCGACCCCATCAAAAGGGTTTTGCCAAAGTTTCAATTTTTTCTCTCCAAAGGTGCTTCTAACTCTGACATTGTTAACATTGTCAGTAAGAACCCTACGGTCCTGTGTTCAAGTCTGGAGAATCAAATTGTCCCAACCTATGAATTGGCTTATAGATTCTTGCAATCTCACAAGGACACTATTGCTTGTGTAAATCAAAATTCATCTTTCTTTGGAGACGGTGCTGTGCCACATAACATCTCATTGTTGATTGAGAATGGAGTGACTGATTCTAACGTTGCAACATTGCTTCGGAGACAGAGTAGGTTATTCAACAGGCGTGACTTGTTGAAGGTGGTAGGGGAATTAAAGGATTTGGGGTTTAAGCCTTCACAATCATTTTTCTCAATAGCACTGGTTGCCAAAGCATCTGTAAATAAAACCCTGTGGAAGGAGAAACTTGATACCTTTAAGAAATGGGGTTGGTCTGATGAAGATGTTCTGGAAGCATTCAGAAAGCAACCTCATTGTATGTTAACCTCCATTGATAAAATTAATTCAGTGATGAGTTTTTGGGTCAATGAGTTGGGTTGGGATGCCATGGCCATTGCCAAAAGACCAAGGGTTTTGGGGGCTAGTCTGGAGAGAAGGATCATACCAAGAGCAGCAGTTGTGCAATATCTTCTGAACAAAGGTTTGCTAAAAAAGAATGCAGTTTTAACTTCTCCATTTGTACACAACGATAAGTTGTTTCACGACAGATATATAGAACATTATAAGGAGGAGTCATCTTATCTACTAAAGCTTTATATAGAAAAAGTGAATCTTGCACACGTCGGGGACAAAACTGACATGTCATGAACAAATTTCAGGTATTTCAGCAAATTTGTTTCATTTCTTACTCGGACAAAAGTTGGTTTTGTTTTGATATGTTTTTTAAAAATCATGATGTATATCAATCTTAAAAATACTTATTAAATTGCAGAGTAATACTTGTAAAAGTTGAAATTTTATTGCATTTATGTGCATGGAATACTTTTTTGTAATAGTGTCATTTCTTCTTCCATGTTTGTTTAGTCCAATAATATATGGCATAAATTAAGCTATTCCGGACTACGTTGCTGAATTCGAACTGATTTTAGGTTCCAGTTGCAATTGTATGTACGTTGCAAATACCAAAAATGCAAATAATTGTGGGCAAATGCACTAGAAATAATGATAGCGGTACAATTGTGAAGAGCTCCCAAAACTCAATTTTAAGGCTATACTTATGGTTGTGGACTGCAATTGTTCGTAACACAATGCAATTAACATGATGCCATAGTCTATCCTTAGTTACACAGCACTTGACTTTTGTTGCGTGTTATTCTTACGTTTCGGCCTACTTATATGGATTTGGTAGAGTTGGGTTTAAATATCATAGTTCATAAGTGTTATTTTGATTAATTGCCATTGGTATTTTGTCCATGTTCTGTATATTAAATGAATACATCAGTCACCTATAAGACAGACAGAAGCTTCTGTTAGATTGAAGTAATATAAAGAAAATTTGGGGTCGTATACATCAAAATCAATTTTCAGATGCTGCAAATAAGATGTTAGAAGCACTTTTAATTGGATAGGATAAGAAAAAGTTAAGAAAACCATAATTGCTATGTGCCGCCAAGTCGAGTTAACATACTTTGAAAATTTGCTATGTGCTCCCTGATTGAATGTAAATTGTTGTGTCTGAAAACTGCCAAAATTTAAAAAAATGCATCATTGGCGACATAGATTTGAATCGCAAGTTTATTTGTCTTCTGCAGGAACAGTGTAGATGTAGATGTTTCTTTCTTTCATTATGCTCACACCAAGAACAAAGTTGGAGAGATAGTGCTATTGCTAAAATTAGGACGTGTTTCATTTTTTTGAATGCTTAACATTGAACTCAATTGTTTAAGCATTAAAAAGGTGATTTTGAGGTTGCATAAAAAGTGATTTATTTTTTGAAAAATTATGTATAGCAGAAGTTGTATTCGATTAGAATTAACAAACTTCAATCATAAGTTACACACTTATGAAAATATTAGAAATTTGTTTGTTTTTAGAAATCAGGAATTGAACAATGCTTAATGGTCTAGGATAGTTACTACATTTGTGTTTATTTTAGTTTTCATGCATTTATGCTTCATAATAATTTTAATCCTAATTTCTGTTCTAAAAAATCAACCAAAATCCTCTAATGTTACTTCTATTTTTTTTTTTTATTTATTTATTTTCCGTTTTCTAATTAGTTTATTTCTTTGCAAACCGTCTATTAATTGGTTATTCATGCCCAAGGTCTTCTTGAGAACGATACCAGTGTTTTTGTCAACCTTGTATTGCAAGTTTCTTTGAAAGTTGAATCTCATTTCTATTTGATCGTCACTATGCTGATGAACTTCAAGGGACAAGGTTTATAATTACTCATGACTCACAATCAAAAATTGAGTTAACATGTTTAGAGCATGCTCAATTAGAGCATATTTTCAATCAAACATTTGTATATGACTTATTGATTTTGACATGTTTGAATGTTATCAAGTAGAATTGGTTTTGCTTATATAATTGATTTTAATTTGAAGTTGAAGTTTTTGTCATTAAATGTGATTTTTACTGTCGAATTTACTGTTCAACTCAATTTCTTGTGAATATATTTAAACATAAATTTTAGAGACAAAATCTACAAATTTTAGTTTCTAGATAGAACCAATATAACTTGGAAACAAGCAAAGATGTAAAAAAATTTAATTCTACACTTCTTGAAACAATTTAGACACCTCCAAAAATCAATTTTACTAAAGTTTGTTCATTTAAAATCAGTTTTTTGTCATCCCATAACCAAATACACCCTTAATCTTTTGTTCAAAAATTATTTCAATCATTTAAAAAAATAATTATTTTAGTCATTTATCTTTTCAACATTATACAAATCTTTTACAAATCTATTATTTTATTTAGTTCATCAACGATAAACAATCTTATTTTATCTTCCTTTCATTATATTCACATTGAAAAAGAAAGAAAATATAGAAAAATAACAACAAATTGAGGAAACCAATACACTCTCAATTTAGACTCTAGAATATGAGTATTTTAATTTGGTCCTCAAATTTGTAAAATGTTTCTCAAATTCACTCTTTTATTGAGTGAATGTTACTAAACTATATTATAAGATTATGAATTTGTAAATTTGAGAAATAAATAGTCCAGTACCTCTATAATTTCTAGACTAACATAATGACTCAAAATCAAGTGGCTCAGTGTGATAAAATCTGGGAGCAAACCCGTTGAGACCTCGGTGCAAGTGTTCTCAGGGGTGCTCATTTGAGAATGTACAAATGTAATATAGATGCAATTTTTCCTCTCATCAAAATCATGTTGGCATTGTATATGTCTTAGAGATGATAATAGAAACTATTCATGCAACGTTGGTTTTTCAGGACTAGTATGTAGAACTTGAAGCATGACTAATGTTCAAATGGGTACAACACTGTAGTCACAATGTGGACTCCTCCAAGTTCAGGTTGTGTCAAGTGCAACATTGATGCAATTTTTACTAGATTACAAAAATAAATGAAAAATATTAAAGGACTTAACTGTGACGATTCAAAAATTAAAGAGCTAAAATTACTCATGAATGTTTGAGATTAAATCACACATAATCAACATTCCATGGACTATGTAAAAAAAATGTCACAATGCAAAAACCTGTCAAAAAATTTGGAAAGACTAAAATTTCACTAAACAAAACAGTATTTTTAAAGAAAAATCGGTAGATAGACGTAAGAGTTTCATCCCGATCTAATTAATTAAATTTCAATTTTTTCAAATGCTTTTTTTGGGTCTTTTATTTAGTTTAAACGTTGGAAAAATAATAAGGAGAAAAGGAAACATTCACTCTATTAAAATAATTTTACATTGACATTCAATAGAATTTATATATTCTGTCACATCATATTATTTTACACCATTTGTAAGATATGACAGAATAAATAACACTTATTAGATTGACATTGCATATTCATTAAACCCAAAAACAAATACATAAAAGATAACATTTAGGGTTTACTATTGTTTCATTTCAAATCAACACATGAACAAAAAAATACAAGGATTTAATTTATACGCACTACTGATGTAAAATTTTTTTAACACTTTCAATCATTCACAACCGTTAGATCAATAGAGATATTTAATTTTTATTAAAACTGTCACGGTCCGAAAACCGAACGCCATGACCGGCGCATAAGCTATACTCATAGCGCAAGCGTATCAACTAACTTAACAATTAAATAATTCTAAATAACCATTTCAAAAAAATATATAATTTTCTCGAGATTGCAATAGAAATTTCTTTGTAACTTCAACGTTTCCAAATTATAACTCAGTCATATTTCAAAGAACAAATCTAAGTATTTAAACATTCCCAAATGACTTTCTAGATTCAAAATAGCTGCAAAATATATCATGACTCAACAAATACTTAACAAAAGGGTCGTCGATCAAAGATGCCTACAAAAAAAAAAAGTGATTGAGATTTGAATCTACTAACAGCTTGCTATTCAGCTACACAAAGATTTAGTGAAATGGCAACAAATTGAAACACACCGTTTCAATTTAAAAAAAAAGTAAATAAATAAAACAATACAAATTACTCTACTTTCACTCTCCTCTATCTCACTTCACCTTTTCCTTTCCTCTCCCTCTCGGCTACAACTCCCCACCCCGATTTTTTTTTTCTTTTCCTCTTTTTCTTCTTCTCACTTAAAGTTACAAACTAGTCTCCCTAAACCATAAACCCATAGGAATGATATACATTTTCTAAGCAAGTCTTCTCATATTTTCACAAGTTCTTTTGGTTGAATTTTTGGGTTAGGATTTATGCTCTAAGGAAGGAGAAAGGTACACATTCTTTAAAAGTTGTTTATTGAGACTCTTTGAGGTAAATACACAATTCTAATGCTAAGAATGAATCTCTAGAAAAATGTAGTTTTGTTTAAAAATCTTATCTTGGTACCTAGAATAGATTTAAAGATTTTTTAAGGTTTCATAGAGTTAGCTAAACTTTAGAAAAATTTTCTAAAGTCTTGAAAATTTTTTTTATACTCAGATTTGTTAGCTGAGATCCTGCCTGCTACTCTGAGAGTTATTGGAAAACAAACTTAGTCAGTTCTTCATAGTTGTAAGTAGACGACGATCATTGTCACATATTTTTATTATGCTATAATTATTATTTTAGAGTCGGTTCTTCATGTGTTTTGGAAGTTGTTATAATTATGAAATCGTTAACGGAGGTAGGTGCAATGTGCACCTAGTTACATTGTTTTGATTGGCGAAAGTTACTCGTTAGATGAAGCTGCCCCTATGAGAGATTTCGTCCTTAGAAGGAGAGAGCTATCAACGAGATGTAAGCTCCTTAATTGATGCGTTATTATGTATTGCGGGATTGAGAGGAGAGGGTTATCCGTTAGATTGAGCCACCCTTAGAAGGAGAGAGTTATCAATGAGATGGAGCCGCCTCTTGGTTCTAAAAAAATTTATGTTTTTACTTCTTTGATTTTCTATGACTTTCTTAAGGTTGCTCATTTTGATTTCACTTATTTATGAATTAGATTTTAAATATTTCTACCTGAATCTAAATTATAAGTTTAATGATTTTATTTGAGAATCATATATATTTTACCTGAACCTAAATATTTCTGCCATAAGATTATAAGACAATTATTTGTGCCATTTTTTGTGTTTCCCTTCTAGTTGGCGGTGATTGTTGTCTTTTCACTAAGTCTTTGTGACTTACCCCTTCATATTTTTTTCTTCTTCAGATTCGTAGACAACTGAGAAGTAAGCTGTTACTAGATTCAAGTCTCAATCACTTTTTTTTGTAGGTCTCTTTAATCGATGACCCTTTTGCAACTATTTTGAGTCTAGAAAGTCATTTAATATGTAATACTTAGATTTGTTATTTGAAATATGACTGAGTTAAAAGTTTGAAACGATCATATAATATGGAAACGTTGAAGTTATAGAAATACTCCGTCGAAATCTAAAAAAAAAATTATATATTTTATTGAAATAATTATTTAAAACTATTTAATTGTTCAACTGTTAAGTTAATTATATATTTTGTTGAAATGGTTTTCGGATAGTGGCTAAATTTTCTAAAAATTATCTATTCAAAATTCAACAGAAAATCACTTTAAATTTATTAAAAAGTTGAATTGGTATAGAGATAAATATGTTTTTTTTTGTTGACTTGTAGTGATTTATGAACTCTCTGCGTAGCGCTGATTCGACGACGAAACCGCTAAAAACAATGCATCAGTGCAGATCAAGCACTTCCGATGCTCACCGCCGCCGTGAAGTCACCTGAGCTGCACTATGAATTGAGCGTTTTCTCCCTCCATCGCCGGGAGGTATAATTGAAGGTAACAAATACCCTTCCAATATTTGATATTACAAATTTGAAACCCTTTTCTCCACTTTCATAAACCCTAAACACTATCTAACTACTATTCATTTATCATCAATCTTTCTTTTCTTCAATTCAACAAACGCTACATTGCTTGTAATTTTCACTCCAACAACATCAATCATCATGTTCAAGTTCAATATTTGGCACAATAGAACCATTCTCTATCTCAAGGGTTTAACTTCCGCACCAACATCACCTCTCTTTTCTCTGCATTTCTGCACCAACACTTCCGATTCATCATCATTTGCAGTTTCATACCTCATCCACAATTTTGGATTCTCCCCGCAATTTGCAAACAAACTTTGCTCCACTTACAAAGTTAAATTTAAGACCGCTCAAAAACCTGACTCTGTTCTCAGCTTCTTTAGAAATCAAGGCTTCTCTGATTCCCAAATACACAATATGATTGCAAAGGCACCAAAGCTTCTTTCCTGCGACCCCATCAAAAGGGTGTTGCCAAAGTTTCAATTTTTTCTCTCCAAAGGTGTTTCTAACTCTGACGTTGTTAACCTTGTTAGTAAGAACCCCATGGTCCTGTCTTATAGCTTGAAGAATCGAATAGTCCCAAACTATGAATTGGCTTATAGATTCTTGAAATCTCACAAGGAAACTATTTTGTGTACAATTTCCAATTCAGCTTTTTTTGGAAAAAGTAACGTGCCACATAACATCAATTTGCTGATTGAGAATGGAGTAAAAGACTTGAACATTACGAGAATGCTTCAGACTCGGTGTCGGGCATTCCAGCCACATGACATGCTGAAGTTGGTGGAGGAATTAAAGGAGTTGGGTTTCAATCCTTCAAAAACAACTTTTGGTGTAGCATTGAATGCCAAAACAACTGTAACCGAAACCCGGTGGAAAGAGAAAGTTGATGCCTTTAAGAAATGGGGTTGGTCTGATCAAGATATTCTGAAAGCATTTAAAACGCAACCTAATTGTATGTTAGTATCTGTTAAAAAAATTAATTTATTGATGAGTTTTTGGGTCAATCAGTTGGGTTGGGATGCTATGTCCCTTGTCAAAGGATCCTCGGTTTTTACATTAAGTTTGGAAAAAAGGATCATTCCAAGGGCCCAAGTAGTGCAATATCTGCTGAAGAAAGGTTTGCGAAAAAAGACTGCAAGCATGATTTTTCCATTTGTAATGCCTGAGAAGATGTTTCTTGTTATGTTTGTAAAACGTTTTGAGGAGTCCTCTTATCTATTAAAGTTGTATGGGAAAAACTCAAACTTGCATGCACCAGGGACAAAACTTGCTTGTCATGATTAGATTTTCAGGTATTTTAGCCTTAATATGTTTTTCTTGTTTCATATTTGATTTAAAATTTGTCTGGTACAGAATGTGATTGAAGCTAGTTTAGCTTTACATTTAGATAGACCAGAATTTGTTGTTGGATTTAAAATGGTTGTAAGTTGTAGTTGTAATCAGGGACAAATACAGCCATAATTATGGTAGCTGTGCAATTGATGCTGCACTTGTTGTTTTGGATTTGTGGACCACAATTATGTAAAATACTTACCAGTTAGCATTATGCCAAAGTCAGGGAACTTCTTACGTAGCACTTATGTTTTTTTACTTATCTGTCATCGTGCTTTGCTTGTTATTTTTACCTGTTTGCCAACTTATGGTTGTTTGTTAATAAACTGTCATTGGCATTTTGTCCATGTTATGTGTTTTATGTGAGTATATTGTGTTAAACAACACATATGCTTGAAGGCTTGTTCCGAGGTATACTTTGAGGAGATATTTTACTTAACCTCTTTTGGATATTGTCTTGTGTCATGGATATAGAGTAATTTCTGGATGCATTTAATGGGTATTTGACCTCTTACTAATTTTTGGCCGTTAGTACTGTTAAGTAGTAAACCAATAGCTTACTGCTAGAACTGGTATAACAGAATTAATAATATCACTAAATAACGATTCTTTTATTGATGGATTACAAGAAACACACCAGAAACAATATTAGAGATAGGATGGTCTGTGTGGTTACAAATGGTTGCCTCCCAAGATATTCCAGAGTCTTGGTCTCTTCCTTCCAAGAATTAGAGAGCTTGGCCTCTCCCTCCCAATTTCTAATCAATAACCGCCTACTTCCTTTTGCAATTAATTCTCTATTTATTCTGCTTATATAAACATAACTGCCATAAGTTTTTATATAACTGCCATAATTTCTAATATTTACTAATAAGAGGTCTAACACTTACCTCCTATGTTGTTTTTGTTCTTACATTTTGTTCATTTGGAGAGGAGTTTGTTTTCAAGAATCTCACCTTTAATGGAAGAAGTTTTTTGTTTAATTGAAGCAATATGTTTCATTTGATTAAAGGAAAATAAGATTTAAATTTATTTAAATTACCTTGACTGAGTTATTTAATATATCTTATTTATGTCTTACTATTTCCAACTATCAATATAAACTCTTATTGCATGTTCACACAATTCCCTTAGAAAGGTTTATGCTTTAGTTTTGTAACTAATTCTTCTGAATGATCTTCCTTTGGTTCTATACACATTGTTCTTTATAGGGAAGATTTAGTGTTGTTTCTACTACTGATATTATACAACCTGGTTGTCTTCTAGAGCACATAAGGCTCATTGTTTCTTTTTCCATTTAGGAGAATATCTTATCCACCTCTTAGATGTCGTGTTCTTTCTCTATTTGTTTTCTATTAATATATTGTCATTTTATATGTATGTGTTGGTTGGAATTTTGTGAACTTGCTGATTTTCCCTTTACGATGATGATGCAGAGAATTTGGCATGTGTTCTGAAAATTCTTTAAAAAACAATCCAATTCCAATTCAATTCATCAAGAGTTGAAGGATTTACTTCTGATGGTGTTGAACAGACGGAACCCTCATCCTTCACCTCATACTTCTTAAAACTAAATTAATACTTACCTTTCTAAAAGATCCTCGGTTTTTTTGCCAAGTTTTGAAAAAAGGATCCATCCAAGGGCCCAAGTATTGCAATTTCTGCTGAAGAAAGGTTTGGGGAAAAATAATGCAAGCTTAATTTCTCCATTTGCAGTGCCTGAAAAGTTGTTAGCTGATATGTTTATAACACATTTTGAGGAGTCTTCTTATCTATTAAAGCTGTATCAGAAAAAACTCAATCTTGCATTCACCGGGGACAAAACTTGCTTGTCATGATTAGATTTTCATGTATTTTAGCCTTACTATGTTATTATTGTTCCATGTTTGATTAGAAATTTGGTTGGTACAGAATGTGATTGGAGCTAGTTTAGTTTTGCTTACTTTTACAAATGTTGGTTTTGTTTTGATTGATATTTATTCAAAATCCTTTTTCAGTCTTAACAGCATAAAAATAAAAGTTGATTTTCTTGCATTTATGGGCATGGAATACTTCTTTTTGGAGTGTCATTTCTCTTTCCATGTTTGTTTTGTCCAAAATTCTATTGCATACTTTGCGACTCTAGTATGATGCAGCTATTTGGATTAGAAGTTGTTATGATAGTAAGGGTTGTATATAGGAGTACGCGTTTCGAGGTGCTATCCTCCTTTTGAGTAGTTGAAATCTTTAGCGTCTGACTAATGTAACTTTAGCATGCAGACTTTTTTTTTCGGAGGTGTTGGATTTAAGGAATCGAGTTGTTATTATTAGATATTGATTATAATTGATAGAGTGAAGATGTATATTGATCCTTGAGCCTCCAATTTGGTTCCTTAGAAAAAAGAAAAATAAAGCAACTTTCGGTCTCTGAAAAAAATAAAATAGGTCAATTCAGTCCCTGCCTGAACTATTACAAAAAGAGACAATTAAGTCCCAACAATAATTATAAAAAATTAAAAAAAACAATTTGATTCTCGTCAATCATTAAAAAGAAAAGATTTAGTCTCTGTAAAAGAAAATGTCACTACATAACTTATTTTTCAATTGATCACTTTTTTTCTTCTTTGGTATTCAAGCAAATTTTTGGTATTCAAGCAATGATCATCTACAAAGATATATAATTATAACTATAAATTAAGTAACAAGAATTTTGCCTTTAATTCATCGTTGGTGATATTATTTTCTAAGGACGAGTTATGCGGTTTTTATAAGGGACCGGTGAGTTGTACAAAGTATTAAAGCGTCGTGCCGTTGAAATTGAATTAACCACCGATTCATGTTCACCGTGAAGATTGAATACTGACTCACCATTTGGATTTGGATTTGGATTTGAGGTAACAAAAACTATTATTCAATTTTATTTCATATTACAGTTTGAAACCCTTTTCTCCCAAATCCAAAGCCTTCATGTTGAATATCCATCGTCATAGAGCTTTAAACCCATTACCCTTTTTTCTGCATTTCTGCACCAACACTTCTCCTTCAACCTCCTTTCAAGTCTCCTACCTCATACACAATTTTGGCTTCTCCCCTCAATTTGCAAACAAACTTTGCTCCTCTTACATTGTACGTTTCAAGACCACCCAAAAGCCTGATTCAGTTCTTAACTTCTTTACAAACCATGGTTTCTCAAAAACCCAATTACACCACATGATTACAAAGGCACCATGGCTTCTTTCCTGCGATCCCATCAAAAGGGTTTTGCCAAAGTTTCAATTTTTTCTCTCCAAAGGTGCTTCTAACTCTGACATTATTAACCTTCTCACTAAGAACCCTATGGTCCTGTGTTCAAGCTTGAATCAAATTGTCCCAACCTATGAATTGGCTTATGGATTCTTGAAATCTCACAAGGATACTATTGCTTGTGTATATAATAGTCCAACTTTCTTTGGAGACAGACGTGTGGCATCCAACATCAGATTACTGATTGAGAATGGAGTGGCAGACTCAAACATTGTAAGATTGCTTAAGTCCCACTCTCGGACATTGCAGACACGTCACATGCTGAAGTTGGTGGAGGAATTAAAGGATTTGGGTTTCAATCCTTTAAAAACAACTTTTGGTGTAGCATTGTATGCCAAAACAATGGTAACCAAAACCCGGTGGAAAGAGAAAGTTGATACCCTTAAGAGATGGGGTTGGTCTGATGAAGATGTTCTGGTAGCATTTAGAACACAACCTTACTGTATGTTAATATCTGTTGATAAAATTAATTTAGTGATGAATTTTTGGGTCAATCAGTTGGGTTGGGATGCTTTGGCCCTTGTCAAAGGATCCCCAGTTTTTTTGTTAAGTTTGGAAAAAAGGATTATTCCAAGGGCCCAAGTAGTGCAATATCTGCTGAAGAAAGGTTTGCGAAAAAAGACTGCAAGCATAATTTGTCCCTTTATAGTGTCTGAGAAGTTGTTTCTTGATATGTTTATAACACGTTTTGAGGAGTCTTCTTATCTATTAAAGCTGTATGAGGAAAAACTCAATCTTGCTTAGACCAGGGACAAAACTTGCTTGTCATGATTAGATTTTCAGGTATTTTAACCTTAATATGTTATTCTTGTTCCATATTTGATTTGAGATTTGTTTGGCACAGACTGTGATTGAAACTACTTTAGCTTTGCTTACTTTGACAAATGTTGGTTTTGTTTTGATTGATGTTTGTTCAAAACCCTATTGTTTATCAGTCTTAGTAACATCAAATAATTTGCCTGTATTACATGTAAAAGTTGAACTTGCTTGAATTTATAGGCATGGAGTACTTCTTTTTGGAGTGTCATTTCTCCTTCATTGTTTGTTTAGTCTAGAATTTGTTGGATTTAAAATGGTTTTAAGTTGTAGTTGTAATTGTAATTTTGCAAATTTCAAAAGTCAAAATAATCATGGAGAAAAACAGACATAATTATGGTAGTTGTGCAATTGCAAAGACCTCTCATACATCAATATTATTGCTGCACTTGGGGTTTTGGATTTGTTGACCACAATTATTCCAAGTACTTAGCAGTTAGCATTATGCTAAAGTCAGGGCAGGACTTACATAGCACCAGTGTTGTCAAATAGCCACTAGGGCGCTATAGCATAACGGAATTTGAACAAATTGCTATTGCTCTACGCTATTTAGTATAAAATGTTGTCAAATACCGCTAGTGCGGCGCTATAGCATACCGGAATTTGAACACACTGCTATTTTCCGCAATCTGCAATTGACAACAATGCATAGCACTTAATTTTTTTACATATTATCATTTTGTTTGTTGTTACTTGTTGGTCAACTAATATGAATATTGTGGAGTCATGTTTAAATATCAGAGGTTTTTTTAAAATTAAAGAAATGTATTGTGAAGGAAATTGGGGTCCTTCTATGCAACAAAATAATTTTTCAAATGTTACAATTAAGATGTGTTGAGTGATTTCTTATGTCTTACTATTCCAATTATAGGTATAAACTCATTTCAGATTTACACAGTTTCCAGTGTAAGACTTATGCTTCAGATTTGTATTTGTAAGTTACTCTTCCAAATAATTTTTCATTTGGTTCTCTACACATTGTTGCTTATAGGAAAGGTTCAGTGTAGTTTCTCTAATATACAATTTGGTTGCCTTCTTAAGCCACTAAGGTTCACTCAAGATATAGCCGATCAAAATGTGATACAACATCAAAACGAGATTCAACATGATTTCTTAAGAGCTTTCTCTTTAATGCCTTTAAATGAGTATCTCTATTGATTATCTCTCAGTTGTGGTTTATGCTACCGGTGATGTAGAAATTGTCACAGGAAATAACAATTTGTTCAAATGTTGTTACACTATAGTAGTACTATAGTATTTGACAGTATTTTGAATTATATCGTGTATCACAGAATGTTAACCTTTGGTTAAAATTTCACTACACTATAGTGGTATAACGCCGTTATAATCGCTATTTGACAACATAGAGAAGCATTTAGAGAAAGCACTCTAGTGCCACCTATTGAGCTAGCTAGGAGACATCAAGAGTTGAAGGTTTTGCTTCTGATGGTGCTGAGCAAACAGAGCCCTCATCTTCCACCTCTTCTTAAAAACTTCGTCTAAATTTTACCTTGTTTTTAAAAAATCTTTTGACAATGATGATGTTTATTTTTCTTTTTGCCTGATGACAATGATGATGCTTAGCATACATGTTTTTAATGATGGTAGATTTTTTTCAATGGAAATCGAGGGTGAAGACCATCAAGAAGTCCTATATGCCTCTCGGTTTTATACCCATCTTCATGCTTTTGTGTGTGCAGAAAGGCAAATAGAGATCATATTCAAGCTTTATTTACTTCTCGACTGAATTTATACTCATAAATGCTGTATATTTATATAGTGTTGAATACGAAGTCAATTTTTTTAATATTTTTTTCGGATTTCTTATTATGCTTTTTAGATGTCATTCATCATGAGGGGTTGCAAAATAAGAATCAAAACACAGTCTTTACATCAAATTAGAAGAAGGTTTTGGCCAACATCATCGATGTTCATGGAAGAAGATAAGGAGAGAAGGAGACATAGGACAAAGAATGAGGCTTTAAAAAATTAGGGGTTTTACTATAGGAGTGGGAGACTTTCATTTTAGTTTATAACATTTGGCATATGACACATTGAGTAATGTTTTATAGACTTGGCATGCTTTTTGAAATTTCTGTGTTGTTAAAGAATAATTTGAGACTGTCTTACAAATGCATAGATTGATTTGGTAGTTTACTTGTAAAGAATTGTTATTTGATTGAATTTTTAACATGTTTCTTAAAACTGACGTGTCATATATGGGGAATGGGGCTATTAAATTAAAATTGAGTTAAGCAACTCAAGTTAATTTTAAGGCTGGAGATATTCTAAGATGTATATCTACAAAATGTTTTAAAACCATAATTTAATTCTTTTTACAAGTCTCATTTCAAATTCTGTATGAATTTTACCAGTCTCATTTTAATTTTTTTATGGATTGAGAGATGGGATAATATTTTATTTCGGGTACAATTACCGATAAATGGAATATTAAGTTATGGTGTAATTTTTTCTTCTATTTTTTTATTTAAACTATTTTCTTTAATTTTTTTTATATATTTTTATCTAATTAAATAACTGAATTTTTTATAATATCTATACTTGTATATAAAGATGATATCTAATTTCAGTGTAATTTTTTTCTTTAAATTAATTGATATACAGTTTTATATTTTTTAATTATCCTTTATTCCGTTTGTTGAAGTAAAAGATAATTTTATACACATATTAAAAGATAAAATCTCAAACTTCTTTAATTAAAATTCTCAAGTATGTAATTCAAGCAACTCCAATCTCAATTTCTGTTTGTATGGAAGTTGGAAAATTTTGTAAGAATTTTATATAGGGTTCTACTGTTGATCTCTAGATTTTAAAAGTCTAAAACTCCTAAACAAAGCCATGTAATGAAACTTGCTTGGAGAATCATGATTGGACCAAACACTCTTTGGGTTAAGATCCTGGATACAAAAACTTCTTGTGGTACACATCATTCTTTCAATCTTAATTCCAAATCTTTAAATATTTGGAGAGCTATTATTCAGGCTTGGGGGAAAATAGAAAAACCAGATCTTTTGGGTTATTAGAAATGGCCATAATACTAAATTTTGGTTGGATCTTTTACATTCCTTACGAAGAAAGTAAATATCTTGTCCCTAATATTGCTTCAATTAAGCCTCCCTCAACTGGCTAAGATGACTTTTCTGTTTGGAATTGCACCTCAAATAATTTTTTCTCATTAAAATCGACATACAATGTCATCAAGAATCCTAGAACAAATTAGATCCAAAGCAATCCAACATCACAAAAGTTTGTCAATGGTAATGTCCTCAAAGAATTAAGGTTTTTCTATGGAAACAAACTCATGCTAAACTCCTTACTATTGCCAAAAGAAAATCTTGAGGGTTGCCATTAGATGATTTATGTCCAATATCTCATCAACCTTCATAATTTGTTAAGAGATTGTGAAGATATAAAGGAATTTTGGACTCAATTCATCCATCCAGATAATTGGAGTAAATTTTTCAGTATTAGTTTACACATTTGAATCAATTGAAATCTCTCCTCTACTAAAATTGACATTAATGTGAAAATTCGACAAACCTTCTTTGGTGTTGTTTCCCATGAGATATGGAAAGTCTGGAATTACTTGGTTTTCTCAAAGAATCGAATTTCTTTCAGGGAGTTGTACGTCAACATCACTAATCAGGTTTCCTTTATTTTACAATTTATTTTACAATAAAATAAAGGTGGCAAAAATTCGATTATGGCCCCTCCTCCCTCTCTCTTAAAAGTTTGTTGGATTTCCCCTCCTCAAGGATGTTACAAAATCAACATAGATGGCTCTCACTTGAGACATCTTAGCAACACTTCTTATGGATGTCTCATTAGGGATTGCAATGGTAAATTTATTAAAGACTTTTGTAGAAAATTGATATCCAACAATGCTATTTGAGCAGAATTGTGCTCTATAAGGATTGGAATTGAATTAACTCATTCTCCCAACTTGAATTGAGTTGAATTTGAATTGGACTCTAAAGTTGTTGTTGATATGATTCTATTTAATACTTCCAAAAGTGCATACCTTTGACCTCTTTTGCAAGATACTCTAGCATCCCTCAATGAGAGTGATAGGATGTTTTCTATTACTCGCAATATATTTTGTTTTATACTTATAAAAGAATAAAACAAAAAATTATTATTATTTAATTGTAATTTTGTCCTTTTTGAAACCTCCGGCCTCCGCCGAGCAGTCATTGGAAGTCTCTAACCCTCTCACAATTACAAGATCTCTCTCTCTCTCTCTCTCTCTCTCGACGCTCACCGTCAAGCAACCTATGCTGCACCATCAAGTCACCATTGTTGCCCTAAACCACTAGATTGGATCGAGGTAACAAAATATTTACTTGTTCCCTTTTCTCCAATTTACACTTGAATAATTTATCATCATTCTTTAAAATTTTCACTCAAACATCAATCAATCATCATGTTCAACTTCAATTCATGGCGCCACAAATCCCTTCTCTACTTCAAGACTCTAACTTTCTCACCAATATCCCAAAACCCATTACCCCTTTCTCTCTATTTCTGCACCAACACTTCTCATTCAACCTCTTTTGCAGTTTCATACCTCATCCACAATTTTGGCTTCTCCCCACTATTTGCAAACAAACTTTGCTCCACTTACAGTGTTAAATTTAAGACCAACCAAAACCCTGATTTAGTTCTCACATTCTTTAGAAACCATGGTTTTTCAGATTCCCAACTACGTGATACCATTGCTAAGGCACCGTGGCTGCTTTCCTGTGACCCCATCAAAAGGGTGTTGCCAAAGTTTCAATTTTTTCTCTCTAAAGGTGCTTCTAACTCTGACATTATTAACCTTGTCACTAACAACCCCATTGTGCTGTGTGCAAGTATGGAGAAACAAATTGTCCCAGCTTATGAATTGACTTATGGATTCTTGCAATCTCACAAGGACACTATTGCTTGTGCAAATCAAAATTTAAATTTCCTTGGAGACAGACGTGTGGCATCTAACATCAGATTACTGACTGAGAATGGAGTGGCAGACTCACACATTGTAAGATTGCTTAAGACCTCATGTGGGACATTGAAGACACGTGACATGCTGAAGTTGGTGGAGGAATTAAAGGATTTGGGTTTCAATCCTTCAAAAGCAACTTTTGGTGTAGCATTGAGTGCCAAAACAACGGTACCCAAAGCCCGGTGGAAAGAGAAAGTTGATACCCTTAAGAGATGGGGTTGGTCTGATGAAGATGTTCTGGTAGCATTTAGAATGCAGCCTTCCTGTATGTTAGCATCCATTGATAAAATTAATTTAGTGATGAATTTTTGGGTCAATCAGTTGGGTTGGGATGCTATGGCTCTTGTCAAAGGATCCTCACTTTTTTTGTATAGTTTGGAAAAAAGGACCATTCCAAGGGCCCAAGTAGTGCAATATCTGCTGAAGAAAGGTTTGCGAAAAAAGACTGCAAGCATGATTTATCCATTTGTAGTGTCTGAGAAGTTGTTTCTTGATATGTTTATAAAACGTTTTGAGGAGTCTTCTTATCTATTAAAGCTGTATGAGGAAAAATTAAATCTTGCATACACCACGGACAAAACTTGCTTGTCATGATATCATGATTAGATTTTCAGGTATTTTAGCCTTAATATGTTCTTCTTGATCCATATTGGATTTGAAATTTGTTTGGTACAGAATGTGATTGGTGCTAGTGTAGCTTTTCTTACTGTTACAAATGTTGGTTTTGTTTTGATTATATTTATTCAAAATCCTTTGTTTACCAGTCTTAATAACAACAAGTAATTTGCCAGTACTATAATTAAAAGTTTAATTTTCTTGCATTTATGGGCATGAATACATCTTTTTGGAGTGTCATTTCTCCTTCCATTGTTTGTCTAGTCCAAAAATCTATTGCATAAATTTAGATATACCAGAATTTGTTGTTGGATTTAAAATGGTTGAAAGTTGTAGTTGTAATCATGGACAAATACAACCATAATTATGGTAGCTGTGCAATTGTGAAGACCTACATCAATATTGATCCTGCACTTATTTTCGATTTGTGGACCACAATCATTTAAAATACTTACCAGTTAGCATTTTGCTGTAGATTGGTAAGTAATTCTTCTGATTTCTAAATACTTTTCCTTTGGTTCTCTAAAACATCGGTTATTCATAAACCATATGTTACATTCCCTCACCTTAGAGTAGAAATTCCTAGCTGTTCACTAAAACATTAATATATCCATAAGATGATTGTAAAAATGTTTCTACTTAGAAAATGTTTGAAGCCACTAACAATTTGTCTATAAAATAAAGAAGCTAATTTACAACTGCATGGGCTATGTTTGTTTTCTCTTACGTGGAATAGGAAAGTTGAAATTTTGTTGGATGTGTGTTTTGATTGATAAAGCATAGATTTGTTGTAAAAAGTATGTTTGATTTATTTTTTATTGTGTTTTACTATTTATGTTTTATGGTTCTTGTTGTTATTTTACTGTTTTTACTGTATTGTTTCTGTTTTTTTTGTTGTTATATTTTGCAACTACTTTTATTTATATTTTACAACTACTTTTATTGATCTTTTGCCGTTTTTTGTGCTATTTTCAATTGAAGATTTGATACTTATAAAAATTTGGGTCTTAAATCTTAATCAATTGAAGTTAAAAGAGTTGTGGCATAGGTGAGTAAATTGGCTCTCTTCTTAAATTTTGACAAGTTTGGTGATGAAAATTGAATTGGTAGATCAAGTTTGATTGAATCATACCTTGTGAGATTTTGAACCTATGAATTCGCTCCATTCTCGTGTGATTTTCATTCATGTATTTTGTTACTCTAGAACTTGCTTTGATTCTTTTTGAAGCTACATTTGTACATGCACATTTTAATTTTAACATGATGAAGACATTTTTGTTCTCGTTTCCACTTTTCTAAGTAGCCAACCTTCCATGTTTTACCTTTGATTTACCCCCTTGGGCCTTTTTAACTATCTTTTTCTTCCCCCTTGGGCCTTTTTTACTATCCTTTTCTTTTTGCTCATTACAAGCCTAAAGTGTGAAATGATGTTTCTACCTTACCTTTGGGAATGTAAGAACATTGGAGAAAGTTCTGAACAGAATGTATGGATTTAGTTTCATTGAAAAAGAAAAAAATATATATAAAGGAAGAGAGAAGTGAAGGAATTAAAAATGGAAAATTACTTGGTTTTTGGATAAATTTGTTCTTTTGTGAATTATGCCATTGTTTTTCTAATCCCTTTCATTTTAACTTGTCATATCCTTTCTATTCCATTCCTTTACCTTGACCACATTACAACCTTGAATAAAGTCCTTTTGATTTTTGTGTGCATGTGCATGAGTGGTGTGGTGGAGATTTAGAAGATAAACAAGCTTATGGCAGTGCCAATTTTTATAGATTTAATTGAGTGAAATGAACACTCGAGGGATTGAGAGAATGAATTGTGAGGTTTCATCACTCTTGATTTATGCTTTTCAATGGATTTGCCTTGCTTGTTGGATGAGAAGAGAAACATGCACCTCATGAGTGTTGTGATTTCTTGAAGCTTTGATTGCTTTTCTTACTCATTCATTTTTGCATTCTTTGAACATTATTGGAGTTATTTTTAGAGTTTTTTGTTGCCCCATGCTCCATTGATATAATCTAGATTTTTGTTTTGATGACCACTGATTTTACATACTAATTGAATCTCATATTTAGTTTGTTAATCATCATTTGTGTTTAATTGATAGGTCTTTGATGCATTTTACAACTATGAGTTTAATACGGGCTTAACAGCCAAACTTCACTAATTTTTGAATATTTTCTCATCTTCACCTCTATGCCTTCCACAGGACATATCTAGAGCTATAAAAATTGGATTTTGGTGATCTTTGTACCCTTGAAAAGCTAAGACAGAGTACTACAATTTTGTGTTTCATAAACTTAATCAGATTTGGCATAAATCAAGGTGAAATGGGGTTTCCAAGTTGTTGGGTCGTTGATGTCACAAGCCCAACACCTCTCCTCACATAATTGGCCATAACTCACTCATCTTAGACTCAATTAAGGTTTATAATAGCATTTTAGAAAGCTAATTCAGAGGGGCACGTTAGGGATTATGAAAATACTCAGTCAGTCTACTTTGAAGGCAGATGCGAAAAAGGGGGGGATAAAGGGAGAAGATTGGGAGAGCTTTTCTAAGTTTTCAATTTTTCTCTCTTTTGTAATTTGTAACTCCATGAGTTCTCTCATATCAATGGAGAGCTAAACTTTCTTAATCAATCCTTGGGTGTAGATATTATTGAGGTTTGATTTATGAACCTTACTTTATTTAATTTGTTCATGGTGAATTTCACTCTTTGTTCTTCTCTCAGAATCTTGATTGATTATGATTTTATTTGCTTGAATGAAATTGGTTCTTGAATGATTGTGTTAGTGGCTTCATTAACTGAAATATAGAAAGGAAAAAAAAAACTAGACGTTACATGAAGGTATTTAATGTTATGTCTAGCTTGGTTTAACTCTGGGTTTTAAGTTTAATCTTGGTTCGATGATTGTATAATTCATTTACCTTGATTAATCTTCGAAGTCTTTCTAGTATTGAAATTGTGGATTATAACGAGCGTTTTGTTGTGATTCAAAATTAAGAGTGGAATTAACATAAGAATGTTTATTTGCGAATGAAGATTAAATTAAACTCGATAATTGTTGAACACCTTGGATTGAATGTTTTTAAATATTAGCTCAGTTTTATTTATCTTAATGGGTTTGGCACCCAGACACTGAACACTACTAAGAATGAACCATTGACAAATAAACTTTTATTTCTGCTAGCTATGCTCTCCATCATCTTAGTTCCACTATTTGAAACACTTTAATTACTAAAAAAATTCAAAATAGCTCTAGTGTCATGTTTAATTTTCAAAACCATCTTCTCTTCTCTACTTTTCAAAAACCTTCTTGGCAATTTGTTTTAGTAATTAAGCATCACATGTGAAATATATATTTTAGTATTTATATAAACTCAATTCATAGACATATACATAAATATTTATATATTCATGAACAATTTATATGTAGGATTGATCTAGTTTCTAATAAATTGTGGAACTGATACATGTATGTATATGTAAACAAAGTTCATCTATTTACAAAGACATATATCTAAGGGAGGATAGACATATATCTCACTGTGCCACCTCCGCCGTGAAGCCACCTGGCTAAGCTGTGCACCATGATTGAAGATTCGAGGTAACAAAAATATAATTGTCTTCATCTCTATCCCTTTTGATTTTTCAAACCCTTTTCTCCAATTTTACATTATTTAACTGCTATTTAGTACTATTTATCATCACTGTCTTTTCCTTCAAAACAACAACCCTACATTGCATTCAATTTTCACTCAAACATCAATCATCATCTTTAACTTCAATTCATGGCGCCATAAACCACTTCTCTACTTCAAGCCCTTAACTTTCTCACCAATATCCCAAAACCCACTACCCCTTTCTCTGCATTTCTGCACTAATGCTTCCCATTCAACCTCATTTCAAGTCTCCTACCTATTATTACACAATTTTAGCTTCTCCCCGCAATATGCAAACAAACTTTGTTCCACTTACAAAATTCGTTTCAAGACTGCCCAAAACCCTGACTCAGTTCTCACGTTCTTTACAAACCATGGTTTCTCAAAAACCCAATTACACAACATGATTACAAAGGCACCATGGCTTCTTTCCTGCGACCCCATCAAAAGGGTTTTGCCAAAGTTTCAATTTTTTCTCTCCAATGGTATCTCTAACTCTGACATTGTTGACTTTGTTAGTAAGAACCCCATGGTCCTTTCTGCAAGCATGAATCAAATGGTCCCAACCTATGAATTGGTTTATAGATTTTTGAAATCTCACAAGGACACTATTGCTTGTGTAAATCAAAATTCATCTTTCTTTAGAGATAGTGTTGTGCCACATAACATCACATTGTTGATTGAGAATGGAGTGACCGACTCTAACATTGCAAGATCGCTTCGGAGACAGAGTAGGTTATTCAACAGACGCTGCATACTGAAGGTTGTGGAGGAGTTAAAGGATTTGGGGTTTAATCCTTCAAAATCAGCATTCTCAATAGCACTGGTTGCCAAAATCACTATAAACAAAACCCTATGGAAAGAGAAAGTTGATACCTTTAAGAAATGGGGTTGGTCTGATGAAGATATTCTAGAAGCGTTTAGAAAGCAACCTAATTGTATGTTAACATCCATTTATAAAATAAATTTATTTATGAGTTTTTGGGTCAATCGGTTGGGTTGGGATGCTATGGCCATTGCCAAAACACCATCGGTTCTTTTGTTAAGTTTGGAAAAAAGGATCATTCCGAGGGCCACAGTTGTGCAATATCTTCTCAATAAGGGTTTGAGAAAGAACAATACAAGCTTAACTTGTCCATTTATAGTGCATGAGAAGGTGTTTGTTGATATGTTTATAAAAAAATTTGAGGAGTCCTCTTATCTATTAAAGTTGTACGAGGAAAAACTCAATCTAATATGAACCAAGGACAAAACTTGAATGTCATGATCAAGTAATTCTGGTATTTTAGCCTTAATATGTTATTTTTGTTCCTTATTCAATTTGAATACATGTTTACTCCAGATTGTGATGGGAGCTGGTTTAGTTGTTTTCTTTGCTTATATGGAATGTAGGATAAATTTGGTTTGTCGTCATTGATATTTTTTCAAAATTACAATGTTTATTAGTCTTAATAATACCTTATAATTTATTCAGTAATTCATGTAAAAGTTGAAATTTTCTTGTATTTATTGTGGTGGAATTTGTTTTTGTGATAGTGTGAAATGATTTCTCTTATACCTGAATAAGTTGCTGGATTCAAAATTGTTTTAAATTACAGTTGCAAATGTGAAGACCTCTCAAACCTCAAAATTGAAGCTACAACTGCACACCTGACTTTCTGTCTTTCCAATTGTCTTTTCATGATGATTAAGAGCTTATAATGTTTTTTTTTTTGCTTACCTGCACTTTATGTAAATTTATGTTCCAATGAGAAACGGAATATTTATAATGTGAATGAATGAACAAGTTTCAAATTCCCTAGCTTTCCCCGACCTCATTTTGTCTTGGATTCTTCTTATCTTTAGTTTTTAGTTTAAAAAAAAAAAAATCTGTTCTTTTTGTTGATTTAGATTTCTTGCTGTTGTTTTAGATTTCTTTCATTTTTTTAGGTTCTTATTTTACTGAAGGGGTGTCGTATTATCTTCAGTTGTTTATGTGTGTTAAATTAAAATATTTTTTTTGGACCTTATCTAGTTTATAGTATGCGTTAGACTGTTACTGGTGTCTTCTTTAGTTGTCTTGCTAATCTCAAAATCTCTGATTGATATATTTTTGAAGTCTGAAATTCTTAGTCATGTTTATAAACATTTTCCAATTTATATCTCAAGCTATAATAATCTTTTCCACATCTGTTGCTGTCGGCACTGCTGATTTTTGAGCTATTTACAGGTACTATGCTTGTAGCTTATCAATCTTACCGATTGCATTTTCTACATTGTTATCAGTTGTCAACAGCCACTTACTTTTCCTTTAAAATCAGGAAGCACCTTTTCAGAAATTAGTTTCGATGCCCTTTAATTGAAAAGGGAATTTGATAATGCTAAATTAGTTGTTGTATGGCAGAAAGAGCATCAAATGCCTGTGATTCTAATATGATGACCATTCTTGATTCTTTCATCAACCATTCTTGCATTGGAGCCAATGGAGTTTTCGCAGAAGCTTGCAGTTGTAGCTTTTCTGTGGCCGCGTGTTTGAAGGCTAATACACCGCAGTTTGAAGGCTAAGCTAGAAAAGCAGTCATAAATCCCATATAAATACTTTTTTTCTTTCTTTCAGTGGACCTTTTTTTCTATCTGAAAGTGTTGTAGCTAAGCTAGTCATAGTGAAGTATCATTTGTGAATTTTCTTTGCAAAACCAACTAGTGAAGCAAGATGGTGATGCCAAATTTTGTATAAATTCTGAAAGGCCCTATTTGGTTCCAAGCATGCCTCTCATTACAGTAATCTTCACATTGTCTCTAAGTACTCCCTTGTAGATCCATACCAAACTCTATAGTTGATTAGTTGACTTTATCAAAATTGTTAGTTGCTCACTGCATTTTAGCAAATGGAATCATGAAGCCTAAGTATACATGAGAACAAAGTTTAGACATTGTATTAAGGGAACTGCCCATAAACACAGATAAGGATTCTATATAGCCGTTGTGTGTTGTGGGGACAGTGGGAACAGTTAAATCTAATGAGTTCTAAGTCCCTCCAAACTCACCCTACATTTAGTAGCAAGTAGGAAACATTGTTAGGCTAATATATTTTATCCTACCAAAAGAAATAATCTCTTTATTCTCTAATAACTAATAGAAAATTAGCAATTTATCCTACAAACCCGCACATGTATAACTAGTCACAATTATTACTCATAAATGTATATTTTTTGCATGAATTACTCTTCGGGAGTTGCATGGTGTTAATACTAGAAGTTCTCCACACCTTTCCAATAATATATTATGATTGTGTTTGATTTGCTATAAAAATAAATTAGTAGACATCACAACTCTAGTGGTTTAACTGTACCGTGTTTGATTTTAGAATTAGATATGGGACTTAACAAAATGAGAGACAAATTGGACAAAAGCTAAAAAAATTGTCCCTTTGCTAGCCAATGGAAAAAAAACCTAATTAATTAACACTAGTAATTTTCTTTTTTTTTTTTAGACTAGTTACATCGTTTTGATTGGGGAGAGTTACTTGTTAGAAAGAGCCACCTCTATGAGAGATGTCATCATTAGGAGGAGAGAACTATCAACGAGATGTAAGCTCCATAATTGATGTCTTTTGATAGGTTACAAGATTGAGAGGAGAGGACTATCTCTTAGATGGAGCCACCCCTAAGGGAAATGTTCCCCTTAGGAGGAGAGGGTTATCCATGAGATGAAGCTGCCTCTTGGTTCTAAAAATTTTATGTTTTTACTTGTTAGATTTTCTATGACCCTTTTTAAGGTTGTTCATTTTGATTTCACTTCTTTATGAATTGGATTTTAAATATTTCTACCTGAATAGCTAAATTATAAGTTTAATGATTTTATCATGTGTATACTTTATTTGAAAATTATCTATATTTCAGGTAGTATTGTTTAACATAATTTCTACAATATTGTAAAACAGTTATTCGTGTTCTTTTTTTCTCTTCTAGTTGGTGGTGGTTGTTGTCTCCTCACCAAGTCTTTGTGATCTACCCCTTCATGTTATTCATTTTATTTCTTCAGATTCACAGGTAGCTGAGTAGCAAGTTGTTAGTACATTCCAGTCTCAAACAATTTTTTTTTTGGTAGGCATCTTTGATCAATGGTCTTTAGTTAAGTTTTTGTTGAGTCGTGATATATTTTAAAGCTAATTTTGTCACGACCCAAAAACTATACGCCGTGACCGGCGCACAAGCTATACTTCTAGCCTGGCAAGCCTATCAACTAACTTAACAATTTATCAAATAAATAGTTCTGAATAATCATTTCGAAAATATATATATATATATATATATATATATATATATATATAATTTTTCACGAAATTTCGACAGAGTATCCTTTGTAACTTCAACATTCCCAAATTTATAAAATACCTGTTTATAGTATAAACTCAACCAATTAATATTTCAAATAGCATAATCTAATTGTTTAATACATTTCTCAAACGACTATCTAAACCCCAATAGCTGCAAAATACATTATGACTCAACAGACTTTACAAAAAATGGTCATTGATCAAAGAGGCCTACCAAAAAAATAATTATGATCGAGACTTGAATCCATCAACAGCTCGCTACTCAGCTGCCTGTGAATTGATCCGCTATCGCACATGGATCAAATACGATTTAAAATAAATGCAGAAAGGGGTAATAACCCGAGTCGTTTCGCAATGACTCCTGATATAATGATATTAACCGAGTTGAAATTCGAAATTGGGGGTTTTTATAATGATTTTAGTTTGGACTTGGACAGATAAGCAAAATGATTAATCCATTTATTCGAGTTTCGGACCTATCACAGATTCTATCAATGAGTTTTAATTAATTTCTAATTCGTGATTCTATTCTTATTTGACTACAGAATTGATCAAACAAGCGTACAATCAATCCTACGTTCGGTTTCATTGACTGGATTAAGCATCACAATCATTAAAATATTACAATTAACGATCAAACGTTGCAGAATTATAATTCAATTAAATTATAGATTGAAACCGAATTCTGTCAAATAAATTTAATCGATCTTATTGAAATTCAGTTTAAGCAATCAGAAAATCAATATAATCAGATGAACGAAAATAGAATCATGAATCGAAAATCGACGGTATAACCTGAACCTCTAGGTGTGATGAAACTCTGAATTCGTGGATTAATCTGATGAAATTAGCCTTCCATGAAATTGAAAATAAAAATATGTTTATATTTCTGATTTTGTCCGAAAATAGTCTCCTCAAGAAAGGAAAGAAATCCCAAATATATAGTGTTCGGGTTTTTTTTGGGCTTTTAAAACAAGTAACCCGCTATTTAAATTATTACAAAGGTCCAGATTACGAAATCTGTAATTTAGGTCAGTAGAGTTCGACATTGAGATTTTATTCCAACACAAAAGTTGTAGCTTTGATTTTTAGCTTTCCAACGACTGCTCGCATGCTTCAATCTGATATCCAGAGCTCAAGTTATGGCCTGCAGAGCAAGCAGGGGTCAAAATGCAAATAATAAAATTATAATTAAATTTCAACCCAAAGTTTGGAAACAAGCTAAAAATTATTCTAAGCTATAAAGTGATTTTAAAAAAAACAAATTAAAATGCTAGAAATATGTGCCCAAGTGCTATGATCATGAATCTGAAAAAAAAATAAATAACATGAAAGGGTAAGTCACAAAGACTTAGTGAGGAGACAACAATCACCATCAACTAGCAGGGAAACACAAAAGGCACGAATAACTGTTTTACAACCTTGAGACGATTATGTTATGCACGTAATAAAATCATTAAATTTATAATTTAACCGTTCAGATAAATATATTAAAATTCCAATTAATAGTGAAGCGAAATCAAAATGAATAACCTTAAAATCATCATAGGAAATCAAACAAATAAAAATACTAATTATTGAGAACTAAGAGGCGGCTTCATCTAACTGATAGCCCTTTCCTCCTAAGGGTGACCTTTCCCTTAGGGGTGACTCCATCTAACGGATAGCCCTCCCCTCTCAATCCCGCAACGCATCATCACGCATCAATTAGGGAGCTTACATCTCGTTGATAGCCCTCTCCTCCTACGGATGACATTTCTCATAGGGGCGGCTCCATCTAACGGGTAACTCTCCCTAATCAAACGAGGTAACTAGGTGCACCTAACGCCGTTAAAGATTTAATAATTATAACAACGATTTCTAAAATACGTATTTAAAAATCATCCCTCATTTCATCGTAATTCATGGAAAACATATTCGATCGCATAACAACTTAATATTTAAATACTTTTAATTCATACGTGAATCAAACTAATAACGTATTATATAACAAAGACCATTAAAATAAAGAAATGACAAAATCAAGATAAATTTCAAAGGTTGTTTTTCCAAATTTTTAAATAAACATTTTAACATAGAAAATGAGTAAAAAATAAATGAGTAGACATCACAACTCTAGTGGTTTAACTGTACCGTGTTTGATTTTATAATTAGATATGGGACTTAACAAAATGAGGGACAAATTGGACAAAAGCTAAAAAAATTGTCGCTTCACTAGCCAATGGAAAAAAAACCTAATTAATTAACACTAGTAATTTGCTTTTTTTTAGGCTAGTTTGGATTGGTGATATGAGATGGAATGGAGTGGAATGCAATAAAATAAATTTATGTTCCATTGTTTAGATTATCAAAAAAGAGAGTGGAATAGAGTGGAATGAGATGGAATCTCTTTTAAAATATTTATTCCAACATAAAATATCTAAACAATAGAGTGAATATTTTGTTCTATTTCATTATACTTCACTCAATTTCACTCCGCTCATTTTAAAATATCCAAACATAACCTTATGTTAGTTATTTGCTCGAGGGAACTAGTCACAATATTGAAAAACATAGTTTCTTTTAAATAGTAATAATAATAAATAAAACAACACAAATTCCACCCCAACTTCATTTTCCACTTAATCATTTCTCTCCTTCTTAGCAGCATCCCTTCATCCCATCTCCACTTCTATTTTTTTTTCTTCTCTTTTTTCTCCTTGCTTCTTCTCACCCCACAACACAAATTGCACCCATAAAATGAATTTAACATCTCCAAAAGCATAACTTCTCATACTACTACAAATGCTCTTGGTTATGATTTTGGGGTTAGGGTTAGTGAGTTAAGGTAGAAGAAGAGTACTCATTCTTTGAAAGGTGTTTATTGAGACTCTTTGAGGTAAATGCACAACTTCAATGTTAAGAATGAATCTCTAGAAAAATGTAGTTTTGTTTAAAATCTTATTTTGATGCTTAGAGTATATTTTAAGGACTTTTTACGATTTCTTAGCAAAACTTTAGAAAAAAAATTCTAAAGTCTTAAGAATATATTTTTATATTCAGATCTGTTATTGAGGTCTTATTTCTCTGAAAATTGTTGGAGAACAATCTTAGTCAATTCTTCATAGTTGTGAGTAGACGACGATCATTGTCACATATTTTTATTATGCTATAATTATTATTTTACTTCTTTTCTATATTAAAGTATTTATTTTAAAAATTGAGAAACACAACATTTTGAAATTTTTCTCAGTTTCATCCTTTATTTATTTTCATGATCTTTGTTATACAATATGTTTATAGTTTGATTTATTTATGACTTGTTAAGTATTTAAATACTGAGTTGATGTACAGTTAAATATGTTTTCCATGAGTTACGATAGAATGATAAGTGATTTTTAAATATGTGTTTTGGAAATCGTTGTTATAATTATGAACTCGTTAATGGAGGTAAGTGCACCTAGTTACATCGTTTTGATTGGGGGGAGTTACCTGTTAGATGGAGCCGCCCCTATGAGATATGTCATTCTTAGGAGGAGAGAACTATCAACGAGATGTAAGCTCCATAATTGTTGTCTTATGATAGGTTACTAGATTGAGAGGAGAGGACTATCTCTTAGATAGAGCCACCCCTAAGGGAAATGTCCCCCTTAGGAGGATAGGGTTATCCATGAGATGAAGTTGTCTCTTGGTTCTAAAATATTTATGTTTTTACTTGTTAGATTTTCTATGACCCTTTTTATGGTTGCTCATTTTGATTTCACTTCTTTATGAATTGGATTTTAAATATTTCTACCTGTATAGTTAAATTATAAGTTTAATGATTTTATCATGTGTATACTTTATTTGAAAATTATCTATATTTCAAGTAGTATTGTTTAACATATTTCTACAATATTGTAAAACAGTTATTCGTTTTTTTTTTTTTTTTTTTTTTTTTTGTGTTTCTCTTCTAGTTGGTGGTGGTTGTTGTCTTCTTACTAAGTATTTGCGACCTACCCCATCACGTTATTCATTTTATTTCTTCAAATTCACAGGTAGCTGAGTAGCAAGTTGTTAGTAGATTCAAATCTCAAACACATTTTTTTTTGTAGGCATCTTTGATCAATGGTCTTTTGTTAAGTTTTTGTTGAGTCGTGATGTATTTTGTAGCTATTTTGAATATAGAATGTCATTTGGAAATGTATTAAATATTTAGATTCGCTCTTTTGAAATATTGACTTGGTTAAAAGTTTGGAACATGATTTTATATTTAAAAACATTGAAATTACATAGGGTACTCTGTTGAAATCTCGAGAAACAATATATATATATATATATATATATATATATATATATATATATATATATATATATATTTTAAATGGTTATTTAAAATTATTTAATTGTTTAATTGATAGGTTTGTTAGACTAAGAATATAGTTTACCCGTTAATTATAGTGTTCGATTTTTGGGTCATGACAAATGTCATATTTAACTTCCACCATTACATATCACTTATTCCCCTGAATAACTATCACAAATTTTAGAGTCCATTTGGTTTGGAGTATTTGGAGGGGAGAATAAGGGAGGAGAAGTGAGCTGATATTTTTATGATTTTGTGTTTGATTTATTTTTTCAAAGGGAAGAGGAAGAATCAAATTCTTTAGTATAACTCATTTTGTTCTATTTTCATTTTGAGGGATTTGGAGGAGAAAAATAAGAGAAAACCAATACAACTAAAAAAAATCATTTAAAATTCGTCACTCAGTTAAAACAAATACACTTTAGGTCGAGGAATATTTGAACCCTCCGCCGAGTATTGATTGAACGTCTCTTACCCATTAATCATCTCCCGCGAGCCACCGTCGCCGTGAAGCCGCCATTGTCGCCTTCAACCACCGGGAGTTATAGACTGGACTATTGGAGGTATTATTCATATTCATCCCTTTCGATTTTTTATTTTTCAAACCCCATTTTCTCCAATTGACACTTGAACGATTCAACTCAACACTTGAATAATTTATCATCATTCTTTCTTTCAATCTTCACCCTAACAAACATCATGTTCAACTTCAATTCATGGCGCCACAAACCCCTTCTCTACTTCAAGACTCTAACTTTCTCACCAATATCCCCAAACCCATTACCCCTTTCTCTCTATTTCTGCACCAACACTTCCAATTCATCATCATTTGCAGTTTCGTACCTCATCCACAATTTTGGATTCTCCCCACAATTTGCAAACAAACTTTGCTCCACTTACCGTGTTAAGTTTAAGACTGCTCAAAACCCTGATTCTGTTATCACGTTCTTTACAAACCATGGTTTCTCAAAAACCCAATTACACAACATGATTAGAAAGGCACCATGGCTTCTTTCCTGCGACCCCATCAAAAGGGTTTTGCCAAAGTTTCAATTTTTTCTCTCCAAAGGTGCTTCTAACTCTGACATTGTTAACCTTGTCAGTACGAACCCTATGGTGCTGTGTGCAAGTCTGGAGAATCAAATAGTCCCAACTTATGAATTAGCTTATAGATTCTTGCAATCTCGTAAGGACACTATTGCTTGTGCAAATAAAAATCCAACTTTCTTTGGAGACAGACGTGTGGCATCTAACATCAGATTATTGACTGAGAATGGAGTGGCAGACTCAAACATTGCAAGATTGCTTAAGAACCGGTGTCGGGTATTCTACACACATGACACGCTGAAGTTGGTGGAGGAATTGAAGGATTTGGGTTTTAATCCTTCAAAAACAACTTTTGGTATCGCATTGCATGCCAAAACAACTATAAGCAAAACCCTGTGGAAAGAGAAAGTCGACGCCTTTAAGAAATGGGGATGGTCTGATGAAGATGTTCTGGCAGCATTTAGAACGCAGCCTCATTGTATGTTAGTATCCATTAATAAAATTAATTTAGTGATGAGCTTTTGGGTCAATCAGTTGGGTTGGGATGCTATGGCCATTGTCAAAGCAGCGTCAGTTCTTTCGTTTAATTTGGAAAAAAGGATCATTCCGAGGTCCGCAGTTTTACAATATCTTCTCGAGAAAGGTTTGAGAAAGAAGAATGCAAGCTTAACTAGTCCATTTGTAGTGCCTGAGAAGGTGTTTCTTGATATGTTTATAAAGCGTTTTGAGGAGTCTTCTTATCTATTAAAGTTGTATGAGGAAAAACTCAATCTTGCATGCATCACGGACAAAACTTGCATGTCATGATCAAATATTCAGGTATTTTTAGCCTTTGTATGTTATTATTGTTGTTCCTTACTTGATTTGAATACTGTTCGTTGAGTTAATTTGTAATTCGAGTATTATGTTGAATGAGTGTTGTATCCAACTTAACTAACCAATAAGTAGTTAGTTGTTTACAGATAATTAATTTCTAATGATAGCGAGTTAGAATTGTCTTAGTGTATATAACTATATAAGGTATTATACACTCTAGGAAGTTTTAAGTTTCTCCTAAAACATTTTGTTGTCTATTGCAATTACTTTGAGTGTAAGTAAATAGAGTGCTCTAACAAATACATGTTTAATACAGAATGTGATTGGAGCTAGTTTAGCTAAAGTTTCTGTTGCTTATTTTGTATAGAATCTCACCTATAAGGCCTAAAAGCTTTTGTTTTGATTGGAAAGGATATGGAACAAAATTTGTTGTGTCATTGTGTGTTAGTTTGCTATTGTAAAATGGCTTCTTTGGTTAATCAATGCTTTTTTTTCCCTCTACAACATTCTGTAGTATCCTTCCTAAATCTTTTATACGATTGTTGTAAATTTAATTTTGCAATAAAATATTTAATCGAACATAAAATCAAACATTTTGACTGTTGTAAAATAACAAATGGTATGCACTATAGTAGTATCTGAGTTTCTGTATTTCTAGTTGTTTTGTCTTGATGATTATGAGCGTATAATATTTTTTTGGTTCACCTACACATTATGTAAAAGTGTTCTCGAATAAGAAACCGAGGATTTATAATCTAAATGCATGAAGCAGATTCATTTTCCATACCTTCTCACATTCTCACTAAGTCTTTGATGCTTCTAGTCTTCAATTGTTCTAGTTAAAATACTTGTTTCTTGATCTTATCTAGTTTATAGTCGTTGTTAGACTGTTAGTCGTGCCTTCTTTAGTTGTCTTTGCTAATCTCAAAATCTCTTATTCCTATATTTTTGAAGTATGAAATCCTTAGTCGAGTTTATAAACTTTTTCCCATTTATATCACAAGCTATAATCTTTTTCACATCAGAATTGCTGATATTTTAGCTATTTGCAGGTACTATGCTTGAACTTATCATTGTTACCAATTGCTTTTGCTACATTGTTATCAGTTGTCAACTGCCGCTCACTTTTTCTTTATAATCATGCTGCAGCCTTGCAGAAATTAGTGTCAATGCCCTTTAATTGAAAAAGGTATTTGATAATGCTAAACAAGTTGTTGTCTGGCCAAAAGGAGTATCAAATGCCTGTGATTCTATTTTGATGAACATTCTTGATTCTGAAATCTGCTGATTGATTCTTTCATCAACCATTCTTGCATTGGAGCCAATGGAATGTTTGAGTTATGTCTGCCCATCAGCAAACTTAGAAAGAAGTTTTCACAGTAGCTTGTAGTTGTAGCTTAGCTCCGGCCGCGTGTTTGAAGGCTAATATACCGCAGTTTTGTATAATTTGAAAGTGTTCTAGCTAAGCTAGTAGAAAAGCAGTCACAAATCCAATATAAATACTTTTTAAGTGATTCTTTTTTCTATCTATGTAGACAAGTATCATTTGTGAATTTTCTTTGCAAAACCAACTAGTGAAACAAGATGGTGATGGCAAATTTTGGATATTCTGAAAGGCCCTTTTTGGTTCCAGGCATACCTTTCATGACAGTAAACTTCATTATTTCTATGTACTCCCTTGTTGATCTATGCCAAATCCACCAGACCCTATAGTAGACTTTATCAAAATTGTTTGTTGCTGATTGTATTTGAGCAAATGGGATTATGAAGCCAAAACATCCATGAGAACCAAGTTTGGACATTGTATTATGGGAACTCCCTCCAAACACACCTAAAGGTATCCATTAAACACTTCCCACTACAAGGGAGCCTAACATTATAGTTCAACAGAAAACCAAAGATGGTTGAATGGTTGATCCAAATTTTTGAATCAAGGAATCAAATTCACAGCTAACTCCTTCATAAATTATTTCTCCAAAGACAATATACCACATTCAAAAATAAATAACCAAAAAGTGTATATATATATATAAACAAGATAGATTCATCATCTAGAAGACAAGAGTTCCTTGCATTACATTTACAATGCCATAGTACATTAATATTTGAGGTATTGTATTGGAGTACCCTTATAAGTTATCCTGTGTGTTAATAAATTTTTACTTATAAAAAATATAAAACCAAGATTAAATTTGGGTGGTCTTGGATAATTCTTAGTTAACTTAAGCTTATTGTTAACACTATTTAAAAGAAAATTTGACCCTGTATCCCCACTTTTATCCCTATGCTCCCACAATTTTTTGAAAATGTCAAAAATACCCTCAATTTTTTTTTATATTACAAAATCCACTTTCACTTCCGGAAAACTATTTTCAAGAAGGATGTTTCCTGAAAACTAAAAAAAAAATTTCCGGTACAGAAGGGAAAAATGTGTGTACCGGAAAACTTTCTCCAACTTTTCCGGTACAGACGTGTTTCCGGAAAACTTTATCGACAAGTTTTTCCGGTACACACCCTTATTTTTTTAAAAAAAAAATTAAATTTTATTAATTTATTTTAGATCATTTTAAAAATTATTGAAAATTTTGGGGTGGCCGTGGTGGCTATAGCTTTGGCGTCTTCACCTCCATCCCTATCCACCAAAAAAAACTTGTGGGTGAAGTTTTCCAGTAACTTCCGGAAAAGTCACTAACAAGTTTTCCGGTAGTTCATTATTTCTGGAAAACTTGAAAAAATTTTCCGGAATTACCGGAAAACTTTTTTCAAATTTTCCGGAGTGATGTTCTGTATCGGACAACTTGAAAAAAGTTTTCAGGTAAAAATGAAAATTTTGACGTAATATATACGAGTGTATTATGGTATTTTCACTGGCTTTTTTAGGGTATATGGTTAATTGTGGGGGTACGGAGTCAAATTTTCTATTTAAAATCCCCCTATCAAATTTGGCCCAACACATATAAAATCTACGATAAATTTCTGAAAATTTTACCCCATACCCCCTAATTATACTTATACCCCCAAAATAGCAGTGAAATGACCATTTTGCCCTCCCTTATATAATAAAAGTCCAAAAAATTTACCATTTGCGAGTTTGACATTTCCATAACCAAATAGTAAGTTTTTTTTTCCAAACTTCCGGAAAGGTTGAAAATATGGTTTCCGGTACAGAAGCCTACTACTCCGGAAACCTTTTCACAACATATCCAGTACACAATCCTCTACCGGAAATGTTTTTTTAACTTATCCGGTACAGATGGTTGTTCCGGAAACCTTTTTTTCACATCTCCGGTACAGTAGCAAGTTCCGAAAACCTTTTTTTAACTTATCCGGTACATTAGTGGCTTCCGGAAAGGTTGAGGCTACACATTTCCGGTAGTTTCCGGAGACCTTGCCCAACAAGTTTTCCGAGAATTACATTAAATTTTTAAAAAAAAATAAAAAATTAATTCATTATAATTTTATAACTAATTGTATTTCTTTTTAATTTTTCAATGGGCGCACGAGGAAGAGACGGGAAAATCATAAGAATTACGCGTGACACTGATGCTTCTACATCATCCGCGATGAATCCTCCAGAGAGGATACGACCGACAGCTTCAAGGAGAAAAAGACGGATGATAGTTGAAGACGATGATGAGGGAGATCATGATTACCGATTTATCTCATATGTGACTATGTATCAGCAGGAGCAGCCTCCTATAGTGCATGAGGAGGAGCCTCCTATAGTACATGAGCAGATGGATGTACATGAGCAGGAAGAGGCTGCACCTGCTCAAGAGGGAGAGCATATGGAGGAGGAGCATGATGGAGCTCAGGGACCTGGTGAGGTCACACAGTATCCTGGAGGACCTTATGATTTATCCGTCCTTACACGGTACTGTCATCATGTTTCAGCTAGATTGTGGTTTGGTGAGGTATGTTAAAATAATTATTATTTATAGTTCATTAAAAATATTTAAATTAATTATTATTCTATATTTAATTATAATGTTATTTATTTTGTTTGTATACAGGAGCGACCATTGCTGAAAATTGTTGCGCATGGAAAGAAAATGCAGCAATTTACTCCGCCGGTACTTGCGCGACCCATAGAGAATTGGGTGAATTTGTCAGGACTGAACCCATTACAAAGGGGTAGTTTGAAGATGACTGACAACGCCTTGATATCTGCGTTTGTGGAAAAATGGCATTCTGAGACATCGTCATTTCACATGCCATTTGGTGAAATGACGATTACTCTAGATGATGTTGTCAATCTTCTGGGGTTGCCTATTAGGGGTGAGTTCTACAGTCCACCCGATGTAGATAGAGTAACGGCATGTAATCTTGCCATGACGTTATTAGGGGTGACGGCGGAAGAGATCTGGGAGGAGACCAAGAAGACCAGAGGTGCGCATTATAGATTGGATTGGTTGAAAGAGGTCTTCACAAGGTAGTGTGGAGCAGAGAGATTTGACTGTGCTGCTAGGGCGTCTTTGTTGAATTTAGTAGGGAGTACTATTTTCACTGATAAGAGTCATACTCTAGTTAATGCGAAGTACCTTCCTCTATTCAGAGATTTAGACGGTACAGATAAATACTCATGGGGTACTGTTGCACTCGTAGTCCTATATGACTACCTCTATGATGCCTGTTGTTATGACACCAAACAACTAGTTGGATATATGACGCTGCTTCAGGTATGATTTATTTATTTATTTTTACGTTTATTTAATTGGTTATCATTTATTTATTTATTTTTATGTTTATTTATTTGTATATCATTTATTTATTAATTTTTATGTTTAATTAGTTGTATATCATTTATTTATTTATTTTTATGTTTAATTATTTATATTATTTATTGTTAATTATTATATTATTTTGATTATCATTAATTTTTTTTTATGTTTATTTATTTGGTTATCATTTATTTATTTATTTTTATGTTTATTTATATGTATATCATTTATTTATTGTTAATTATTATATTATTTTGATTATCATTAATTTATTTATTTTTTTTGCAACAGTGTTGGATTTACGAATATTTTCCAAATATTTGTAATAGAGGTGACCAGGGTGCTGACGCGGAATGTTATGCCCAAATGAATAGATGGTGCTACAAACAGGGCAAGCATAAGCTCCACGAGTACAGACGTATCATTGACGAATTGACACATGCGGATGTTATTTGGAGACCATGAGAGAATCACAGGGGTGTCATTCCGTTTGATGATATCATGCTATATACTGGTCACCTCAAATTATGCAACACTGTAGTGAAATATCTTCCAGAGAGGTGTTTGAGGCAATTTGGATATATCCAACATATTCCATCACTGCCACCTCCAAATCCTCCTAGATTATTTGACGTTGACGTAGAATGGTTGGGATATGTGACGCCAGTCGCAGAGATATTGCATAAGAGTCGTCCAGCTACGTATCCATTTGAGTGTGACGAGGGATATTTGGAGTGGTTTTATCAGGTGTCTCACCCACTGCTGGTGCGACCAGATGGTGCGCCCCAGGTCCCAGATGGTGTGCCCCAGGTCCCAGATTATGGTGTCCCGACCACTGTTGCAGATGGTTCTACTTCACAGCCGCCATCTATTCTACAGCAGGTTGGTGATCTAATACAGCAGAGGTTGAATGAAGTTGAAGCTACTCCAGATGATGAGTTTTATAAGTCTTTTTGGAAAACTTTGTATTTAACGCGTCGTCGTGGATGACATATGGGTTGTTGACATCATGCTTTTGAACATCTATGGGTTGTTATGTCGTTTAATTTATTTTGAACTTCTGTTATAAACACTTTATGTTAGTTTGTTTTCATATCCATCTATTTTGAGCATTATTGTTATGTCGTTTAATTTATTTTGAACTTCTGTTATAAACACTTTATGTTAATAATAACAAATTGAAATAGAGCGACAGTAACGTAAAATATAAATTAAATAATAACAAGTGATTTTGTAACAGTTTTAAAGCATTAAGCTTCATCTAATGACATTACATCTACGGATTCTATAGGTAGATTTTGTGTAACACGTGGCAAATGACTTAATAAATAGCTCCAATGTTGTAGACACCCTATATATGCTATTGCCCAAGAAGTTGCTTCATTAGTGCGATAAATCTTCCATCCTGGTGCAATATCTGGCATTGGAAATCCATCTTTCATCTTTAACTGCAAAATAAGATCATATGATTATTTTAAAATTAATACATAAAAAAATTAACTCTAATGAATGCATAAAAAAGTTAGACAATCTTACCGGAACCCAATGATTTCCATTAACAAAACCAATACATATGATACGATCATTTGTTGTCGTTCCTGAGTGTGAACCCCTTATAGGAAAGAAAGTCATTGAAAATGTTTGACCAAACGTGACGAGAATAATATTATATGTTGTCGCTATCACGTAACCCATATCAGGTATGGACAACCATTTCTCTACGGGTCGAACACCTAAGCTTGATATCTTCAACGAATCTCTTACTTCTCTAATTCGTCTTGTGAATAGTCTATCATATGGAGTTACATGCGAAGCAATCTCCTGGTCCAAACTATTGCGGACCAAAGACCAAGACTCCTCACCATATCCAAGCAATAATGCAATAGCGCGAAAACCACAATTTCCATCCGCTGCCACATCAAATATGTCATCAATGTGTGGCAGAATAATTTCGAGATTGTTTCCACAACTTATACTTTGAGGATTGAGATGGTTGTTTCTTTGGTTGACTGAGATGGTTGTGAACTAGGATCTTCACATTATGTTTTTAAAATTTTATTTTTTAACTTTAAAAATTAAAAATACTATTTAGGCACGAGGCAGTTCGTGAACCAAGTCTCAGTCACAGAAAGCATCTGAATTGAACTGATCCCTCTTCTCTCTCTGTTCTGTTCTGTTCTCTCCCAAAATGCGTTATTACAGCATCCACAACATCATCTTCAATTCCCACCATTATACAACACTTAACCCCAAAAAATTTCCCCCTCTTTTCCCATTCCCATTCTCTCTCAAATTGAAACTCTTCACTACCACCACTTCAGATTCCGAATCTGAACCAAACTCTTTCGTCGTTTCCTACCTCATCAACACCATTGGTTTCCCACGTGAAACAGCTCTCAAAGCATCAAAACGACTCCGTTTCAACTCCCCAGAAAAGCCCAATTCCGTTGTCACCTTCTTCAGAAACCACGGTTTTTCAGACTCCAACATACGCAGCATCTTCATCAAAGAACCTTGGCTTCTTTCCTCAGACACCCACAATTTAATTCTCCCAAAGTTCCATTTTTTCCTCTCCAAAGGCGCTTCACCTTCCGACATTTCTCGATTGTTATCAGTAAGCCCTAGAATTTTACAAAGTAGTTTGGAGAATAGAATTGTCCCTCTTTTTGAATTCTATAAGAGGTTTTTGAAATCCGATAAAGCTACCATTTGTTACATGATTCGTTATTCGATTCCTTTGTCTTATAATCTTACTATGGTTAATATGAAATTGATGATTGATTATGGAGTTTGTGATTCCAGCATTGCTAGATTGCTTCTAACTAGACCAACTATACTTGGATCAAATGATTTTATCAATACTTTGGAGGAAGTTAAGGGTTTAGGGTTTAACCCTTTAACAACTACTTTTGGGATAGCTTTGATTGCAAAGAAATGTTTGAGTAAAACCCTTTGGGATGATAAAGTTGCTGTTTTTAAGAAATGGGGTTGGTCTGATGAAGATGTTGTTAGAGCTTTTAGGGTTCAGCCTTATTTGATGTTGGCTTCCATTGAAAAGATTAATTTGGTGATGAGTTTTTGGGTTAATCAATTGGGTTGGAATTCTTTGGCACTTACTAAAAGGCCACAAATTTTTTGTTTAAGTTTGGAGAAAAGGATCATTCCAAGGGCATTGGTTTTGCAATATCTTCAGATGAAAGGTTTGTGGAGAAAGAATGCAAGCTTACTTCCACCGTTTTCTTTGTTGGAGAAATTGTTCCTGAGCAAGTTTGTTCTCTGTTTTAAGGATGAGTCTGATTATCTATTGAAGCTTTATGAAGAACAAATGAATCTTGCATACACCAAGGAGAAGAACACTGACATGACATTCACCAAATAGGTGACTTCGTAATCTTCTTTTGTAATGTAACATTAGCTTGTTAGTTCTTGAATTTTAAGTGCTTATTATTCTTTCTAGGCCAGGATAGGGGCTGGTCTAGCTGACTTGGTTTATTTGTTAACTTGGACTAGAGATCCAAAGTTGGTCATACATCATAATAATACCTTATGATTTATCTTATGCCTTATATCTAAGTAGATATAGAAAAACTCAAATGATCTTGCATCTGGTCAGGGAATGTTTTTTATGGTGTTTGTTCTCCTTACATGTTTGTTCAATCAATCAAGAATCCATAATAATATATACTAACTTTGTTGGCAAGTCTACTCAATTTCATTATTAAAGCTTTAAGCTTGAGATTATTTAGTACTTTGGATAGCTACTTTTCCTTTGGTTTTTTCTACACACTATCCTTTCTAGGCGAACTAGAAGTATTTTTAAGATTTAAGAGAGTTTAGTTTCTATTACTCGTACAATGACATGAACAGTTTTTTTTTCGTTTTCTATTTTGGAGAATATATATCTACTCCTTAGATATTTTGGAAAATGGATCCTCTCCTTGTATGTATCCTCTCCATCAGAAAATATAAGTGCCAAAGGACCTGTTCTTTTAGATATTATTTGAAGAAAAGGATCATTGAAGGGACTCAGTGTTGTGTTCTGCTTGTTTCGTCGCTCAAAGGTCAAATAAACACAATGAAGCCTAATTACACCATGTGTTCTAGAGGTTCTTCCTTTAAAAGTTCTTTCTAACGTTGAGCTGGAAAATGCCGTGACCGGCGCACAAAGCTATACTCCTAGCCTGGCAAGCCTACTCATTGACTTAAAAATCAAGCAACTAAATAGTTCTCAATAATAATTTCAAAAAAATACATATATAATTTTTTATGAAATTTCGACATAGTATTCTCTATAATGACAACATTTCCAAATTTACAAAATCCCTGTTTAAACTTCAAATTCAGCCAAATTCAAACAGCATAATCTAAACACTGCAAATTACAACACGACTCAACAGACTTTACAAAAAGAGGTCATCGATCAAAAGGCCTACCAAAAAAAATTATGATTGAGACTTGAATTTACCAACAGTTTGCTACTCAGCTGCCTGTGAATCTGAAAAAAATAAACAATATGAAAGGGTAAGTCACAAAGACTTAGTGAGGAAACAACAATCACCATCAACTAGAAGGGAAACACAAAAGGCACGAAGAACTATTTTACAACCTTGAGACGATTATGTTATACACATAATAAAATCATTAAATTTATAATTTAGCCGTTCAGATAGAAATATTAAAAATCCAATTAATAGCGAAGTGAAATCAAAATGAATAACATTAAAATCATCATAAAAAATCAAACAAGAAAAAAATACCAATTATTGAGAACCAAGATGCGGCTTCATCTCATTGATAGTCCTTTCCTCCTAAGGGTGCGGTGGCATATCCCTTAGGGGTGGCTCCATCTAACGGATAGCCCTTTCCTCTCAATTCCGCAACGCATCATCACGCATCAATTAGAGAGCTTACATCTCGTTGATAGCCCTCTCCTCCTACATATGACATTTCTCATAGGGGCGGCTCCATCTAACGGGTAACTCTCCCTAATCAAAACGAGGTAACTAGGTGCATCTAACGCCGTTAAAGATTTAATAATTATAACAACGATTTCCCAAAACATGTATTTAAAATCATCTCTCATTTCATCATAATTTATGGAAAACATATTCAATCGCATAACAATTTAATATTTAAATATTTTTGACTCATACGTAAATCAAACTAATAACGAGTTATATAACAAAGATCATTAAAATAAATAAATGACGAAATTGAGATAAATTTCAAATGTTGTGTTCCCCAAATTTTTAAATAAATACTTTAACATAGGAACGAGTAAAATAATAATTATAGTATTATAAAAATAAATGACGATGACCGTCGTCAACTCACAACTATGGAGAATCGGCTATGTTTGTTCTCCAACAACTCCCAGAGTAGTCAGTCGGACCTCAGCTGACAGATCTGAGTATCAAAAATATTCTCAAATATTAAAAAGGGCTTTGACAATCAAAGAAAAACATCACCTAAATTGACCCTTTTTTATTCTCAATCTCACAAACCTCAGAAGAGATAGAAACCTCAGCTGAAATAGAAAATCCTCTTAAATTGACAAAGCTCCAAAAACTCTATCTTTATGTCTACAATCAGATCAGAGAAAAACCCTTATGGAAACTTGATCCAAATGCGGAAAAACCCAACAACTAAAGAAATAATGGGTTTTTGGGTGCTGCAGAGGTGAAAATCAAACAAAGTGACCAAAAGGGTATCCGAATTGAGAGAAAGAAAAGAAGTTTACAACAAAAAAGAATGAAACTTTTACAGCATGATTGTGAGTGAAGTATGTGGTGTTGAGAGTGGAAGAGTAGAGAAAATGGGAGTTGGGGTGGGGATGGATGTGTGAGAGCATTGAAGAGTTAGAAGAAGAGAAGGTGAGATTAGAGATGATGAAGAGGAAAGAAAAGCAAAAAAAAAAAAAGAAAAATGAAAAATGGGAGTGAGGGTTGCTGGCCGAGAGGGTGAGAAGAAACAGGGAAGAGTGAAGTGGTGAGAGAGAGAGTGAAGGTGAGGTGGAAAGAAAGTGGAGAAAGTTGGTTTTAATTTATTTAATAATATTAATATTATTATTAAATTATTATTTATTTAAAAAAAAAAAAACGAAATGGGGGCGTTTCAAATAACATATATTCTGGTCACATATGACAGTCATCAAATGTTGATTATGAATGCAGGTTTTTTCTTATAGTTGAAACCTTTTGAAATTAAGAGTTGAATGATTTGCAGACTCTTGATTAAGGTGGTAGTTGCATTGTATAAGATCTTGGCCTAGGACTCTTCATTATTGGAAAAGGTAGAGCTTGAACGTGGCTTCTATATTGGCTCTACACATGATTAGGGGTGACACTAATGTAGTAAGACAAATGATTTAAATTTAGATGGTATATAATATGATATGATGTGAGACTGTATGGTCGACTTGAAGTGTTGCTCATTGAATTGATTGGGAGGAGGGCGCTATTGAGAAGCCTGTTGTGATTTCAATAGTTTAGAATTGACATTTGAATGCACCCTATTACTCTCAACACTAGTTCGCACATGTTCAACCAATATCCAATCCTGTAATCGACTCCAAACCATGTTGTAAATAAAACTTCATTAAATACTTAATTTAATAGATTAACTTTTGTTTTTATTGGCGAATGTTAGTAGTTTTAAGATTTTAGGGGAGGAAAAAAATTGTTAGTACTAGGGATTGGCCTTCGGAGACACTAAATAGATTCACTTTCAAAAATTGTAAAAATGATTAACTTGAAAAATTAAGGAAAATGTCCATGAACAAAAAAAGAAGTTATAGAAGACTAACTTAATAAGATCGTCTTAAATATTTTAGAGATTATATCTTAATTTATAAAATTTGATCCTTAATTAAAAAAAAAATACATTTTGCAGGTAACAATTCAGTCATGTATCTTTTTTTTTCGATTTGATCATTTATTTAATTTTAAGTAACGATTTGATCATTTATGTTTTAAATGTCAACAATATTTGTTTTTTTTTTTTACATAAACTCAGAAAATTCATCATCATCTTCAAGTAAAACTCAAAAAATTCATATATTCATTAAATCCATAACTCAAATCTCCGAATAAATTCATATTTTCATCTCCAACAACATCAAATAAAGAACTCACACTTTAAGATTTGATCTCCAAATCACTAAAGACAATAATATCTTTTTTTTTTTATCCTTCTCCAAATCAAATCTCTTACCTAAATATTAAAATTTGAGTTCTTTATTTGATGTTGTTAGTGTTGGATATGAAAATATGAATTTATTTGAATATTTGAGTTATGAATTTGATGAAAATATGAATTTTATTGAAGAAGATTACTAATGTTCTGAGTTTCGTTTCTAGATGCTGAATTTTTTTAATTTCTAAAAAAAAATAATATTATTAACATTTTAAAACATAAATGATCAAATGGTTACTTAAAATTAAATAAATGAAAACATCAAAGAAAAAAAGATAAATAACTTAATTGTTACCTGATATTAAGTTAATGACCACAAGAGGTATTTTTCCTAAAAAAATACAATTTTAATAATTGAAGTTATTTTGAAATATTATATTTTAACTAAATGAAGCACAAAAAATTCAAATTACTTTCTTTTATTTATTAATAAAATAAATATAAAATTTTAGTGTTATCCAAATTTAAAAATATTTTAATATAATTTTTCAAAATTTAGAATATATTATATATTACTAATTGGGGCCTATGGTAATGGACTAAAAGCAGATCTTCATGACTGGCCTTGATTATCACCATGTACAAATATTGATATTCGCAAGATTCCGAATGAAAACACCCTACAAAGTCACTATCATATATAGATAGTTTTTTGGAATAAACCAAAAAAATTATTTTCGACTTTGTAAAATAAATTTTTGAAATTACGGATATTTCAATTACGTACCTAATTTTGTGAAAATTACTGACATCCACCCTTGTATTAAAATAAAATAAAAGTTATACCTCTTCCTCTAGTAAAATCTCTCCCAGGTTAAACCGAAGAAACAAACAAACAGCGATTTACCATGTTCAAATCCCCTCTCTCCCTCAATGCTTTCGCCATTTCAACAACACTCTCCCATTTCCCCTTCCCATTTTCTCTCAAGTTCTTCACTACCACCACAACTTCAAACTCCTTCGCCGTTTCCTACTTCATCAACAAATTCAACTTCTCACCAGAATTCGCACTCAAAGCTTCCAAACAGGTTCGTTTCAACTCCTCTATAAAACCCGATTCAGTTCTCAACTTCTTCACAACCCACGGTTTCACTCACACTCACATGCAAAACATCATCAAAAGAGAACCGTGGCTTCTTTCCTGCGATACCCACAAAAGGGTTTTGCCAAAGTTTCAATTTTTACTCTCCAAAGGTGCTTCTCCCTCTGACATTGTTCGCATGGTTAGTGGTAGCCCTAGATTCATGAAATTAAGCTTGAATGATCGTCTTATCCCTACTTTTAATTCGGTATCCAAGTTCCTATGCTCCGATCAAAATGCAATTGCTTCCATAATTTCATGTCCTTCTTTGCTTTCTGGCAAATTTGTAACTGAGAATGTTAAATTATTGATTAATCATGGTGTTGCAAATTCCAGCATTTTCAGAATTATTCGTAGTAGAGCTAATGTTATATGTACTAATCCTTTTGAGTTAGGGAAGACTTTGCAGGAATTGAAAATCATGGGTTTTGATCCTTCTAAATCCTACTTTGCTGATGCATTGCTTGCCATGAGATGTGTAAGCAAATCTAAGTGGAATGCGAAAATTGATGCATATAAGAAGTGGGGTTGGTCTGAGGAAACCATTAAGGAAATGGTTTTGAGGCAACCTAAATGTATGTTGGTATCCATTGATAAAATTAATAGAGTGATGGAATTTTGGGTTAACCAATTAGGTTGGGATGATAGTTATCTTGTTAAGCTGCCGGGGATTTTTGCTTATAGTTTGGAGAACAGGATCATTCCGAGGGCTTTGGTTGTCCGCTATCTTCTATCCAAAGGTTTGATAAGCGAGAGTGCTAGCTTGACTGCGCCGTTTTATATGTCTGAGAAACTGTTCATGCAAAAGTATGTGAAATGTTTTGAAGTGGAGGAAGCTTCTCAGGTATTGAAGTTATATCGAGAAAAGATGAATGTAGAAGATAAGATTGCAAAGGAAAACCTTAACATATCATGTTTGTAAAGTATTTGGCTGTTGAAAATTGTCATTAGAGGGAAGATGTAACACACTTACACAGGCTTGATGATAGGCATTCTTTAATTGCTAGGGTTTCTAAGCGTTCATGTGGTATCTGTTATGATCCCTCGCAATAAGCGATTTCAGATTGATCAACTTTAACATCTACAAGCTGATGGTATACCACCAACATCAGGTACACCCTCAAGCCAGGAACATGTTTTCCTGTAGTTTGTGTCTGATTTAGATATTGCAAAATTTATATGGATCCACCATATTTATTCTTCTGCATTATTTCTGAGTACTGGATATTAAAATGATAGGGAAGTTTTTAGGGCTTGAACTATTGTTTATCAAGTAAATTATATGACTATCTTAGGATATTACCATTATATGCTAGCTTCGAAGAGAAGCTTTCGAAATGATTTGTGGCAGCTATTGGCAGTTCAAGTCAGCACCTCCTACTAATTTGTGGCTCTATGCTGTCGATTTCTGGTTACAGTTCCTTCTAATGAAATGTTTTAGGGAGAAGATTTTGAACAGGCTATTTGTTGATTTAGAAATTGTGTTCCTAAAGAAGGTATGAGATGAAATCAATTTTTGTTTATTGATCTCCTTATCACTACATTCACTTTGCATACTCAATATGGAGTGCACTTATGCACTGTGTTGAATGATAGACCATCAATGTAATGTTTAAAGTCGATTGGAATGATACATGTTAAACAGATGATTTTCATTAGATTGAAGCATGCTTGAATTGTATTAATTTATTGGAAGTTTTTTTTCTTAAAAGCTATCTTAATATTAGATTGATTGTAACTTGTAAGATATTTTGAACATTAGACAAGGTAATTCAAACATGAAGAAGATCTTTATTTACTTGATGATCTCAAACACTTTTTTTTTGTTTCTTTCATTCTTTTAGTTGGAATAGGATTTATGTATCCTTATCAGCATTAGCTTGAATGGCCAATTGGATCGGAAATTGGCCATGCGGCCAGCCTGAGCTGCTTGTTGGCTGGCCGGATTTTCAGTGAGAAAGAACTTTTGAATGGTTAAATGATAAACAGTTTTGGATGAAAATTAAAAATAAATATAGAGTTGAACAATACAAACTATTTCGTCCGGTCATAAATATAAATACAAAGTTAAATGTATTTGACTCAAATTTTGATAAAACATTTTTTTTTTGTTTATATTTAAGTCCAGATGAATAATTTGTATTACTCAATTTTTTTATTGTTTTTTCAATTTTTGGTAATATTTTAATTAAAAATATATTTTTTGATTGATTAAAGGTCCAACAATAAGTTACAAGGATCGTGAGTTTTTATTTTTATTTGCAAAAGTCGAATACAAATATATTAACACTTTACAACACAAGGAATGTCATGAATGAGAAAAATAAAATACAAAGTATTCAACAATAATCAGACAAGCTGGTGGTTTTGAATTCCATTGATGAAGATTGTAATCAAAGTCGTGCTTTTTAAATTTAATTTACGCTAAAGACAATATAGTATGTAATCAAACCTTTGAAAAAACAAACATGATCAAGACTATCGTGAGTGAAAGCGTTAACTTCACTCTACACATTTATATAGAAAATACACTCAAAAAACAGAAGTTGAATAGATTCATTACCACCACAATTACTTGTATAGGACTAAAGATCTTGAACTAACACCCCTCTATAAACTAAATTTTCTTTTGCTAGTAATATGTTATTAAATAGTTTTCATGCAATCTGTTAAAAGTGATACTCAATTAAGAAGCCAATCTGTTTGGGCAGTTAGTTAGTTAGTTGTAACTACTTTAGTTAGTTAGTTTGTTACTCTAAACTTGTAATCAAACTGTATATAAGCCAAAGCAATACAGTAAAAGGAGAGATAAGAAAAATATAGAGTGCAAGCTGCAGTTTTTCATAGTGCAGAAAAACTGGCAGCATAAGTGCAATTCAATTGTAATCATTTTCATCTCCAAAATAGTGATAATTCAAGTCGGATCCAGTCTTCCAGACGTAGGAGTAAATCTCTGAACTGGGTTAACAGTTGTGTGTTCATTTTAGAATTACAAACTTCAAATTCTGTCTAGAAAGATCAATCTTCGTTTCAGTCAGAAACGAAGATCGTTCTTGAACTTCTGCTGATCAATCTTCGCTTTTCTAAATAAAACTAAGAACAGTCCGGTTTAATTACTCATTAATATTTGATTTTCACAACAACTGGTATCATCAGCACGGGAGTATTCGATTCAAAGGAAGGATGGCATCAACAAAGTATGCAATTGAAAAATTCGATGGGAAGAATCATTTTGGGTTATGGCGTCTCAAGATGAAAGCGTTGCTGGTTCATCAAGGTTTGGCAGGAGCACTGGGAGGAGAGAAAGACATGGCATCCACACTACTAGAAAAGGAGAAGAGGGATATCATGGATAAGGTTCATAGTGCTTTAATCCTGAGTCTTGGACACAGGGTTCTGAGGGAAGTGCCAAAGGAGGCCTCTGCAGCAGGTATTTGGCTCAAATTAGAATCTTTATACATGACAAAGTCATTAGCGAATCGTTTGTACTTAAAACAAAAATTATATACTTTCAAGATGCAACCTGGGAGATCAATTGAAAATCATATGGATGAGTTTAATAAGATCATATTAGATCTTGAAAATATTGATGTAAAATTGGATGATGAGGATCAGGCCCTGTTGTTGATAAATTCATTATCAAGCTCTTATGAAAATATGTGTGATACACTTCTGTATGGTAGAGATTCCTTGACAGTAGAAGAAGTACAAGCTGCACTAATGTCCAAAGAATTGAGATGGGAAAGAAGAAAGCAGAGGTGAAGGATTGTTTATCAAGGCAGGGAAGAAGAATCAAAAGGAGAAGAATAAGTTCAAGAACAAAGAAAAGGACAAGTCTAAAGTGAGATGTTTCATATGCAAGAAAGAAGGGCATTTCAAGAAAGAATTCCCGGATTGGAAAGGAAAGAAAGGATCACATAGTGATGATGATTATGGAAATGCATCTATAGCTTCTGAAGGATATGAAAGCTCAGAAGTTCTTATGGCAAATTCAACTGAAATCATGAATGATGACGGGTACTTGACTCAGGTGTTCATTTCACATGACCTCAAATAGAGATTGGTTTCTTGACTACAAATAAACTGATGGAGGCAAGGTGATTATGGAGAACAAATCAGCCTGCAAGGTAGTTGGAACTGGTTCAATCAAGCTGAAGCTGGAAGATGGATTCATGAAGATTTTGTCAAAGGTGAGACATGTTCCTGAACTGAAAAGGAATTTAATTTCTCTAGGAATGCTAGAGGAAGCTGGTTGTTCATACAAAGCAGAGAAAGGCACTCTAAAAGTCATAAAAGGATCATTGGTAATCATGAAGGGAACAAGGGATCATGGAATCTACTTTCTAAATGGTCAAGTAGTGACAGGAATGGCATCAGTGGCTGTTCAAGCATCAAGCAAAGCCAACCTATGGCATTAAAGGTTGGGACATGTTAGTCTAAAGGGAATGCAAGTTCTTGACAGGAAAGGCATGCTAGGTGGGGACAAGATCAGTGATCTTGAATTTTGTGAGCATTGTGTGTTTGGAAAGATGCATAGGGTCAAGTTCTCTAAAGGGAAACATTGCTCAAAAGGAATTCTGGAGTATGTTCACAGTGATATATGGGGCCTTGCAAAGATTGCTTCACATGGAGGTAACAAGTATTTCATTACATTTCTTGTTGATTATAGTAGAAAAGTATGGATTTACTTGTTGAAAAGTAAGGATGAAGCATTTAAAACCTTTAAAGATTGGAAGTCTGTGGTTGAAAATAGGACTGACAAAAGGATTAAAACTCTAAGGACAGATAATGATCTTGAATTCTGTAGTGAGGAATTCACTAGTTTTTGCAAAGCTCATGGTGTGAACAGACATAGGACTGTAAGGAGCACACCTCAGCAAAATGGACTAGCTGAAAGGATGAATAGAACCTTGCTTGAAAGAATGAGATGCATCTTGTCAAATGCAGGGATGCCTGCACAGTTTTGGGGAGAAGTTGTCCATACAACTTGTTATTTGATAAATTTGAGTCATTCTACTGCAATTGAACTCAAAACCCCTCAAGAGAAGTGGACAGGACAGGCTGCAAACTACAATCATTTAAAAGTGTTTGGATGTGCTGCATACTACCATGTAAATGAAGGAAAGTTAGCCCCTTGAGCCAATAAAGGGTATTTTGTTGGATATCCAAGTGGAGTAAAAGGTTATAGAATATAGTGTCCTGAAAGTAGGAAATGTATCATCAGCAGGGATGTTAAGTTTCATGAGGTTGAGCTATATAAGTTTGTAAACAATGCTGCGAATAAAAGCTCACATCAAATTGAAGAAGTGAGGATTGATCTTGAGGTGGAGAAAGATGGAGAGAAACGGAGAACGATCATGGAGCAACAACAGACTCAACAAGACAGAACTGAGAGGTTTGATCTTGAGGTGGAGAAAGTCAACAGAAGTCAAGAACGATCTTGACTTCATAACAACAACAATCTCAACAAGACAAGACTAATGCAAACACAGCAGAACATGTTGTGTTTCCAGAGCAGGAATTAGATGATTATAACCTCATCAGGGATAGAGAAAGAAGGACATCAAAACCCACCCAAAGATATGGTTATGCAGACATGATCAGCTATGCATTACATGCTGCAGAAGAGATTATACAAGAAGAGCCCAGGAACTACAATGAAGCTGTCAGGTCTTAAGACAAAGACAAATGGATTTTAGCTATGACTGAAGAGCTGAAATCATTGGAGAAGAACAACACTTGGGAACTCATACCCAAGCCAGCCAACTCCAGAATTGTAGGCAGCAAGTGGATTTTCAAAAGGAATGAGGGAATTCCAGGAGTTGAACCACCCAGGTTCAAAGCACGACTAGTAGCAAAGGGATTCACTCTAAGAGAATGTGTAGACTACAATGAAATCTTTTCTCCTGTAGTCAAGCATGCATCTATAAGGATAATTCTAGCTATGGTAGCACACTTTGATATTGAATTGGAGAAGATGGATGTCAAAACAGCATTTCTCCATGGTGACCTGAATGAAACAATATTAATGAAACAACCAGATGGCTTTAGGACTCAAGGAAAGGAGGATTGGGTCTGCTTGCTAAAGAGATCACTCTATGGGCTAAAGCAATCACCAAGGCAATGGTACTTGAGGTTTGATTCATTCATGCTTAGTCAAAGTTATGCTAGAAGTAATTTTGATAGCTGTGTGTACTATAAACAAGTATCATCATCCACATTCATTTACTTGCTGCTATATGTGGATGACATGCTAATAGCATGTAAAAGTATGAAAGAAATAGAAAAATTGAAGGGCCAACTGAAGAAAGAATTCGAGATGAAGGACTTGGGGCCAGCCAAGAGGATCCTAGGAATGGAAATCATCAAAATTAGAGAACAAGGAAGACTGATAATTTCTCAAGAGAGCTACACTGGAAAGGTTCTAAATAGATTCAACATGAGTGAATCAAAGGTAGTTAGCTCTCCACTAGCAGCTCACTTCAAGCTTTCCTCAGCCATGTCACCAAACACAGACCTGGAAACAAAAGACATGAAGAAAATACCATATGCAAGTGCCATAGGGAGTATCATGTATGCTATGGTCTGCTCAAGGGCAGACATTTCTCATGCTGTAAGTGTCACGAGCAGATTTATGGGAAACCCAAGAATGAGTCATTGGCAAGCTGTCAAATAGATTCTAAGGTACCTAAAGGGTACTCAAAGCTTGTGTTTGGAATACAGCAAAAGTTCAGAACCATCACAACTAGTCCAAGGATTTGTAGACTCTAATTTTGCTGGAGATTTAGATAGAAGAAGATCTCTTATAGGATATGTGTTCACAGTGTTTAACAACATAGTCAGTTGGATAGCCAATCTTCAACACATAGTGGCATTATCAACAACAGAAGCAGAATATGATGCCCTTGCTGAAGCAGTGAAAGAAGGAATTTAGCTAAAAGGATTGATCACATAACTTGGGGTCAAGTAAGAAGCTGTTTGCATACATTGTGACAGTCAAAGTGCCATTCACTTGAGTAAAAATCAAATGTATCATGAAAGGACCAAGCACATAGACCTCAGACTTCATTTTCATTATAGATGTCATTGAAAGGGGTGAGATACATGTGGCAAAGGTGCATACAAGTGATAATCCTGCAGACATGTTTACAAAACCTGTCACACTTAGCAAATTCAAACACTGTTTGGATATGCTGCGAATCAAGTCCAGAAACTGAGATCAATGACTAAGGGGGTCTGATTTGAAGAATCACAAGCTTAAGCTTCTCATTTGGTACCAAGGTGGAGAATTGTTAAAAGTGGTACTCAATTAAGAAGCCAATTTGTTTGGGCAGTTAGTTAGTTAGTTGTAACTACTTTAGTTAGTTAGTTTGTTACTCCAAACTTGTAATCAAACTGTATATAAGCCAAAGCAAGGCTGTAAAAGGAGATATCAGAAAAATATAGAGTGCAAGCTGCAAATTTTCGTAGTGCAGAAAAATTGGCAGCATAAGTGCAATTCAATTGTAATCATTTTCATCTCCAAAATAATGATAATTCAAGTTGGATCCAGTCCCCCAAACGTAGGAGTAAATCTCTGAACTGGGTTAACAATTGTGTGTGTTCATTTTAGAATTACAAACTTCAAATTCTGTCTAGAAAGATCAATCTTCGTTTCAGTCAGAAACGAAGATCGTTCTTGAACTTCTGCGGATCAATCTTCGTTTCAGTTTCATCAATCTTCGTTTTTCTAAATAAAACTAAGAATAGTCTGGGTTTAATTACTCATTGATCTCCGATTTTCACAACACAATAAAAAAAAACTTATACATTACATTTTTTGTTAAACTAAATTTTAAAGTTTATTGCGTTGCAGTTTATAAGAGAAATGAAGTTGGTAGTTTTGAGTGAAATTAGTTTGATTAGAAACGAGGTCTTACACTAGTTATTAAAAATTAATAGTATGACACATAATCATAGTGATCTCTCTCCTTAAACTATCTCCAATAGGGGATACCAAACTAATAATCATTGATAGCAAACAAGTACTTCTATTAAAAAGTAAAATAAGAGAATATTTACTTCAGAGAGTGTTTAATAAGTATTATCTCTTCATGGGATCCATATCTTTTTTATTTTAAAATAAATTAGTGTGATTAAAATATAATGATGTAAAATTATAGGTGGAACCTATTTAAAGTCTATTTTTTGTTTTACGCAACTATAGAGTTGAATTCTCAAAAACCCTACATTTGATTCTAACCCATCAATTGCAACAGTAACAACCATGTTGAAATCATTTATCTGCAACAATGCTTTCGCCATATCAACAACACTCTCCCACTTCTTCCTCCCATACCAATTTTCTCCCAAATTCCTAACCACAAGTACCACTTCACACTCATTCACCGTTTCCTACTTGATCAACAACTTCAACTTCTCATCAGAACTCGCTCTCAAAGCTTCCAAACGAGTTCACTTCAACACTCCCAAAAAAGCCGATTCAGTTATCAGCTTCTTCACAACCCACGGTTTCACTGACACTGACATACAAAACATCGTCAAAAGAGAACCTTGGCTTCTTTCCTGCGATACCCACAAAAGGGTTTTGCCAAAGTTTCAATTTTTACTCTCCAAAGGTGCTTCTCCCTCTGACATTGTTCGCATCGTTGTAGGTAACCCTAGATTCATGAAAATAAGTTTGAAGAATCGTGTTATTCCACTTTATAATTTGGTAAATCAATTCATCTGTTCTGATCAAAAGACACTTGCTTCTATCATTTCATGCCCTTCTTTGCTTTGTAGTGATTGTGTTGATTCTAATATCAATTTGTTGGTTGAAAATGGTGTTTGCAATTCTAGTATTTTTAGAATACTTCGTTCTAGACCTAATATTATCTTTTGTAGTCCTAGAGAGTTAGCCGAGTCGGTCGAGGAATTGAGAAAATTGGGATTGGATCCTTCTATGTCATTCTTTGGTGATGCATTGCTTGCCAGGAGAGGTATAAGTGAATCCAAGTGGAATGAGAAGATTGATACTTTTAAGAAGTGGGGTTGGTCTGAGGAAACTATTTTGGAAGCTATTAGGAGACAGCCGAAATGTATGCTTTCATCAAACGATAAAATCAATAGGGTGATGGAGTTTTGGGTTAATGAGTTAGGTTGGGATTCTTATTACCTTGTTAAGGGACCAGGGATTTTTGGTTATAGTTTGGAGAAGAGGGTCATTCCAAGAGCAATGATCGTTCGATATCTTCTAAATAAGGGCTTGAGAAGCGAGAATGCTAGCTTGCTTACTCCATTTTACTTGTCTGAGAAATCGTTCTTGGGAAGGTATGTGTTGTGTTTTCAAGAGGAGGAAACATCTCATCTATTGAAGTTATATTATGGAATGATGAAGGTGGAAGATAAGAAGGGACAGAAGAATCCTGAGTCATGACATGTCATGTTCATAAATTGTTGATTGTAGAAATGTGCTTTTCTTTGCCAGTATTGTGACTAACTTATTTATCGGAGTGCTTTCTGCTGGCATCACTTGTCACAAGCAATTTTAGATTGACCAACTTGGACAACTACAGAATTGTTGTATACCGCATCAGGTACCCCTTGTCCGGGCGCGTGATTATATGGATATATATTGCTTCTTCTGCATTATTTCTGAGAACTGGAAATTGAAGTGATAGAAAAGTTTTAGTGGTTAAACTATAATTGACTATTGTAGGATGTACCATTGTGGAGAAGTTTTTGAAATGATTTGTGGCCGGTAATGGCATTTTAATTCAACACCTCGTACTGATTTGTGTGGCGCATTACTGTTAATTACAGAACCAAAATGGCTTACTTTTTTTTTTTAGTTTTACAGTTCCTTCAAATAAAGTCTTCATTGAGAAGATTTTGAACCGGTAATTCCTTGACTATGAAATTATGGTGTTCCTAAAGAAGCTTCTCTTTGCTCAGGCTATGTTTGAATTAGTTGTCATTGGTTGGTAATGGAAAGGAACCTTATTTATTCCATCCAAAAAAATTCTTTTTCTTTTACCCAATTATTTGCTCATCATTCCATTCACTTTTCATACAATGGAATAGAGTTGTTCTCATTTCCATAATATAGTATATTCAAACAATACCATGATAGTTTTATTCCATTTCTTTTTATTTCGTTCAAATTTACCCATCAGTAAATATCCACAGATAGCCTAATAGGTAGTTATCCCTATGTTAGAAGATAATATGAAGAAAAATAGGGTCATTCTATGTCTCAATGGTTTGTTGATAATATGTAGCAAGTGATTTTATTTAAGAGTATATGAAAAAAATGGAAAGTAAGAGATGCTTACATGATTTTCATAAGGCATAAATGTTTTAGATTATATAAACAGGACCGAGTTACTTGATTTTGTACTGTGTGTAAAGCAGATATTTGGCTTTAGTTTGTCTAAGATTTGCATAATTTTGTGATTCTAGCTTAGCTATTCACACTGCAATGTAAATATTATTTTGGGAAAAAATCTAAATCTGTTTTAATATTATTTTGATTATAAGATATTTTGATATCGGATATGTAATTCATACATTACACGTAGATCGGTCTCTTGATGATCTCAAACATTTTCTGATTTTTCAATATTTATTAGGAAGATAATTTATGTATACGTATGGCGTTCCATCAATTTGGTTGTGAAAACAAAATTCTTATTATCATAATATGATGTAAAAAATGTTTGTAATGAGAATTTCTGTTATTCGGTTATGTTGGAACTCTTTGGTCTCTGTCAAGGGAATTTGGTAGGGAACATTGCAAGAGCCTCAGCTGTGAAGCTTGTGATTATCTTCTCTAGAAAAGGTTTGATGAAACACTTTGCAGGCCTTATTACACCATGTGTCCTAGTGGTGTTCTTCCTTAGAGGTTATGTGTGACGTTTTAAGCTGGAAACATATCAACCATTGAAGTTTTCTCTCAGCAACATTTTCTTGCTTTGGTCAGAATCATGTTTAGAGTCTCTAGGAATCTAAGCATGTATTTGAAAACATGGTGGCTCATCAATTATCACTTTCCAATACAGATTGTAATGTAAAACTAGAAGCTCCAATTTATAGGGAACACACCAAAACAAATGAGCTATTAGATTATTATATTAAGAGATTTCTTTCTGAGAAAAAGGTTACTCAACTTGTCCTTCACTATTGAGGAGGGATTACAAAAGTGGAATTTGGGAATGTTGATTGTCTGATCCTTTCATCCACCTAGATTTCAAATGCTTGATTTATTTTATTCATTCTTAATAAAATCATCGATATTTTTTAATTTATATTTTTAATAGGTCATTTGTATCGGTAGAGATATACTCCCCCATGGTCACTATTATAAGAAAAGAAAAAAAAGTGGTCTTAAATCATAATACTATTATAAGCAAAAGTTTAACTTTGATCCATTTAAGGTTAGTATTTGTAATATATCATTATTTTAAACTTTAATAGCAATTTTGGTCCCTTTATTTTCACTAATTCATAGAATTAGTCTTTTTATTTTAAAAGTCGACCATTTTAATTTCTCCCTCAAATTTTTTAATTAAAAAGTTATGATTTAACATATTTTAAATAACGTGACATATAATTTCATTATATAAAATTATTTAGATGTCATTAATTAAATTACAAAAATGAATTATTTATGAAGTTGAAAGTGAAGTTTTTATAGGGTTTTATTGTATTTTCATTGATGTTAATCATTCTACATTATCGTATCATATGTCAAATTATTTAAAACATGTATCGCCGCCTTTTTTAGTTAATAAATTAGATTGAGGATCAAAACTTACAGATTTTAAAATAGAAAGACCGATTTGGTGAATTGATAAAAATATGGGATTGAAACTACGATTAAACTTTATTTTACTAAAATAAACATTTAATGTCAATAATTGAGTGTTTGACATTCAAATGGACAATTTAATAAATTTGAATTATATTTTACATAAATTTAGATAATTATTGCACTTAATTAATTTTCTTAATAACTATGAAATTAGTTATTTTTTCTTATAATAATGACCGAAGGAAGTATCGAATATTGTGTGATTTTTTAAATTATGTAGGTATAATTGTAACTGAACTCAAATTCTTTAAACAAGATCGCTGATATGAGCCTTGTGGATGAAAAAAATGTAGTTTAAATAAAAATTGAACTAATTGTGGTTAGTCAAGTTTCTTAACAAAGATTAATTTATTGATAAAGTTGGTGGATATTGTTAAAAAAAAAGGTTAAATTGATGAAAAATAGTAAAATGACAACATTAAACATGGATGACACAAGTGGTTAATCAAGGATGAGAGCTTCACATTTTCTTTTGTGAGAGTTTAAGGCCTGTTTGATTAACTTTTTAAAAACAGTTTTCTCTTTTTAAAAATTATAAAATTCGGTTACCAGACTTAAAATTGTTTTGAAAATCGAAAACCGAATATACTATTTGAATTCAGTTTTTCATTTCTGATCTCTTTTCAAAACAAATAACACAGAAAAGTGGTCAATTTTCATTAATGGCAATCTAATAAATAATTGATTTTTTTTTTCAGTTTTAATAAATAAAAAATAAAGCAAACACGTTTGGTGTGTGCAGAGAACTTGTACCAACACCTCCTCTGCCTGAATCACGTTACACACCATCATATTTCATATATACTTTTCTAATACAACATTGTTATTTTTTGTATAATATTTAACCATTTTTGAATTAAAGCCATTATAATATCGATTTAATTCATATACATTGTCAATGTAATAAATTTATACAAATTCAATTAATCACAACTGTTGTATTATTAAATATATTTAAATTTTATTATAACTATCTCTAAAGTCATTTTTATGAATGGTTGTGATACAATATAAAAAAATTTATATCAACAATGACAATTAAGCTCTTATAATATTTTATTTTATTTTCTTAATTATTACATCTAAATAGAGGTGTTTATATTTAATATGATCTAAAATAAAATTGCATAATGATCTAAAATAACGAAAAACTGCACAAAACCAAATATTATTGGATGTTATTTTGTAAAAATCAAACATTGAATTTCGAATTTTATTTTCATAACCAAATTGAACTTAACTGAACTGCATACATAAATTTTTAAAACTTGTTTATTTTTTATTTGTATGATATATTGTATTTATATATTATTTGTTGGTTTTTAATTTTTTTTGTAATAATACTTATTAGTTTATTTTAATTTCTTTTTGCTATATATATATATATATATATATATATATATATATATATATATATATATATATATATATATATATATATAAATTAGGGGTGTACGTGGGTTGGGTTGGGCCGGTTTTGACAAAATCTGATCCCCGACCCGATCAATTATGTTTGAGTTGAGTTAAGTTTTAAACCCGTATTTTTTTCATTTAACCCGAACCGAACCGACCCAATCAAGAACGGGTTGGGTTGATTGGTTATACATAAATATTAACATGTTTTTTATTTTACGGGAAAATATATTGATTGAAAATATATTTAATACTTAAATGTCTCAAAAACTATAAAATTTCAATCAAATCATTCAATTATTTAAAAAAGTCATTAACCTCTCACAAAAAAAAAAATCCAACAATCTTCAAATACATAAATAAATTCAACAACAGTAAATTAATAAAATATAAAAATTCATTAATTCTAAGCAATGTCAACTTAAAGTACAAGCACTTAACAAGTTCCTCAAAATCTAGAAGAAAACAATTGAGAATCTGCAAAAACAAATATTAATAATAAAAGTGAGGAGAAAACAGCTAGCATTGCTACTTGGTCCACCACATTACTTTCATCATTACACATAACCCACCAACTATTTTAGTTTACTAAGCTACCATAATTTTTTAATAGTAGTGCTTCATTTATTTATAGTTAGAGTATTTACAATTTTCAAATAAAATACTAAAAAAAGTTTTTAATAGATTTAAATGTAAAAAATTTAAACTAAATTCATCATAAGCTTTTGTATAAGCATCATTTTTGCTCATAAATAGTATTTAACTCAAATGAATAGTATTTAACTAAAAAAAATTGTATTTAACAAATGTAAAAAATTTAAACTAAGTTCATTATAAGCATAAACTTTCCGTTCATACATGAGTAGGCATATACGAGATTACAAGGTCAAAACAAATTAAACGCTAAATTGCGAGAAAAATTAAGTATTTAGGCTAGACGCATAAACACCTTGCATCAGCATTCATATAAAAATCAGTTATAAATAATATCTTATTATAAATAATTCGTATAAAAATTGTGGAACAAATGAAGAAGGTAGAAGGCGGCGCGACTTCAAAAAGTGTGGAAGAAGGTGGACGCAGAAAGTGGATGAGGGCAACTGAAGATCTAAAGAAGAAGAGTAATGAAACCTATTGAACTGCTGGGCTGCCAAACAAAATTTTAAACAAAATATAACTAGTTACCGAGTCGGGTCGGCGGGTTCAAATTGTTAAACCCATTATGAGTGGATTTTCGTCCCAAAACTAATCTAAATCACATTGCGAATACCTTAATTATAAGCACCTTTTATAAAAAAATTGTCCCAATAAGTACTACTTTTTATCATTAAATTATAGATACGAAGTATTCACCGTCGACACTAATCTAGATCCAAAAAAATGTTAGACATACAACTTATAATTTGATTTTCTCCGCACAAAAAAGTTTAAATCTATAACTACTCATTCAATGTGTATGTGTTTTTTACTGTTTAGACAATTAAATATTGATAAAATTAACGTTGGACACATATGTATATAAAAATAAAAGAAAACAATATACTATTATTTAACACAAAGTTGACACATTATTTTTGTTTAATTCTATAAATAAAAATTTAAATTAAGGAATACCCTTTCATGTATAGTTTTAAAACGGCCACATCATCATTAATGTTGCACAGTCATTATCTGAAACATTTGATGTTATTTAAGGGATGATAAACTCACGTAGCACAAATTCAAAGATTATTGTGGTATTTCAAAAAATGTAAGAACTAAATTAAACTACGGTTACAAATTCAAAACTGAATTATTTATATAATTCTCCGTGTTTTATCTAAAACAACAAAAATATCTAAATTCAATTAATTAAAATTTTACTCAAACAGTGCTTAAGAAAAATAAATGATAAATTCTATTCATTTGCAACTACTCTTATTTTAAAAATACGAATTAAATAAATTTTCTTATTTCTAATTTTAAGACATATCATAAAAAAAAAAACCAAACAAACTATTTTCATTTTTTCATCTCAAAAATAGTTTTCAAAAAATGAACAACCAACTTTTTTTTATTAAACTTTTAAAGAATAGTTTTTTTTGTCAACAAAGAATAGTTCAAACATAATTTTGCTATTAATGTTCCTAATACACGGGCCTGAGTATGTTAATTGGCGGGGAGCCCATGACGGACCCTAGAGGCCCATATCTCTTGCACGTCGGGTAAACAAAAACCCTAGCGGCCACCCCGAGTCCCTCTATATATACCAGAGGCGCACTTCTTTTTGAAACATATACACTTAGTATAGCTTTCTTATGTTTGGGGTTTGAGTTATTTTTCTTATGTTTTTCTTGATTTTTTTATTTGAAATTGTACAATATTATAGTTGAAGTAGATTTAGAAAACGCAAGTCAGCTTCTTGATTGAACCTTTTCGAATCCATGGTTCAGTCAATTATATTTTCAAACTTGCGAATATCAATTTCTTTGCAGGCTCACTCGTCTGAATTTGATATTTTATGATCTTTCAGACCCTTTAGTACTGCAATATCTATTTTATTTTTCCCTCTTTTGCCCTATTATTTTTCTGCTTAGTTTGTTTTTTCTATTATAACTGTATTATATTTAAGCAAACGCACTCTGTCCCTAAACCGTGTTTGACACGAATGTTTTGAGGCAATTTCTTCGTTTGCTAAAGTGATTGAGTTGTCGTTTCATTGAATTAGCCCGCGATCTGTTTAAAATGGTGCGGGCAAGTTACTTGACTGCAACCACATTTACTATAATTTTTTAATTTGTTTGCATGTTACATTTTTATTAAATTAATAACGAAATCTTTAGGGTATGTTTTCAAGTTGTGTAATTCGTACGGTATATCGATCTACCCCTGAATAATTGCCTCCCATATATCAGCTAGAATTGTTGGTTGTATACTACAAAAGTAAAGAAGTGATGGCTTGCACACGTGATGAAGCATTTTATTTCTTTATTTTTGTAGTATACATCCCAAAAATTCTTAATGATATTCAAAAGCTAATGTTATGAAGGTATTGTTTTGAGGTCACTTATATGACATATGTTATTCGATACAATTTAACATCCAAAATTGAGTTATATGATTTTCATTGAGATTTCATATGATCTCTAATGATGATAAAAAATAAGTCTTAAAAATTTGTCCTTCAAAATTGTGTTAATTAGAAGTTTGGGTCAATGACTATGAAATTTGATTAATAGCTAAGTTTTAAGGCTCACTAATACCCTAAGCAAAGTTTTTAAGGAAACTCCTAAATGTAGTTTAAGAGCAGTAAGGTTGGGTAAACAAATTGCGACATTAAATCTAATTGAACCAAATTATGAACATCTAATTTGTGCATATGTTTCAATACTGGAAAAAGTTGAATTATGAAGAAAAAACAAAACTTGCTGTAACTTGTCACAATTTTAGTGAGCCTCTCTAATTTCCTCATCACAAAATTAATTGACCGATTTTGATATGGTCTTTCTGTTTTTCCTCCCCAAATTTCCTAGTCAATTTTATTTTTTGTAGTTGTGTTTTGCATGATGTAATTGATACTTATTTAGAGTTAAATGAGCTTTATTAATGGGTTTTTTGTATCTATTTATAATCTATTAAAACAATTCCACCTCTATGGTATTATACTTAAACAATTTTTGTAAAAAAATTGAAAATCAAATATTTACTTTGCTGTTACATATTTTGCAATAACTCTTATTATTGCATTGTACTATTATACCTTCTCTAATTCTAAATGGTTAACCATTATTATTTTTTCCTTGTAACCATTTTTATACACCTTATTGGAGCCCCTACACTGCCAATATAATTGAGAAGCAAACATATATGATCTCATTTGCAACATGATAGTATAGTGACTCCCCAAAAAAGTAGTTTATTAGTTTACTTTGAAAAAATATCTTATGGGCAAATTTGCTTGTAGTTGTAATCCTTTGGGTGCTTATTTGTTTATAAGTTATAAATTTCATATACCAAATTGAATACTTTATATTTCTATGTAACAATATTACATAAACACAGTCAAATTAATGCATTCCATAACAAAGGTTTAAAATACAAAAGATAACCATTATTTCTAAAATGTACTTCAATATTTTAACTTCATTTTCTAATAACTCAACTTTGTCCATCAATTTTGTCTTTCACATCTCTTGACTTTCATAGTCCTTAGATAAGGAGACTAGTTTGTTCATCATTCTTGGTTTTCAAACATCATCAGCTCTATCAACCTTGTCCAACAACTTTTGTCTTCCACAAATCTTGGTTTGTTTTCCCGATTAAGAAAATCTAATTCCTTAGCCTCATAAAGAAGTTGGAGTTATATGTATATATATCATCCTGATAAACTTTGAGAAATTGGAGTAAGAGCATGAAAAAAATTCTCTTCCAAAGTTATTCTTAATTGCAACAACTCTAATATTAACTTTTCCACTGCATTCAAGCTTTCACTCAGGGAGGAAAAAGAATAAATGGTTCTTGATTCTTCCATTTTATACAATTCAAACACCATATAAGAGGAAGAAGAATGAATTATATAAATGAAGGTTCTTGGAAGAAGAAAAAGATATGAAATGATGCAAGAAAAACAAGAATGAAATATGTAGATGAAGATGTTTCCGTTACAATGATGACAGAATTTCCGTTTCAATATAAAGGAGTTTCCATTTTGTTTTTAAATTTGGGCAAATTAGCCCCCTCATGAAATCAAGCAAATTAACTGGTTTTTGCATGTAAGGAGATAATGTCAATGTCAACCTCATTAATGAAACAAACTAACATAGAGATTATAATGCTCTAACGTCTTTCAATTTTAAGATGTTATACCATTTTTTAAAATCCAGAATTCGTCCATTACAATTTCAAGAGACAATTTGACAATGAGTCCCTTCACTCTCGTTAAATATCAATTCAATATCCAAGAATTAATGTCTAACATTGGGAGGAGAATGAATTCCAAGAGGGGATGAAAACCAAGTAAGTTTGACAAGCAGACATAACATAACCAAGTGTTCATAATCCTCCTCTTAATGAAAACAAAAAGGGCAACATTATACACACTTCAACAAGAGGGCAACATTATACACACTCAATCTATTTTTAGCTAATCTTAATTCTAGTAGGTAGAATGTGTTTCATCAATCTCCACAAAATTTCTTACTTTGTTGGGAACAAGAGATTTCCAAATCTTCCCCTACAAAGATTCTTGATCTTTCCAAATCTTCCACAACACTTTATTTGCCTCAATTGGGTTGAAGCAAGACTGTACTAAATTTTTCTTCCACTTCTTTGTTGTTTCATCAATCAACTCGCTTACTAACTAGTACATTATCCTCTAACCCCATTCTTGCTCCTTGGACTCGGAACTTGTCATTACTAGGAATCCACCCTTGTTCCCATCACCAATTCTCCATCTAGCTTCCATTTCCAGCACTTCCTTTGTTGAATACAAATATTACTTGACTTGCCAATATATTGACTTTATCATTATATTTGACTTTGAGTAATATATTGACTCCATCATTCGTTGCCACTATTTTTGTGAAGTGAGATTTTTGTACTTATCATTTTAAAACACAAACTCCTAATTATACTTAAGTAACTATTGTTTTAAAATGATCAAGTAATAAAAACATTCGTTAACACAAACCAAAAATAAACATTAGTTAACAAAAGTTTGATATCTTCTATTAGAAATCAATTCACAAAGAGATACTTCTGACAATCTAGATTCACCGTCGTTAAAAAATACAGTGTTTTGTTGTAGTCAATCTCAATCATTGATTTGAGATCAACAATTTAGATTATATATTCACTAAAATGGTTTCAAATTATATAAGTGGTAGATTTAAATTGAATGGACGGCATGAACCATACTCTCTCGAACCAGGTAGAACCATAATAGACGGTAAAACTCTTTTTTAAGAGATTTAATACTGCTACATAATTAGGACTATATTTGAACTTGGAACCTCTTATTACCCTTACCATCCCATCCAAATGCTATTGGATTCCCTCCTTCCCTTTTTATAAGTACTTATTGAGTATTTCACATATATAAAAAAAATAGTTGGTATAATTAATGTATATATTTTGTTTGTTGTTCTTACTAAATTGTCTTTTGTGTACAAATGTATTTATTGTTAACATTTCATATTTGAAGATAAATTAATAGTGTTTTAAAAAATATTATAGTATTAATAGGGATAAATTTAAAAAAGAAATAATAAATGCATCTAATAATTTACATAGGAACTTATAATTAGAGAAACAAATAAATTTTTCAATGTGTTTATAATTAAGGACAAATACAGTAATAATTAAACAAACTTTAAACCTAATAGCCAACTCTTGGTGGGTATCTGTTTTTGCCCTTTACTATCATGATTATGATTTTAAGAGCGTAACTTTTATGCAATAGTAAAAAGAAAAATACTGTTTATCACAATTATCACTTTTTTCGCGAATAATAATGAAGTAAGATGATTGGTAACTATACTATCCACCTATGTTTTCCATCAAATAACGGTTCAAAATTTGACCACTTTGTTAAAGCAAAGACACATTATACTTTGTGATTGTTTTGTATATGCACACCTTCGTGATATATAGTAATTCCCGAGTAAAAATTATATTTTCAACATATCATAAATAATTGTGTGTAATTTGAGAAACAATTATTATAAAAGTTAAATATTTTCAATATATAACTTAATAATTGTAATTAATTGACAATATAAATACTTTATACATTAAAAATATATATAAACTAAACTTTGTTTTAACATACCATTAGTTTTACTAATAGAATGAGTAAATCGTGGAGTAAAGTTAGGCCACCTTTGATCAAGTGTGTATTCTTAAACACTTGCTAAAAGTACTTTTGGAAAAATATTTGAATTATTCTATAGCTAGGAACTCAAATTCGCATTGAAGATTTTACATGCGTGCATGGAATTATAAATTGTAATTTTTTATAATACTTTTTTCGTCTCAAAATAAAATTTTAGTTGTAATTTTTTCTCTCTCAAATTATTTGTTATTTTTTCCAATAATATATATTTACTTATTGTATTTTAATTAATCTAAAAACTCCACTAACTATAATTAATATAAATATTTTAATAAATGAAATTTATTTTATCATTAAAATTAGTATTATTAATTATTTTTTTAAAAATTATTTACAACTCAAATAAAATACTTATAGTGAGTCGAACAAAGTAATTTTTTTTTATGAAAGACAAAGTAACATTTTTCTACTTAGATATGTTACAAGATTGCATTTTTCCATTTTAAACATTAGTTTTTCCCCGTGAAATATTCAAAGTGGCTTGTTTTAGTATTTGCCATCGGTTATATACCTTTTTCTAAAACAACAAAAAGTATCATTTACCAATTACCACTCATTCTTTTTGCTAAAAACAATTTTTATGAAGTAATGATTTTAAATATAAGAGAAATTTAAGTTAACAAAAGTTAAGATGAATGAACTTAGTAGACAAGAATGAGTAAGTATATTTAATCAAGAGTATACCTCCATCCCCTCCCCAACATCACAATTCAACATGCGGATCAAATTGGGCCGAATGAATCAGACCACGAAAGTCCCGATACACCTCATCCTCCTAAGCAAAGAAGTCTCTCATCCAAGTCAAAATAGTTTATGTTATTAGTAATTGTTAAGTTCAAATGTAAGTAGTTAGTCCTATATTAACTATAAATAGAATAAATTCTTAGATTGATTTAACTTCAAGTGAACATTCTTGAAGTAATTTAACTTTAAGTGGACATTCTTGAAGTAATTTAACTTCAAGTGAAGTATACTCGTTATAGTGCAGTATGATAGTTATTTTGAATTATATGATTGTCGTGTAGATAATGAAAATGAAAATGTAGCATTTTTAATCAAGAAGAAGATTGTTGGAGTTGATTGAAATAATACATATTGAAATGATCACACATTATCTAACATTATAAAAAGAGGGAGACAAAAGCTATATATATGACTAATTTTTCATGTCACTCATAACCACTCTAGTTAAGTATTTGATTATTTTCTTTTCTTTTTTACACTCTTGTGTAATATGCTGTGAGATGTAGTTCAAAGATTTTCTTTAAATAGTGTGTAGGGGGGTTATGGTTTATTTGAGAGAATATGTTGTAAAAATTGTATGTGTTGTAAATTTTTTTTATAGTTATTATTTTATTTGAGAGAATATATATATATATATATATATATATATAATATGAAATTAACGAAAACGATAGTCAAGTATAGAACAATAAAGTGAAAAGAGAAAGAGATAACAAGATAGTATTGCATTATACTATTCAAGGTACATTCCTTACAATGTCATATGAGTCTTATTTATAGGACACTAATTTTATAATTTACAAGAATATAAATGTTCTATCATAATGATCCATTAACAATGAATAAGGATCTTACACTTACGAGAATTATAAGTGGATTCAACAAATGAAAAAGTTTATGATTATGACCCCCACAAAGTATTTGATATATATATATATATGGCTAAATTGCATCCGTGGTCCCTTAACTTAATTTAAGTTAACGTTTTAGTTCTTTATCTTTTTTTCTTCCCGATTTGGTCGTTTATTCTTTATTTGATGTTGTTAGAGATGAAAATATGAGTTTATTTAAATATTTAAGTTTGAATTTGATGAAATTTGCATTATATTGAGGATGATAGTTAATTTTATGGGTTTTGTTTGAAATTTTTGATGAATTTTTGCACAAAAAAAAGGATAATATTGTTGACATTTTAAAACATAAAAGATCAAATTGTCACTTAAAATTAAAAGAAAGGATCAAATCGAGAAAAAAAATAGATAAAGGACTAAAATATTAGCTGAAATTAAGTTAAGGGACTACGGATATAATTTATTATATATATATATATATATATCGATAAAAATGTTATCGTCAGTGATGATAATTTAAATCTTAGAATTGTTCTTAACTTGGAGGTATTGTGGGATTTTTGAAAGATAGAAATGCTAACAAAACAAATGATAAGAAATATATTGACGAAAAATAGACTACAACAACTATTAGATATTTGCAAAATTATTCTATTGTTTATGAATAACTTTTTACAGAAATATTTTCTAAAGAAACAAAATATATATATATAAATAAAAGCAGCTAAGTTATATAATACATGTCTTAAAAAACTGCTTAATTTGATAATAAAAAAAATGCATTTTTTTCTTTTATTAGGTTTAGGTCTCCCGTTTGTTTTTTTTTTTTAATAAATTTTTTGCTAAAAAAACTAAGTGCTAAACTATCAACAACCTTGGAGCTCATTTGATCACATGTCCTAAATTCCAACATCCCAAATCGGCCCCAACAATTTATTAGCTTTAAAAACAAAACAAAGCATTGTTAGGTGTGATATAGAATGACATAATTTTCTTTATAAATTCTAATCTAATTGACAAATGTCAATATTGTTAAATTGAACATATTATTTTAAATTATTTGCACATGAGACCTCGCAGATGTATGTGAATTTATCGTAATATTTATTATTTCTTCTATAAAAAAAAATGACATAATCTTCAATAATACATATAGCTAAAATAAAATTAATCTCCCCCACCATCTAATATTTTTTTTTTTTTTGCTTCGTTTATTTTCCATCTTATATAGTTTTGTCTTTACCCTTTTT
>JBBPBQ010000003.1:9987789-10000361 GCA_037974755.1 Cicer yamashitae
AAAAAAAAAAAAAACTAAATATACATGAAAAATCATTATTTAAATAAAAGGAGAAAAAACATGTTAGAGAGGTGTGATTTTATACTTAAAAATAACCTTAAATCACCAAGAGAAAAATATTATAAAAAAAATAGCGACGTTGCTATGTTAAAGTTAAAGTAAAATGGAATTAGAAGTCTTTTGATAGTAATTTTATTTAATAATTTTTTGTAAATTTTAAATTTTATCAATGTACATGAATATTTTCATTTCGTCCTAACACGGATAGATACAAAATCAAGATAAATTAAACATTCATAGTTATGTAATCATATGGCCTCTAATATGGTAACCAACATAAATTAAACATTCATAATTATGTGATCTCATGGCCTCTAATATGGTCATGGTCTAGTACTGGATATGTATTAAACTACTATAAAAGGGTCTCGTAAATACAGTTTATATTATAGAGGAAATGATATTTGATGTATTGAGACGTAGATTTAAATTTGAGATTTTCCACTTTTTTTTATATTTTGTTTGTGTTATTAGCTGTTTATAACAATGTTAAATTTTTAAAAAATCTAAATTAAAAACAATTTGAAAAGAGAAATCAATCCGACACAATTCAACTCATATATTAATAAGTTAAGCTTTTAAAATAATCTATCAATTTAGTTGTCTCGATTAGTGTGACGACTCTAAGAGGTTGAGAAAGATCATACCATTATTATCACTTATATCAGCCATTGCAACAAAATCAAGTAAACTTCCTTTAATTTACCCCGCCTGCACCTTACATTTTTGTAAATTTCATGCAACATTAGTATTATTATTTTTTAATAAAGGGATAATATTATTAGGGTAGTGTGGTGAGGTTGTTTTCAACTTTATTTTTGACAAAATTTGAACATCTAAATATGCAACCTAATTTTTTTTATATCACATGTCCTTTAATTTTCAGTGTATATTTAGAAGACATCATTTGTAACAAAGAGAAGAATTGTATTTATCAACATATAACACTCACAAATCTTAATTACTTCTCTATATATATAATTAGAGAGTTTTTAATTGGACAAATTTGTATGAAATTCTTCTATTTCTTATGTAAACCCTTCGTAGAAAATAGTAATTCTTTCGAATATAAACATATTATATAACAAAGGAATGGCTGCATTGGCGTCTTTATTTTTCGCATGTTAAAATATTAAATGCAATTATTTACATTCTAAAATGTGCCTATAAATGCAATTAAATTTAAATAAACACATTAAACCAAGAACAAGTCCTTAATAGATTACTATTTTTTTCTCAAATTTTTCAACAGTCCACCACTCCACTTTTCTCTTTTATTATAACATCATATAAATTAGCTCTTGAAATTCGCCATTTCATCACCAGCATTGGTACATCACCAAATAAAAACCTTGTTATCCAAAAATCAATTCAACTAATTTAAACCAAGACAAATGAACCCTCGTAAAGGAGCAAAATTCTCCCAACACATATATTTCCTATTCACAATACATGAACCCAATATCATATTTTAAAAACCATGATAAGTTGATTCAGTTAGTAAGAATTCAGCTCATATCTCACAAAGACATGAGGTTGAATCCCTCTGTCAGTCAGTGTGAGGACTTTGGTAGGTAATATGTTAATACATCTATAAATAATGAGCTTTCTCTGGCCTCAGTGGGCGCCCAACATCCAACTCACCTCAACTTATATTTATCAAAATCAAATCATATTTAAGAAAAACCAAACATTTAATTTGGCAGGGCCGCTTTACTTCAACATTAGATTGAGACAAACAACTCAACAAAAAGTATCAATCAACAAATATAAAAAAAAAAAAAACAAGAGCATCTAAATCTTCATGTCAAATTTTTTTTACTAAAACTTTGTATCTCACAACATGTAATGATTACAGATCTTGTGCTCCCCCACTCACATTGATGGTATCTGTATCAGGGGCACAATACATTTGAGGATAATGCAAATGGGGGAGATGAATAAAATTTGGGGCAATGAAATACTCTAATTTACAGGCCTCTTACTCTTAGCCTAAAATCTTAAAATGAGGCACCAAAGCAAGAGGCCAATCCAATTGTATTACAATAAAATGGGATCAAATCACAACATAAATAACATTGACATCTCTTTTGAAGTGATGGTGGCCTAAATGTTTGATTATGTACTGCACATACCATTTTACTCCCTTCTTTACCGGTCCAAACAACTAACCGAGAAAGAACTTGAATATGTCACTCAATGAGACAATGCCTTCTACACGCTTGCTGCCAGCTTCCACGATAACAATCCGCCTGACACCTGAATCCAATAAGCACAAAATTTTCAGCATGACAAAAGTCGACGAAATACGGCTATCGAAAAAATGTCTCTAACCTCCATATTCAATTAAAATTTGGGGCTACAAAATATTGAAATGTGCAAATGAATGTTTGATAAGAACTGGTGACTAAACACAAAAAGACAAACACCACATGAAAACTGATACTACCTTTGATCCCTTATATGAAAATTTTCGGAGAAATTTTTGGTCCCAAATATAAGAAAATGTTGCAAGTTTAAAGGTGTATTTAATGTTCAAATGTCTTTTATACACTTGTATTATTACTAGAAATGCAATTAATGTACATATTAGTGGATGTGAAAGCATTAATTGTCAAAAGGTTACTTTAGTAAGCTTGAATGAACAGTCACCTCATCAGATAGTTACACCGACAAGGAAACCAACATACATGCTTCATCCAAACAAAGGAAAACAAGCATACCTGGATTTGCCAAACGCTCGATGACTTTATGCAGTGAATCAGAACGCAAACACATTTGGCATCTTTGACTTCTAAGCTCGTAGGGACTACACGCGTCCTGGCCAAACTGCAAAGCCTGAACAATATAGCAAACAAGAGATACTATGATGCCAAGAAGGAAATTAATAAATAGAAACAAGGGTCTCCATATAAATAGATTAAGTATGCAACTGTAGCTGAGACTACAGACTGACAATGAGACTAAGATTATTATATCAATAAAAATAAAAAAGCCTCAGTTAACATCAATCACAGTAAGTCTACACAGGTAAAAAATGTTATCCCAGCTATTCCTCTCTCTACGAGTAATTCGTTGCAGTTAGGACTTAGGATTCACTACAGGCGCCAACATAGAACTTCATTTACCAACATTCATAAGATAAGACATCCTTGAAAGTTCACAAAGCTTCATATTTCCATAGGGAGAAGTGCATACATATTTCCATAATGTACAAAGTAAGTCACAAGTACATATTAATGTTTGTTTACTGCCTAAAATATTAACTTTCAAATTTAATATAAAAAAGAAAGGCTCAAGTTAGCATTAATAACTAGCGTAATTGGAAGAAAAAGAAAGAACTAAACTCCATATAAATCTAAATATTAGCATATATTAATCATTAAAGTTTGTTTAGTGCCGTTAAGACATCAACTACTAGATTTATGAAACAACCAATAATGAAGCAAACCAAAAATATGTTCAAATATCATTTCAGGTACCAGACTGAATTATTTAAAGAATAAAGTAAATTTTATACTTCAACAAGACCCAAGACACTAAATCAAAGTATCTCTGTTTTAGTTTAACCTATGCTGTATGATGCCAACTAAACATGATTTAACAAAAGAAAATTTATTAAAGAATGCAGAACAAATCTATTAATTCTCAAAATCATCCTACAATGTTTTCTAGCTCAACAAGCAAACTGCTTAACTATAAGGAAATGGTGATATCAAGACATACTTGTATCTTTTTATTGTCAAAAAAAAAAAAATTTATTGGTATGCAAAAATGAATACAAACTCACCTGTTGAACAGTCATTTCATCAAGATTGATATGTGTATATGCTCTGTCCTTTGCCAAAGCCGTTATATCACTATAAATAAAAGGTGGAGAGTAAAAGTGAGAACCTTTAACAAACCATTACAAAGAAAGAAATGCTGGGAGGGCAATTTAATGCCTCAAAATATAGATTGACTTTATAGAGTCTCAAACAAAGCATAATAAAGTATATTAGGTTTTTATATTGGCCCAATTCATCCTTACAAAACCGGCTTATAAGATGAGGAGTGTCACTCTTTATAAACTATTTTCAGGCTTTCTTGCTTTCCAATGTGGGACTTAGATTTTTTCTAATACACCCCCTGTCCAGCACTATTGGACTTTGTGCGTCGATAATTGGTGGGTGGCTCGAATCGATAGAATCTGATACTTTATTAGAATTTTGGTTTTACCATGTTGACGTTATGAGTTTTAAACAAAAGGAGAGAAGTAACAAGAGCTTGAATATTATTGATAATAGTTTGATGCTACCTTCATATAAAAGACTAAACACTAATCCCTATTTATCGAGATACATAGACTCGATCCTAAATAAATAGGGAGATCAGAAAACAAATCATAATAGTAATAATAATAAGTAATAAAAAAACTAATCTTAAGATACACTAAGATAATAATTGAATCCTAGGAAATAAACTATAATACTCTTTTTTTTGGGCTATGATACTCTAATATAATATATATAAAATATTATACGATATTTTCTTATATTCTAATACCCCCTCAGTTAAAGCTTACTATGGTCCCAATTTTCAGGAAAGCAACAGAGGAATAGAGAAAGGATACGTCAAGGAGGATCGATCTAGACTCTAGATACCAGGTTAAAGTTATGGGTTTTAGATAAAAAGAGGAGATAAATAATAATAATAAGAGCTTGAATATTATTGATAATAGATTAATGTTAAATTGACACAAAACATTAAACACTAATCCCTATTTATAGGGATGCATAGATTCAATACTACAACAACAACAACAACAACAACAATAATAATAACAATAATAGTAATAATAATAATAATAATAATAATAATAATAATAATATAAAAGCTAATCCTAAAAGATAGACTAGGATACTCTAAGATTCTAAACTGATCATAGGAAATATACTAAAATATCATAAGATTTTCTTATATTCTAACAAAGTATAATAATGATAAGGATAAAAAGCACAACAAAACAAACCTCCGACAATATATATCCAATAATGAGTCATTATCATCAACCATTGGTATTGAACTTACTTGGGCTGCAAAAGCAAAGGGCCGTAAGTAATATAAGTATGGTTATACTCATGTTCAAAGCAAAAATTTCTTTTATATTTTGACGATTGAAGCAGAAAATGGTATCACTCCATAAAATTCATGTTCTCTTTTGATCATTAATCATAAATCAACATTCTTCTCAAAGTGGGAGACAGTGCCCTCTATCATCAGCCTAATACCTCAAGTATAATGGGATACCAATTTCTTCATTCTTTCTCTCTAGCATTTCTTTTTGATACACTATGTTCAAGGTCAGACAAAAAAGTTCACACCTTGAACTAATAAATTTAGGGCTGAAGCAAGAGAAGAGCTTGGTCTCAACATTGCTAGAGGTCGCCGATTTGATTCCCCCATTTTGGGCACCCATGTGCCCACAGGTATTGCACAGATTGGAAGTTGTAGTATAGGCAATGAATTAGAGCAATGTCTGAAATACCTACAAATGCCTGAAAAATCAATTTGGTAAGAAAAAGCATACTTAATAACATTATAAAAAAGACTATCATAAGAGCTTACATTTGAGTATTCCTGAAAGTGAAGCAAGATGTAGTAACTGTGGAAAAGAACCATCTTCAGAAGATGAATGGATAATAGGAACTGTTGAAACCTCCTTTTGCAAGATTTTCACGGCAACATCTTTCAGATTATCATATGGCCCTGCCTACATCACAAAAGAATGTCCAAAAATAGTGCCATAGTAAATGAGCTAAAACGGTACAGGTGGTGAAACAGAGGAAACTTTAATTAAAGCATAAAACAAGCATAGACTCATGAATGAGAACATGTTTATTCAAGCCAAAGTCAAAGCCAAAATAGGTTTTCAGGAAGATTATTAAAGCAGCTTTCATGCCTAGAAAATTAACATTCAAGGTCCTCAGCCTTTCAGTTTTTTAATCAATCTCCTTTTAGTCTCAATGTTCAATGCGTTGACTGTCAATATATAATGGAAGAGTAACAGTGTACACACATCTCAATTTCTTCTCAAACCTGTCATCCAGAAATAGAAATTTAAAATATTCCAGAGCCATAATTAACTCGAGCTGCTCATTATACACTAAGAAATACAGGCATCTCATGTTTTACACACCATAATCTGCAAGTAGTAAAAATACGTGAACCTTATGACAACTAAAGCAATACAAAACACTTACATGGATAAGAGATCTAGAAAATGCAGTTCCATGTCCATTGTTCGGTCTGTTTAGATATGACTTTCCTTCTTTCCAAGCAGATATGGTATGTGTTTCAAGCTCCTCTTCTGTCAGATTAGACCCATGATTCCCCAACTGAGAATAGGACAATGACAAGTTTCAACAATGACATAAACATTATATTAGAAATGTAAGAAGTTGAAGAGTCTTAGCTAATGTTGTTTAAAGCTGCAAAGGAACTATAGTATAGCTACATATTCCACTAATCCTCAATACCAATAATACTTTGTTAACACTGCTCTTTCTTCTACACAACAATAAAGAAGAAATAAAATAAAATTGATAATATTAATATCCCATTATTAACTTTTTACAAAGATATATTCAATCCCCTTTAAAGATCCTGATTTGCAGTTGTCTATTTTCTGTTGGTTCAGTTTTTGCTGCTTGCATTGGATTAGATATGTTAAAGAACATTCCTGATGTGCAACATCTCTTGACCCTACTCTTATTAATTTCTGAACTTACTACATAGCTTATTACCAATAATACACTTCATATAGAAGGGAAGCTTCTGAAAATTGTAATGATTTTTGCAAGTCCATTTATGAAATGCATTTCAAATACTACTATAACTATTGAAGAACTTTGTTTTGAAACTTAAAGTCTGTTTTTACAATAGTTTTTAGCTTTAGAAGCTAATTTACAGAGCTAATCAATTTCACAGTTCTAACCAATTTTCCAACAAGCAAGCTTTTGTCATGAACCATTTCATGAGCAATTCTTTGGTGTAATTGGTCAGAGCCTAAAACACACACTTCCAAGGGATTTCCTTGCCATTATTAAATCTACTGTTTGATAAGATTGCTCCTTAGCCTATCTTTGATGTTCAGCCCAAGATTGATTGTGAAGAGTATTTCCGCCATTGACTTGCAGAGATTGAACAGATGTGTTGTACATTCAGTTTCCTCTTATCCTTTTTTTTTCTTCATTCGGTATTTGGATGTTTCTAGACTAGAGAACAACTTCATCTTTTACTCATCATAATTACATTCTCTTCTCTCAAATTATAAATATTTTTCTACCCAAAACCAGAAAAAAAAACTTTCTTTGAATGGGATAAGGAAGAATTTTAATTTTATTTGGTTCACTAAGATGAGTTTCTAAATCATTTTGTAAATGTATTTATCAATATGAGCCACGTGGAGCTTCATTAAATTAAATTATATAGAAGGATATGGTAGGAGCAGACTTGCAGTGGATATAAAGATGACGATGCAAATGTAACTACAATACAATTTCAATATTAATATGGAGTCCAATGTAACACCACTAACAGAACAAAATATGTGGCTTGATTTACTTGGAGCTGGTAGTGGGATACATCATTTCTTTTCAGATGATGATCTGTGTTGAATTAATTTGTTAAAAATTTATCTTCTGATCATTGCACAATTCCAAGGATAAACTATGTTCTGCAGCTAATCAAATAGATAAAGTAATTTGAAAACTATGCAATTTGAATGCGCAGGTTAATCATATTTGTCCTTTAATCCTTTTACATTTTTGCCAGATTTTGTAACTTGTCATGCTGTTTGCAACTTTGCATGTCACATAATAGCCTTTCCAAAGTTGCTTGGAATTGATAGGGACCAACGTATTATGAGCTGCTTAAGTCCCACTTTGAGTGTATGGGATGCTCAGTGGCATACTTACGTGGCTTGATTCTTCGCCTAGACAGCTAGCTTTCAAGGGAGGGTTCTCCAAGGTACTTGGGTATTTATCAAATGGTATTGAGTTGGTTACAAGTGTCGTAGAGAGGGCTGCCAATAGAGGGGCAGACTAAAAAAAGTTGAGTGAAGCGTGTAGAATGAAAACGTCACGAAGTCAGCTCTCATGGGCAGTGCTATGGTAGGCGCCTAGGTATTACGGGGTGCCTAAGTTCCACGATGAGTAATATGGTACTCTTGGTGGAGTTCTTAAGTGGTTTGGTCCTTTCTCCCTTGACAGCTAGTTTTCAAGGGTGGATTCTCCAAATGCTTGAGTGCTTATAAAAATCCACACTAACCATCACAAGAGAGCTTTGCATATTCATTAACTTGCCAATACAAGAAATAATTATCTTGAACTTAAGATCTTTTAGTAAAACACAAATGAAATATATATACATAGCACATACCTCCTTCAAAATTAAGACAAAATCCAAAGCACTAAGAACACCAACAAATTTCCCCTTGCACATGTCCCAGAGAGGAGCCATGTATATTCCCTGCAAATATCCCAATCAGAAAAATTGCATAAGCAAATTTCTAACCAGCAATGTATGAAGATGCAATAATGTTAACGCTAAAACTGAAAAACAATAATATGATGAAAGAAGGAAAAGACTTTAAACATTGTCAAAGCAAGTTTCTGAAACAACTGGCTAAGCTCCAGAAAATCATTCAAAAAGCACTGGTCTTTTCTCACCCTTTTATCAGGATAAAAGCAACCAAACAAGTTTTAGCAAGATTATTCAATCTATGCAAAATTGGATCTGCAAATTTAAATTCTTTGGTAAAGATGTACCTGCTCATGCAGTATATGAAATGCTTGCTTCATTGGTAAATCAACATCCAAGGCAACAACCTGCGGTAAGGAGGTCAATAAATTAGTGGCTAGTTTGAGGTTGTGTATATTTGATTACAACAAGCCAGCAACTCATAAAGTCAAAAATAAAGGGTCAGTGGTAAAACATCCAAACCTTGCCTGACTCAGGAAGTAACTCGTAAGCCGTGTGCATGGACAGAAATGCAGAAATACGCTGACGAGAGATCTGTACATCAGTATCTGATATTCTTGGAAGCACCTCACTCAGTGTACCGTCTGTCACCTGGACCTGCTTTATAAGCAAGCACCATATTATTCGTAATGCTGGAACAATCAAATTTCAAATGCAAATACAGTACTAGTAGAATTTTAGGCATTGGCATTTAGTAGAAATAAAAAATGCAACAAAACATGTGAGTGTAACAAGACATTGTAAGTCACCAGTGCAACAACAACAATAAGCAAGTCTTTTCTCACTCAGGAAGAATATATTTAAGTTGGTTCTAAATAGAAGAATCAACAGACCTACATAGATCAATATTACCGGAATCCAAGATCCCAACAAATAGTGACATTTAAAAAAAAACATTCTAGAGTGAAACATAGTCAAAAGCCAACATTGCAATAGCAGCCATGTCAACAAAAACAAACAACGCTGTCGAGGCATGACTAACTCTTACCATACGGCGATTAGTGTCATTATCCACATCCATGTTAAATCCAGAAGCAATGTCTGAAGTTATAACAGGTATGTAATTAGGATCAGTTGCCAATAAGACAGTATTGACTATCCCGTATTGTCCGTGTACATAAGGTTGATGCTCATCATGCCGCCACTCTCCATCAACAAAAAACTTGTACTGCATTGAAACAACTTCATAATAAGTATCCATCTGTCAAGAATAAAGACCAAATTTTCTCAAAAAGCAATTTTTATCATTTTCACCCGTGTGTATCATAATCAGAAACTTGTAATCTCAATCATGAGTAGTATATTACTGCTAAAACCATATACTACTCAAACTTGGATAACAATCATTGAGAAGACAAAATAACACTTCAAAACAAAAATCTTAAAAAGCTAAAGCTTGAAACAGGAACTAGTATTCTAAACATCTGTAGATAACCTCAACTTATGTTTGTCAATAGTGGGGAGATTTCAGGTTCAAGGGGCAGACTCACAGTCCACTGCAACGCATTTTGCAGGCTACCCATCTCTCCAGCAGGCAGCGTTCGCTGCTGCAATCGCAGCAAAAACACGACCGAATAGCTCAGTTGCGGCCGCAACTAGGGCAAGGGTTTGAAATATCCCACTTACCCCCTTCTTGCATCCATTCAGCTTTTTTAAGGGTTTTTTAGTCATTTCGTTTTATTAGTATATAAGTGTGACCCTACCTCTTCTTCCCACTCTCATTCATGAAGACACTCTCATACCACCTTGTTCACCGCTCAAAGCCCATTACCACATCCCCTATTCTCTATTCTCTGCGACAAAACCTAGCAGACGCTGCATTTTCCGTTTCCAATGATGAAGACCATTCTTTCCAGAGAACGCTATGGTGACGGAAACTGAGGATTGCGACTGAAACATTCCTTGTCATTTTGATTATTTTTACGACTTCAATTAGTATTTAAGTTATATTGGATTTTGATTTTTAATGTTAGTGACGAATGGCAAGAGCTAATTATAATTATGAAGTATGTATTTATCTATTTTTGAGTATTTATGTATACTGTTGAGATTAACTACGTTTATAATTTTAGTGACAAATGGTAAAAGCTAATTATAATTATGAAGTATGATTACCCCCTTTAATTTTGTGTATTTTTCTATTTTTGAGTATTTAATTTATTTACACTGTTGAGATTTATGCTTAGTTTGTATTCTGTTTTTTAAGTCTTTGTCATAGCAGCTATCCGACTATACCACTTAAGCCATATTGGGGTCTAGCACTCCCCGCCACTTTCTAAGATTGACAGCATAGACCTCAACCCATTACACTTCTATATGAACCACACTTCACATAAATCCATAAATGTTATATTTCTTTGCTATTTACAGTAATATAAAGCTCAGCCGGTGCTATTACCCTCCAAAAGGAATGTTTTTTCCACTACAACATATCTCTCAATAATTGCCACTAAAAATTATCTAATCCACAAAACAAGACAAACACATTTATGATGTGCAACACCACAAAACTAAACTTCTGCAATTCCACTCAATCATCATGCAAAACTAAAATAAAATACCAATCCTTTTCAGCAAGCCTACAACACTTAAATGTATCACAAACTGACCTGATGGTAACCAGGAGGCAATCTATAAATAACTTGAAATACTGTTGGGCAACCTTCCACTGGAGACATTGGCAGAAGCTCAGACCACCTTTCAAAGAAAATTTATATAATTTTGCATTAGAGAAAGAAAGACGTAATCAGAATTCAAAAGTAAACTAGAGCATTCTAGTAAAGAGATTAAAATGTTTAAGTAGCAGCAATCAACAAAATACACACCATGTAAAAGAACCACTGAGAAAAACACTTGTTCCACCATATGGCCACACAAATCGCATGGGAATCAACACAGTCCCTACAACAACACCCACATCCCTTGCAGGATCCATGCTCTGAATAAACGTTACACCTGTAATTCAGAGTGCTACACTTACAATACCTTCCAATCACTACACTTCATCACATATCACAGCTTGTTCACTTCGCACGGTGCAAATTCTAGTAAATGCCGCACCAATTCAATGCACTATGAATCCCAAAACACAAGTAATAACAGCAAGGAAAAAAATTGTCCATCCCAAATCAAAAATCCACTGGGAGAAAGGAAAAGGCTGAGATTTTGATGCTTTATTCGATTGGAAAATTAAAAATAGAAACTGCCCATTTCTCACTGCAACAGAACCAACGGAAAAATTGAAGCGAGTATAAGAAAACACTCCCAATTAAATTTTCACGCACAAAACCCTAACCCTAAATTGAAAGGAAAAAAACTGTGACAAATTGGACCTGGAAGAGCCACGATTTGGAATACAAAAGCCACAATAAGAAAACCAGAGAAAAATTCGAAACCCTATAGTTGAGGAAAAAGGAGAGAGTTTTATCCCTGAAGGGATAAACAGAATAAATTAAGCAACAAAAAATTTAATTAAAAAAAGTTGGAATAGTGTAAGTGAATTATAAAGCAAAATTTGTCAACAAAAAAAAATTCTAAAGCAAAAATTTAATTATGAAGGTTCACTAATTTCTTAAGCAAAAATTGTATAAGCGTTTCATAAAAAGAACAGTATAAAAGCGACCAATCAAAACACATAAAAGCGGCTATAAGATGTGCACGTGCGGTTCTGCTATTTGATTTGATTTGATTTGAGATTAATTAACCCGTATCCGTCAATAACAACAAAAATACTGTATTAATTAACTGTACCCTACAACTTTATTTATTAACAAATTTGGATTTGACACACCAACTACATTGTGGCATTCTGATCTGAGTTGACCAGATTGACTAATGGTGTAATATAAATTGTTTAATTAACAATTCAAATTTATTGTTACGTGTTGCAATTTATGCAATAGATGCTAGTCTCTTGTTCACCTTGGATTTAAGGAGGATAGCTTCAGGGGTGTACTGTTGAGTCTTTTTTTGTTTTTTTTTTTTTTTTT
>JBBPBQ010000003.1:10000591-10014733 GCA_037974755.1 Cicer yamashitae
TTTTTTTTTGGTTAAATTCGATATATGAAATAATCAGTTTTATTTGGATTGTGTTGAACTTTTAATCTATGATTTTTTCATCAAACTCGAATCAAACCAACCCTATTTTGAGCAAGTTAAGTTGAGTTCACGGGTAATAAAAAAAAATGTATTTTAAAACAATGTAATTAAATTTAAATACTTGAACATCTAAAAAATAATAAAATTATATCGCAACATATCATTTAATACTTAAAATACATCCACAAAAACACTTAAATTAATTAAATTCACAAACATAGTCCAACAATTAAATTTTAACAATACATCAATAGTATATATATATATATATATATATATATATATATATATATATGTCACCTCAATAGGTTAGGTTCGCGGGGTCATGGGTTCAAAAAGTTAAATCTGCTATTCAAACCGAACATAATTGAGTTTCAATAGGTTGGTTCGGGTTAGACTCAAACTTGAATAGGTTGCGTCAAAATGCGGGTGCGATTTGATTGGATGACCGGGTTTACGGGTTTACCCGTACCCATGAACACCCCTACTAACAAGCAAAAGGAAAAAGATCAAACTTAAGCATGGTCCATAGATTATGTGAAAAACAACTTCTCTATCGTAATTGTGTAATGCATGTGTAATTTGAACTGTTTGATCTTAAATCAATAGCTGAGATTGATTATTGTGTGAATCTATGATAATTAACTACAGGAATTCGGGTACAGATTATGTGCTACCACTCAAAGGACTACTATGTACCCAAATTTCACTATTAACCACTTTTTTAAATACTCCTATGAACATTGCCTTATATCATTTCGATTTTTCACTGTTTTTTCTTACAAGAAGTATGAACTTTTCTCTACCTATAAAGAGTTTTAAGTAGGTTTGGCTCGGAGATGAGGAACGTGTTAAAATTGTTAAGGAGGTTTGGTTTAACCCTCACATCCCTAATTCTAATAAGATTGAGGTTTTTCTTCACCAGCTACATAGATGGAGTAATATAGATTTGGGAAAATTCCCATCAAAATTAAGGAGCTTTGGGAGGAATTAGTTGTTCTTAATTTTATTAGCTCTAATTTGGGAGTGAGGACAAAATTTCAACTACATATAATGATCTAGACGAAATGTTATAATGTGAAACAATGTGGTAGAATCATATATCTAGAACCCTTAGGTTGCTACATGGAGGTAAAACACACAAATATCATCATAAAGTGAGTTAGAGAAGAGTAGGAATTAGATCCATCACATTTTGAATAAGATTGAAGACTGCAGAGAGATGAATCAAAATTTTGTCAATCACTTCCAAAGCCTCTTCATGACCTAGGCTACTTCTAATATTGAGATTACCATTGAGGTAGTTCGTAGCACAATAATTGATGATATGTTGCACACTCTTGGGCTCCTTTCAATAAAGATGATGTGAACACTCCTATAAAGTAAATGAAGAATCTTGTTGCATTAGGTCCGAACATAATGCATGTCATCTTCTATCATAGTCCATGCGACATCATAGGTACTGATGTCGCCACTTATTTTGGCTCCTTTCAATAAAGATTATGCGAACACTGCTATAAAGTAAATGAAGAGTCTTGTTATGTTAGGTCCGGACATAATGCATGTCTTCTTCTACCATAGTTTATGCGACATCATAGGTACCGATGTCGCCACATTTTACTCTCGATATCCTTAATAATAATGGTGATCCTAGTAGTTTCAACAAAACTTTCAATTATTTGTTCTCCAAAATTAAGAATCCTCGAACCCGTAATGATTTAAAACCTAATTCATTGTGTAATGCCATGCTTAAGGTCATTACTAAAACCATTGCCAATAGAATTAAGATTATCCTTCCTGATATTGTGGGTTTAATCATAAGACTTTTGTCCTAAGTAGCTTGATATATTTGGTAATTCTCTTATTATGTATGATATTTTTCATTACATGAGAACAAGTTGTAAAGGTAAAAAAAAAAAGTTTTATAGGCATTAAAACTAATATGTCTAAGGCGTATGATAGGGTTGAGTGGGATTTTCTTCATAGTACTCTTAAGTCTATGGGTTTTTCTAATAATTTATTTACATTATTATAGAGTGTGTCTCTTCTATGAATTTCTCTATTTTAATTAAGGGCAAACATGCTGGCTATTTTATTCCTCAAAAAGAGTTTCGTCATCATAACCCTTTTATCTCTTTATATGTTTATATTATATGTGGAGGTCCTCTCGAGTTTCTGGATATAAGCCCAAAACAGTGGTATTTTTCATGAGATTAAGGTTGCTATCAATGCCCTTTAAACATCTCTTTTTTGTTTGTTGATGACAGCTTAATTTTTTGCAGGACATGTTTTGATGAAGCCAAAGAACTTAGTTGCATTCTTACTCAGTATCAACATGCATATGGGCAGTGTATCAACCATGATAAATCTGATATGATATTCAGCAATGAAATGATGAATGATACCATAAATAATATATCCCTCTAGATTCCTATGCGCATAGTCCAAATGTTTTCCAAATATCTTGGGTTGCCTATGCATGTGGGTTGCTATAAGAATTTGGTTTTTAACTACATCAAGGATAAGGTGTGGAAAAATTTAAAGGGTTGGAAAGAAAGTTGCATTTCCTTTGATGGTCGGAGCACTTTGATTAAGGAGGTGGCTTATGCTATCCATACTTACTTGATGAGTTGTTTTCAGGTCCCGAAATGATTATGAAGTCATATGAAAAAAAATTATATGCAACTTTGGGTGAGGTAGCAAGAATTTTAAGCGTAAAAATCAATAGACAAATTGGAATATGTTGTGTTAGAAAAAGCTAAATGGGGTCTTAGTTTCCATGATTCAAGGGCATTTAATGAGGCTCTTTTGGCTAAATAGGGTTAGAGGCTCCTAACTAAACTAGTCTCCCTAATCTCAAAAGTTTTTCAAGCAAAATATTATCCTAATACTTCTTTTTTCCTTGCTAAACAAGTTCATAACGCGAGCTATATGTGGATGAGTATCTCGCAAACAGTTAGGATACTCAGACAATGATGTTATTGGACTACTGGAGAGGGGATTTCAACTAGCATTTTGGATGGACAACTGACTAACATTTCAAAAATGATTTTATATTGTGGACTTTCAAACTGCGTCAAACTAACCTTATTATGGTTAAATACCTACTGAAGCATAATTCTCAAATCTATAATGAATACTTAATTGATAACAAGTTTCTCCCTTTTAAAGTGGCTTAAATTACTTAAATTCCCTTATCTTACCCTCTTGTTCGAATTGGGTGGATTAGGGAAGAACTAATGACAATATTTATACAATTAGGTCAAGGTACTACAAGAGTAAGGAGTGTGATGTTGTTGCCAACAGAAGGTCTAAACATAGTGTTCAAGATGAAGTTGTTTGGAAGGCTATTAGGAAATTGTGTGTTCCACCAAAGCATATTCATTTTCTCTTGTGTATCTTTCACAATTGTGTCCTATATGCAAAAATCATATTGAATCAATCAATCATATATTTAGGTAGTGCATTTGGGCAACTCAAATCTGGTTTGAGTCTCCTCTAACTACAAACTTTAGAAATCAAGAGGAAAAATTCATTGATTGACTATTTAATTTCATTAGCAATACTTCTATGGATAGGATAGAGATATCGATGTCTATTGTTTATAAGGATGACAAAACAATTCGCCCCACTATCAACCCGTCTAAAATAGGGCACAATAGACCAATTTAGATGGTTGGGTTGAAAACTACACCTCGTGGCGAGCTAGTAGGTAGCATTGCCAAAAAATTAATTTTTTTAATTAACTTACCATAAAAAATATTTACAGCATTAACTTAAAAACCATAAAGCAAAAAATTGGTAATATTAATTTTATTATTGACACGAATATTGGCAAGTCAACAACAACACAAACATTAATGCATTCACTCACATATTAATTAGGATGCTTTATAACACTCTACTGATATTATCTACAAGAGACAAAAATAGTTTTTGTCACAAATATATAATACTATTTTTAGTCTTATAAAAAACAATTAAGATATTATTTTTTAGTGTACTAGTTATAGAAATTTTTACCCTCATTATTATGTATTTTATTTTAATAAAAAGTTCTCTTTTATTGTGCTACGTGGATACATTAAATAAATTAAAGATTTTTTTTTTTAAATAGTAGTAATAATGTTGAAGATGATTTATTGGTCTTAGTGTTTTGAAATTTTGTCTTTGTTTCATATTCATATAAGATGGAAGTCAGTAATAAAAAGAAGAAAAAAAATATTTACAATTTATTTATTTTTTAATCGGTCCGACGAGTCAACTTGTCCTACCATATTACCGACCAACTATAACATCTACAATTTTTTCGAATATGTAAATTATTTTAGTCATTTGAGACATGTGAACTATGAGAGGATATCTACATATGGGGTAGAGCTTTACAAGAGAAAAGAGACGGCGATAGACACAAAATGAGTTATTTTAGACTGAATAATATACTTTTATATGCTGAAGTTAAAATTGAAACTAACAGCCTGTTTGAATCACTTTTAATTTTTAGTTTCTAAATTTAGTTTTATAAATCTATTTTAAAAAATTGTTTTATAGAAGGAAAGAAGAAAAAATTTGTTTGATAATATACATTTTGAAAATTGTTTTAGACAAGAGAAAATGAAAATATTTGTTTGGTAATATAACTTTTGAAACTTGTTTTAAGAAGAGAGTAAACAAATTAATTTGGTAATTTGATTTTTGAAATATATTTTATTATATTAATTAATAAAAAATTAATATGATATATTTTTTAGAAATATAAAAATTAAACTAATGTACGAATAAAATATTTTTGATATTTTATTTGGTAGCTTTGATTTCAATATATATATATATATATATATATATATATATATATATATATATATTAACACATAAAAAAGTCATTCATTTAAATTGATAGAATACATTAAAAACAATATAAATTTAACATTATTAACATATAAAAATGATGAGTATGTGAATAAACTCACAAGATTCTAATCAATAGTATAAAACGATAAAATATCTATAACTGTACCAAAATATGTATGCCTTCGGATGCCTAACTTTGTGCATAAGTCATTGAATGAATTTATAATTGGACCAAATTTTGCATATTAAGAAGAGTAAAGACCTAAATTAGTCTATGATATTTTGGACGCGAGCCATTTTATTCCCATTTTATTCCCTAAAAAATATCTAACTTAATCTATGACAATTGCATAAATGAAATATATTAATTCATCTGTTAAGTTTGATCCAATTTGACTATTTTTTTTTCTTGAAGTGTCAAGTAACCGGGATTACATGAATCTAAATATTGTTCACGTTTAAATATTTTTAGGCCAAAAATGTCCCTCCCAATATTGTTTTTTCATTTTAAAACACCAATAACTAAATAGTTACCCATCAATAATTTTAAAATATTGTTAACATTTAAATATTATATGTATTGTATAGACTAAATATTTACACATCAATAATTTTTAACGATGTGACATAAATAACTAATATCTCATCACTGTTATTTAACACTTGAGCAAAATAAAATCACTCAGATTTGAATCAAACTTAACGGGTGGACTAGTATGTCCCCTTTATGCAATTGTGAAGGATTAATTTGAATATTATTTTTTCAATGACTAAAATGACCCACATCAAAAATATCATGGACCAATTTGAATTTGTATTCTATTTAAAAATGTTATTGATCAAATTTAATTTATACAATCTCAATAGAAAATTAAATCTAATGCCAAAATTACTCTCAATGAATAATAGTTTAGATATGTTATCATTTAATATGAGAGAAATAACTTTTTTTATATTTTATTTTAAAATATATAAACTAATTTTATTTTATATTTTATTCGGAAATGAGTATCGGTATTAAACACAATTTGATAATATATTTTAGAGAATAGAAATAATTATACCTAATAATTTTATAGTTTTCCATTTGATATCTATATTAGAGATGATGAATAAAATTTTATTTTAGCTAAAACATAATGGTTCACATCAATTTGCTTAGTCACCAAAGGAGAAACACTCAGATTATTAAGTGTTTTAAAGTGGGTCTATGATCTTCAATGAATTAGATTCAAAAGATGTTGTTGATAACATTCATTTCATCAAGGAAAACAAGATCAAATTAGGTGCTACTATTTTTTGACTATCGAACTATTTTTCATTCTCATTTTAGAAACTTCAGAATTGAGTTTGTTATGAGGTAAACAAATGTGACGGCTCATGCGTCAGCAAGGCTATCCACGTCTATAGTCAGTCCCCATATTTTAATTGATATTTTAAATTGTATCCATAATATTATTGTCGATGAAATGCTACAAGAGCTTTTGAGTCAACCAAAAAAAACTTTATAGTTTTCCATGAATACGGATTTTTTTAATTATATTCTCTTTAAAAAAAAAAAAATCAAAATACGTACTTTGAACTTAATATACTAAAATGCTATATTTTTTTGTATTTTCAAGATGTTGCATAGCGGGAATGCAATCATGTACTGTGTTGAACATTTTTTTTCTTTAGAAGAACGCATCCCGATGCAACCATCTATTAGTTTTGACATTTTATTATCTTTTAATTTGTTAAAAAAATATATAAATAAGACAGTAGATGAATGCGACTTTTTTAAAGAGAAAATTTTTCAAATAAGATATTTTGATACAACCTTCTAAAAGTTTAATAAAATAGAGCATTTTAATACATTAATTTCAAAGTAGTATATTTTGATTTATTTTTAAAGAAGGATATAATTAAAAAAAAAACTCTAAAAAAACACTATGATATGATTAAAAAAAAAGAATACACTTTAATAAAAAAAAAAACGCTATGGAGTGCAACATAGTCTATGCTAGACACGTCACGTTACTAGCAAGAAGCACTCGAGCTACCTACATTTGGTCAACAGTATTGGAAAAAGGAAGTTAGACTTTCGAAAGCATATGAAAGTTACACAGTATTACACTTTTGCCATTCATGAATACTACCACTTTGTGTGTTCTTTTCATTTCCAATTTTCAAGTAGAGAAAAAAGTGAAAGCTAGAACGTGTATTAGCTTTTTTAGTTTTTTACTTTTAAAATTAACAAAACTAAAATAGATTTTAAAATCAGTATGGCAAAACATTTTTCAATCAGATTTTTTAATTTTTAAAAACTAAAAAACTTTTTTTAAAAAGAAAGCGAACAGTGTTGGATCTGTGTTGGTGACAATTGCTGCAAGACTTTAATAGTGAAGTTGTTGATGAAGAGTATCTGTAGCAAATTCCAAAGCGTGTTGTTACACTAGCCTTTAGGTTCGATTCTCCCCCACCAATCGGATGCAAATGAGATAACCAGCTAATCCCCTTCAGGGTACTTTGGAAAACCTTGATATGATTTGCACTATCACACCAAGCGTATCTTTCAATAGTATTTTACAAAATAATGTTTCTTATTATTCACTCATGCATTAGAGAAGAATAAGATGACTTAGAATATTAGAATAGGTGGGAAAAGTGGATGATAATCTCTTCAAATTCGTGTCTTTATTCTGTCCAAAGTGATACTATTTATAGAAAAATAATGTCACTTGAGGAAGAGGTGTAATTCTTAGTTCTGCCCTGTTTTGCAAAACGGTATATATACATATAATGTTCAACAATTAAACAAATTGTTGCGATGTCTCAGTGGTGAAGCAGCGCCTTTTTCCGCACAGGAATCCCGGTTCGAATCCAACCAATACACTTTTTCTTTTTAAATTCAATCGTTGCGCCTTTTCAAGGCAGAATTAATTCAAAAAGAATGCTCAGGTAAGGAATGAACTCAAGACCTCGTTGTGTCTTAGAGTGAACACAACCACTAAACCAAGAACAATGACATGTCTATTATAACCAATTATGGATACATATATTATCCAATATTTTGGAAATATCTCACAATCCCCCACCATTTTCAAAATATACTTAGTCCCATAATTTTGGAAATATCATGGTTTCAGATAATGGTATCTTACGATTTGAACCACTACTTAGTAAGCTATGGGTTCCACTTATCCCGAATAGATTGGTAGATAAGCTTTGAACCAATTATTCATTAGAACAAGTGTGCACAACTTACACATGAAATCTCGGTACTATCGAAAGAATTATAAAGATGACACATTTGATAAGGCCTTGTGTCTTGTACCCTTTTGATGAGAATTTAAGAGTCAAGCCCTTTAACTCTTTGAAGCGGCCTCACTTCATCCTCACATAGGTAGACTATATCATAAATACACCCATAATATGTATTTCAGCAAATTTATGCTATATGTCTATTAAGAGTAAAACTCAACCTTCCAACTTTATACTTATGGTCCAAGTACTTTCAACCCTTGGGATGTATCTATATTCAAGTACTTGCAATCATTCTAATAGTGTACTTTTATCATTGAACTCAAAACTTGATGTTACTCAAGTGTGAGTCGATTTTCCACCATCGATGATTAATTAGATATGGGCTTGAGTCCCATCCCCAATGATGTCTTCAACACCATGTCCCTTGTCAGACCTTTCGTCAAATGATCTGCAAGATTCTTTTCTGTTCTTACAAACACTATGGATATTACTCCATTTAAAATTAAATCCTTTACATAGCTATGTCTTAGACCAATATGTCTAGATTTTCCATTATATACTTGGTTATATGCTTTGGATAATGTGGATTGACTATCACAGTGTATGGATACTGGTGCCATTGGCTTTGGCCAAATAGGTATCTCATACAACAAATTTCTTAGCCATTCTGCCTCTTTACTACCTGCAGCTAGGGCAATGAACTTTGCAGCCATGGTGGAGTCGCCAATGCAAGTTTGTTTCTTTGATCCCCAAGAAACTGCACCTCCACCAAGGTTGAAGATCCATCCACTTGTGGAAGCATGATCCTCAACATAAGTTACCCAACTGGCATCTGTATATCCTTCCAAAACTGAAGGATATCCACTATAGATTAAACTATAGTCAATTGTTCCTTTTAAATATTTTAATACTCTATTAACAGCCTGCCAATGTTCTTTACTTGGATTGCTAGTATACCGACTTAATCTGCCTACAACATATGCTATATCAGGTCTGGTACAGGTCATGGCATACATCAAGCATCCGATTACCTTTGAATAATCTAGTTGTGCCACAGGGCATCCTTTATGTGGTTATAAACTAACATTTTGATCAAATGGGGTAGAAACAGATTTGCAATTAAATTGATCAAATTTCTTTAGCACTTTCTCAATATAGTGAGATTGGGATAAACCAATATTTACTTCATCTCTAATGATTTTAATTCCTAAAATCACATCTGCTTCACCTAAATCTTTCATATCAAAATTTTTTGATAAGAAAGTTTTAGTTTTGTCTACCTCATTTAGATTGGTGCCAAAGATTAACATATCATCCACATATAAACAAATCATAACACCATTTCCATTATGAAATTTACTATAAATACACTTGTCAGATTCATTTATTTTGTATCCATTAGAAAGCAAAACTTTATCAAACTTTTGGTGCCATTGTTTGGGTGCTTGTTTTAACCCGTATAAAGATTTAGTCAATTTACACACTTTATGTTCTTGCCCTTTGATAACAAATTCTTCAGGTTGTTTCATATACACTTCTTCATATAACTCTCCGTTTAGGAAAGCAGTTTTAACATCCATTTGATGGATTACAAACTTATAGATAGAAGCCAGTGCCAAAAGAACTCTTATGGATGCAATTCTTGTAACAGGTGCATAAGTATCAAAGTAGTCGATACCTTCTTTTTGTGTAAATCCTTTGGCAACAAGTCTAGCTTTGAATTTATCAATGGTACCATCAACTTTCATTTTCTTTTTAAAGATCCATTTACAACCTATTGGTTTGGATCCAGGTGGGAGGTCTACTAATTTCCAAGTTTTATTCCCCATAATTGAGTCCATTTCCTCTTGGATGGCTTCTTTCCGAAAGGCAGAGTCTTGAGACTTTATTGCCTCTTCATATGTGTCTGGGTCACTCTCTAAATTGTAGCAAATTGGTCCATAACTGTTAATGGAATCATTTGTACCTTCTACAAGGAACATAAAGAAGTCTTGTCCATAATTTTTCTCTTTTCTGGCTCTTTTACTTCTTCTAGGTTCTGAACATGTCAAAGTATCATTATTAGATACATTATTTTCTAGATTTTGTAAACTAGAACTTACAATTTTCTTGGGACGTGGAATTGAGTTAAATCTATTTTCTTGAAAAATTGCATCTCTTGACTCAATCACTGTGTTAATAGGATATGAGTCATTAGATTCAACAACCATGAATCTATAGGCCTTGTTATTTTCAGTATAACCCAGAAATACACTTTCAATTCCTCTTTCTCCCAATTTCTTTCTTTTTGGTTCAGGAACCTTAACAATTGCTCTACAGCCCCAAACTTTTATATAATTAAGATTGAGTTTTCTTTTCTTCCAGAGTTCATACGGGGTTATCTTGTTCCTTTTATTCGGAACTCTATTTAGCAAATAACATGCAGTTAGCATGGCTTCACCCCAATAACCTTTAGATAAACCAGAATAGGATAACATGGCATTCACTATTTCTTCTAATACCCTGTTTTTCCTTTCTGCAGTTGTTTGATGCACAATACTAGTGGACTCAAAATACTCAGGATGATACAACTCTCCTCCCCTATCACTTCTAAAACACTTAATAAAAGTTTCATGTTGAAGTTCTACTTGTGCTTTAAATATTTTAAATTTGTCTAAAATTTCATTCTTAGAGTGCATTAAATAAACATAACAGAATCTAGAGTAATCATCAATAAAAGTGACAAAATACTTTTTACCACCAATTGTAGGCCAACCATGTAAATTGCATACATCAGAGTGAATTAAATCTAATACCTTAGAACTTCTTTCAACACTTTTAAAAGGTTGTCTTGTAATTTTAGTTAACATGCAAGTAGTACATGAATTTAATGTTTTGTCAAAATTCAGAATTAAATTTGATTTCATCATGTCATTCAATTTTCTAAAGTTAACATGTCCTAGTCGCATATGTCATAAATCATAAGACTCAACAATATAAGCAGAAATCATATTATTATTATAGTTACTAATAACATTACATTTGAACATGTTCTCACAAAGGTAACCCTTCCCTACAAACATACCCCCTTTAGAGAGAATAAATTTATCTCCCTCAAATACACATTTGAAACCAAACTTATTAAGTAAAGGTACAGAAATCAAGTTCTTCCTAACATCAGGAACATAAAATACATCTTTAAGAGTAAGTATTTTTCCAGAAGTGAATTCAATCTCCACTGTTCCTTTTCCTTTGACTTGGACAGTTGAGGCATTTCCCATGTACAAAACACTTTCATCTTCTTCATCAATGGTCTTAAATAGTTCTTTGTTTTTGCACACATGGCGGGTAGCACCAGAGTCTATCCACCAAGATTCAACATCTTCAATCATGTTGAGTTCAGAAATGACAGCAACAAGATTATCTTTTGTTGCACTTGAATTCTTCTCTTTGTTCTTCCTTTTCAAGAACCTGCACTCATTTTTAAAGTGTCCTGGTTTTCACAATGATAACAACTTCTTTTTCTTTTCTTTCTTTGTTCATCATTACCATTGTGTTTTTCATGAGATTTATCAAAATCTCGATTTCTTTTCTTAAAAGTTTTGCTTGAATTTCCTTCCTCCATTACATGGACCTTTTCATGAGAAAATTGATTTTTAGTATCCTCTTGCTTACGGTACTCTTCTTCTAAACGAAGATGATTACCCAATTGCTCAAGAGATACGTCCTCTTTCTTATGTTTCATAGATTTTTTGAAATCTTTCCATGAAGGTGGAAGTTTGTCTATTATGGAGGATACAATAATGGTTTCATCCATGTGCATCTGATGTTGTTTGTAGTTATTAAGAATACATTCAATTTCATGCATTTGTTTCATTACTGATTTATTATCAACCATTTTATAATTATTAAATTGAGAAACAAGAAACTTCTTACTTGTAGCGTCTTCTTGCATGTATCTTGACTCCAATTTCTCCCACAATTCCTTTGCAGCGATGCTACTTTGATATATATCGAACAAGGAGTCAGACATTCCGTTGAGAATATGGCCCATGCATATGTAGTCATCGTTGTCCCACTTCTGCCTTTCTCTTGTTTCTGCTAATGTTTCCACTTCCTTCTCTAATGGTCTTGTGGTGTTCAGAACATACACCACCTTCAAAGTTGTAAGAAGGAATTTCATTTTTTTCTGCCAACGAATAAAGTTTCCTCTATCGAATTTCTCCAACTTCACAAAATTAGAAGTCATTTCATTGAGTGATGCAGCCATTGATTTAAAATAAAATCGAACCTAAAGATTGTTGGATCTGTGTTGGTGACAATTGCTGCAAGACTTTAATAGTGAAGTTGTTGATGAAGAGTATCTGTAGCAAATTCCAAAGCGTGTTGTTACACTAGCCTTTAGGTTCGATTCGCCCCCACCAATCAGATGCAAATGAGATAACCAGCTAATCCCCTTCAGGGTACTTTGGAAAACCTTGATATGATTTGCACTATCACACCAAGCGTATCTTTCAATAGTATTGTACAAAATAATGTTTCTTATTCTTCACTCATGCATTAGAGAAGAATAAGATGACTTAGAATATAAGAATAGGTGGGAAAAGTGGATGATAATCTCTTCAAATTCGTGTCTTCATTCTGTCCAAAGTGACACTATTTATAGAAAAATAATGTCACTTGAGGAAGAGGTGTAATTCTTGGTTCTGCCCTGTTTTGCAAAACGGTATATATACATATAACATTCAACAAATGAATTGTTGTGATGTCCCAGTGGTGGAGCAGCGCGGTCCGCGCAGGAATCCCGGTTCGAATCCAACCAATACACCTTTTCTTTTTAAATTCAATCGTTGCGCATTTTCAAAGCAGAATTAATTCAAAAAGAATGCCCAGGTAAGGACCTCGTTGTGTCTCAAAGAGAACACAAGCACTAAACCAAAAACAATGACATGTCTATTATAACCAATTATGGATACATATATTATCCAATATTTTGGAAATATCTCACAAACAGGTCCTAAATTTTTATGCTATGTGATTGTAGTCCGAGTAAGGATTCTATTTTGTTTTTTTATCATTGTTATGTCATATTCACTCATTAAATGTTAACATAGTAATAGATATCAAGTGTTAGTGTTGACGTGGAAACATATGACATAGGGTAGTACTGAAAAGTCAAACCAAACACTATTATCCTATGTGGCATTGACAAGCGACACATATATTTTATATGATAATGATTATGTATATTTATTTCATTAAAATTAAATTTAATTGTAGTTTTAATTTTTTATTTTTATTAATTAAAAAAATTAGTCTTTTATTTTAAAATTTCATTGTTTTAGTTTTTTTTTACATTTTTGTTAACTAAAAAATAAGATTACAACATATTTTAAACGATATGACATATGATACGATAATACTGAATAGTTAATATTCATGAAATTATAATAAATTACTCTAAAAATTTCAATTTTAAATTTTAAAATTATTTATTTTTATAATTTAATTAATAATATATACATAATTAATGCATCTATATGATTTTATATAACGAAATACGCCTCTTAAATATGTCAAATTATAATTTTTTAATTACAAAATATGAGAAATAAACATTTTAAAATTAAATTTTTAATTCTACATATTAATAAAAATAAAGAGATTAAAATTATAATTTATTCTTAAATTTATTTACAGAGAAATGATAATTAGAAAAACAAATAAATTAAGAATATAAAAAACAAAATGCACTGTATTTACGTAATAACTCCAAACACCTAAGTCAAAGTTTACTGTATATATTTACCTAATATACGTTCTTTTGATTCTCCATTTTTACTTTTGCAACATAAAAATACTTAATCTGTCGCATATATTAGAATATTTGGATAGTATTTCATGTCCATGTATAACAGCATAGTTTCTCAAGTTACTCATTTATTTCAAAGTCATTTGGCTAATCCATTTTTTTTTTTTTTCTAAAATCACGGATTTTTTTCCAAA
>JBBPBQ010000003.1:10020183-10043638 GCA_037974755.1 Cicer yamashitae
CAAAAAATGTAGAAAATAATTTATCAAAAAAGCATGTAGATAATATATTATGTACATATAGAAATTAGATTAGAGTTTAAATATAAAGTGGGAGTTGAATAAGACACTTTTTTTGAAAGAAACTTGACCATATACAATTATAATAAATTAAGATTATATACGAGTTTAACCCAACATTTTTAAAAACTTGCATCTAAAATTAATTTTCTTGATAAAATTATTGATCTCATATTTTTAAATTAAAACGATTTATTATTATGAAAATCTATTGTGTCAATATCTCTAAGTATGAAATTGAGAGATATATTATAAAAAATTGAGAAATAATACTTTTAGTTTTATAATTTCTAATGATGTAAGTGGCGTTGGTTTATCCATCTATCTATTTAAGCTATTTATTATAAATAAAAGTGAGAAACAACGATAACATTTGATGGACCTAATTAAACACATACTGATAATTAAACACATATTGATATCAAATTAGATAAGAAATGAAAAAGTTGAAGCTCAAGAATACATTTTTAGAGAAATTTGGTCATATGTTGAGACACAATTACGCTTATATACAGTATAATATAAAAAAGACAAACAACTATAAAATTTGAAGAACCTAATTATACTTATATAGACATCAAATTAGATAAGTGAACAACAATGCCTATATATACTCTTCTAATTTATAATAATGATGTAAGAGGCGTTGATTTTCACGTCTATATGAGTATAATTAGGTTCTTCAAATTTTATATAGTTGTTTTCTTTTATATATATATATATATATATATATATATATATATATCAAATTAGATTGAGTAAAAAATATCAAATTAGCTATTAAACGAAAAAAATTATAACTACAACAATACACCTTTGAGAGAAACTTCACCTTACACAAATACAAACTCACACACATACACACAATTTAATACAATATTTTAAATAATCTTATTCACATGCTGATGTAGAATGTAAAAATCTCATGTATAATTTTATAATGATAGGAGATAAAATTGAGAATTAACTTATTTAAAAGAGCTTTAGACATGACAACAGATCGAATTGTGAGACCTCCCCTTACTTTAGACTTTTTACAAAAATCTCGGATTCGATCTTCGTCGGAGTTGGAATTTAAGACTTTATCCTTATCTTTGACGAGAACGAATTTCCCTGTCCTACCCTCACTTGCAAATATATAAAATAATAATAATAAAAAAAAATCATATTTATGATAATTAATATTATAAAATAATAATATTATACAATAATAATAAAATAAAATTTGATTGAAAATATCATTCTATTGCGGGGGGATTAAAATTTATAATATATAAAAATATTAAATAATGAATAGACATAAATATATAAAAAATAAAAATATTTTTATTAGCGGGGCGAATATCAATACTCGCTCCATACCAGTTCACTGACTTTGAATTTTGGAAGAAAAATTGCATCGTTTGATATTGAAAAAGGCTAATCATTCACAACTAGCGAACCATGGTTCGAATGGTGGTTGAGAAAGGTGTCCACACTCCTGACTCATCATAATTCAAGCGGGTGCTCACATTTGCGAGTTATTTTATCATACTTAAGTTTATGAAAATTGTTTTATAATATGTCTATAACATGTTTTCAGCTCATTTCTATAAGTCATCCAAGACAATTTTATGAAAATAACTTAATGGTCAAACTCATACATAAATACTTATATAATAAGCAATTAATTAGGTTGTTTGTCTATAGACCTAAATAAAAAGTCACAAGAATGAACAATGCACATTGTTTAGATGATATTTTTTCTGAAGCAAAATTTCAAAGAAACTTGAGCTTCCAACCATAGTAAATTAAAATCACACCATAAACTAAAACACGATATAAAAAAAACCTATATATAACATCAATTCACAACATTCAAGATGTAGAATTTTCCTTAAATAATTCAAGTCTAATTCCATTTAGACCAACGTAATATCGGTAAATAGAAGAATTTATTTATTAATTAATATTAGTAATTAATAATTTTATAAAAATTGAAAATTAAAAAAAAATTTAATAAGTTAAAAAATAGTAAAATTTGATAAAATCAATTAATTAAATAGTTAATTAATAGAGAGATACCAAAGCCCAACCATTATTTGCTGTGACATGCGCACATCAAAATAGAGAGAGCGAACGAAGTGAAAATCCTTGGAATCCGTTTTGAACTCGCCGTCATAACTCATTCCACTCTTCACTGATCGGTTTCGTCGATCTCCACCGCTTCACCTTGTTCACCAGATTGTGGGGTTTCAACCCAAAAATTCAATTTTTAATTCAAGTAATGATTTTTATTTTGGTTTATATGCTTCATAATCAATGAATGATTGTCCTATGGCATGATCACCGTGCGTTTTAGCGGATTTCTCTTCTGGGTTTTTCAGGGTTTCGTCTTTGCTTTTGTGGGTCGGTGCTTTTTTTCTTGAAAAAAAAAATACTATATATTTTGTTTTAATTTGGGTTTTTGGTTTTTTTTTTTATTCCACCAATTTTTTTGAGGGGTTTGATTAAAGTGATGCTGGACTTCAGGGAAGGTTCCAATGTGAAAGGGTTACTATTTGGATTTTGGGGTTTGTTTTAGGGCTAGAAATTGTTGGTGTTTTTGGTTGAACATGGAAAATAATACTGAGCTTGAAGAAGGAGAAGCTTGCTATTATAAGGATGACGATGAAGACAACATTGACCTTGATTCTCTCTCTTACATTGTAAGGGTTTTACTTCAATATACTGTTAACCGAGTTCTAACATTTTGCAATTTGAATTTGCTTTGGTGAGTGGTTTGGATGATGATCAATTCAATTTTGATCATTGTATATTGTTATTGAACATGGTCTATACATGTATTTGGTTTATGGGGAAACAATAGGGAATGGAAGGGTTATAGAATTTCACATATTTAAACTTATGTTTAGAGGGACTAAAATCACTAAATTGTTATAATTCAAGTTGAAGACAATGTTTGACCATTGGGCTTAATGGTCATACCTACATTGTTTGTTAATGGAAAGGAAATTCAGCATTAGTGAAATGATTTGGAAACATAATTCAATGTCTTCAGTTTGTTTCAGTGTTATCAATGTTGGATGGTGGTTATGGAGGCCACCCAAAAATTCACCATATAAACATGGTGTTGTGGCCGGCACAAAATCTGCCATGCTTTAACGCCATGGCAGAAATTTGAGAACACTGGTTTCTTGTCAACTGACAAGTATTGAACCAGTCTTTAGAACCTGCCAAAACATATTATGAATTGATTTTGTTGGCTTAGTTGACTTAAGCTTTAGATTATTATTCTGCCACATAATGAATAAAAAGCATAGTTTATTGGTTACCAAGTAACTGTATGGTATCTACCAATTATCATCATTAACTAGGAAGTAAATTAATGTGCTACATCATTCATTCCTGTTCGTAACTGTATTGATGCACACTTATCTTGTAGATGCTTCTCAGATTGTTTATAATTTGTTATTGTGGATTTGTATTTTGGCCCTCTAAGTAGGTTGGTGCGAACTAATCAAATAATAGAACAAATGATAATCCTTGTATACTGGTTGATCTTCAAAGTGCCATCTATTGTTATGGTTCATATTCCTTGCGATTACAATTTTTCTTAAAAGTCCTCTTGGTTAAATTTTATCACGAAAATATGAGGACTAATATGCTGTTTCCTAATTCCTGAAGGACGAGAGGATTCAACATGTTCTGGGCCATTTTCAAAAGGAGTTTGAAGGTGGTGTTTCTGCCGAGAATTTGGGTAAGTGGCATAATAAAAGTCATAGCTTGTAGTGAGAAATAAAAGAGCTGTCTTTGCGTCCACAAGGCGATGTTATCAGATATGAATGGTATTTTTCAGGTTCGAAATTTGGTGGCTATGGTTCCTTTCTACCTACCTATGAACGCTCTCAACCAAAGACACCGCAAAGAAACCACAGCTCACCAAAATCTCCTATCATTCTCCACAAGGAGGTATAATGATTTTTCGTTTGTCTATTTTACTGTTTGTTGGAGATTATTTACTGAACGTCTACTCAAAACAGTTGGTCTGTGAACCAACCAGTTTCTGTTAGAGTCAGTTAGTGATTGTTAGGAGTTGGTTGCAACTGTATCGGTTATAAATACAGTTGATAACCATTGTAATCTGATTCAAGAAATTACAGATGAATTTGGAAGATTCTCTCTCTCAAACTTTCTTTTCTAACACTGCTTCATTTTATATGGAGGTATTTAAATTCTGCCAACTTAGTTGACATAGAAGGAATACATTTAATCAAGCATTGTGGGTTATGTTTCTGTACAGGCTGTGTCTCATAACAGAAAAGCACCCTCAAATATGCCTCCTACCGCGAGGATTGGAAATACTTCTCACAGTTCAAATTCTTTTCATGATTTAAGAGCAGCTTCAGTAGATATCTCGGCGAGGAAAGACAGTAGAGTTTCTTCCAACAATGTAACTGGTAGGTGCACTTTGAAAGATGTTACTGCAATCAAGACAGGGAATTCAACCGACCAAAGAACGCTGAAATTTAGACTCAAAATGAATTCCAACATCTTGCAACAAAAGACTGCGGAAATTTATAGTGGCCTTGGGCTTGATGACTCCCCATCTTCCTCAATGGAGAACAGCCCTGTGGAAAGCGAAGGCACGCCACCTGTATCTAAAGAGAAAGATGAAGATTCTCCATCTGGCATTATTCAGGTAGAGGACCTTTTCTAGTTCTAACCTGTATAGTACCATTTGAAAAATCAAATTATTTACTCTTTATTAAATGATGTAGGTTATGACTTCCTTTCTGATTCCTGGCGGTGTCATAACATCACCTTTACATGAAAGTTTGCTCAACTCAGTGAAAAGAGAAAAAGTTGTTGGAGACAACAGATATATCTCTTCACGTAATGGTCATCAAGAACCTTGTTCTATGTCTACTGATGAGTCAGATTCTTTTGCTGCGGAGGGGCATTTGAAGAAGAGGATAGTGAGAATCGTGAAGAGGGAAAAGCAGGTGGAAATGAAGCATATGAATGGCACCCTTGCTGAGAGTGATATGGCATTGCAAACGAAGAAAAGGTTGGGAAATAGGACACCGGATTGCAAGGACTTTCTCTCTAATGACTTGAAATGTACACCTCTTTCAAGTTCAATTTGTGATGCTGGTGAAACTGCTGAAGTCACTGCTAAAGCTTCTAATGTCATCAAAAATTTTAGTGAAAATGGGGTGCAAAGCAGAACGGTTCCTGTTAAGGCATTGAAGGAGGAGTCATTGGAGTCTATATCTGGTCAGGATTTTAAAAAGGTTGAAAAGCCAAATGCAGGAAATAGTTGTAGGAAAAATGTTGTAGAAGTCAAACCGGAAAATTCCCAAAAGGATAGTTCTACTGACCCTAAGAATGAAAACAAGTGTAATACTTACACAATTTCCATAAATGTTGAATGTGATGCAGTCAAGAGTAAGATAGACAAAAAGTACGAGACCCCACAGAGGGTAAAAGCTGTATCTGAGGGGAAGAACAAGTCAAAACGTGATCAGAGTCCTGAAAAACCTGAGGCTGTTGCAAGAAAAGATAGCTCTGGTGGTACTAACAATAATGCTGTGGTAACTGATAAAGGGAGTGCTGGCATTGGCACGGGCAGTAGAAGTAATAAAATGATCAAAACAAAGTCATTGAAGGATACTAAGGTCAGAGATAGTAGCAAAGGTTCATTGAAAGAAAAAAATTCAGATTGGAAAGTTGATGGTTTTCCTGGTAATAGTGCTATAAAAACTTCTAGCATTATTAATAATGAAAAGCCGATCACATTCGGGGCTAAAGTAAAGGAAAGACCAAGTGGCAATAAAGTAGTTAACCACTTGCAAGCAAGGCCATGCAAAACAGATGCTTTGGGTTCATTTCCTACTGCTGAATACAACCCTGCTCCGGAGACGATTCCTACAGCAGCAGCAGCACCTCAACTTATTGAAGAAAATTGGGTAGCTTGTGACAGTTGCCAGCAATGGCGGCTTCTACCAACTGGTGTTAAGACAGAGCAACTTCCAGAGAAATGGTTGTGTAGCATGCTTGATTGGCTGTAAGTCGCTTGTTCATATTGGTTGGAGTTATGTGTGATCATATTATGCTAGGTGTACACTTAGTTTGATGGTGTTGTTAAATAGCAGCTATAGCGCTATAACATAATGAATTTGAACTAATCACCGTTGTTCCGCAATACGCTATTTAGTACAAAATATTGTCAAATAACAATTATTAACAATTTGAACAAATCACCATTGTTCCGCGATAAGCTATAGCATTGTTGCGTAGTGGATTTTTAAAATTGCTATTTTCTGCGATCCACAATTGATAGCAACTATTATCAACAATAGTTAAGGACTATCTAGAATGATTTACCAGTTACTATTTCTTCCCTTCCATTTTCTCCATGTGTGAATACTTTTTGTGTGCTTTATGTCTAATTGCCTCATTGTTTTTCTGAACTTGTTGTTAGGCCTGGGATGAATTCTTGCCACTTCACTGAGGATCAGACAACAAAGGCCCTGTATGCTTTATATGGAATACCATTTCCTGTGGATCAAAATAACTTACAAACAGACGCCTCGGAAACTGCATTTGGTGTGAGCTCTGCTGATGGTTCGCAGTTTGGCCTGCATCACAAAAAGTCCAGTTCCGATGCATTGCTTGATCGAAGAAAGAAGAAACATGTTTTCAAGGAAAAGATGATGTCAGGAGTCAATAATGATATACTCCAGCTCTCAAACTCCGGAAAGATCGGTGCTCAAGCATCCGGAAAAAATAAAAGCCTGAATGACGTGAATCAACATCCTACTGATTCAAAATCAATGAAGATGATGAGTTCTAAACATTCTGGCAGGTTTAACAGCATGGTTGATGAGAAACACGTGTCTGAAGAGAAAGAAAAGCAAATAAGTGGAGGTACCTCATTCATTTTAGAGTTGATTAATTGTTTTTCCAGATTTTTTTTTGTTTGCAAATTGAAATTCATAATTAAACATGTCGGTGTTTTGTTTACACATGATACATGTGCAGGTAACAGAAAGCATATTAAATTGAAACGTAAGATGGATGCCGATGATCAATTGAGTTCGGGAACTCCTAAGAAATCAAAAACTGAACATGTTCCCTATGCTGGTAAACAATTAGATCCTGGCACGGGCCTCAGGAAGGTGGTTATAAATGCAAGAAATAATTTACCAACAAAAGCTATCAGGAAGGATACGAGCAAGTATGATGAGTATTGTTTACCTGAAGATTCAGAAGACAGCTTATTAGTCCCTGTAAAGAAAGACGTAGATCAGGCTCAGGTCTCTTCTGGCAGTCGCTCCTTGGATGTTAAAAGTAGAAGTAAAAGCGGTGTTTTAATAAATAAAAGGAAATTGAAGGACTGGCCGAATGATGAGACTGAGAAGCCAAACATTTCATACTCTTTGCATGGTGATAAGCAGTGTGGTGAAGAGGGAAATGCAAGAAAATTTAGGAAGGAAAATAAGAGTAAAGTTTTAAATAAAGAGGCGGAATTAGTAACTGAAGGTGATGATAAGTTGAGGAAAGGTGTGATGAGGCAAGTTGGCGGCATACCAGGCAGTCAGGACCAAATGACTGTTGAGACCGAAGCTAGATATGTTGATAATGACCTGCAGCCAATGAAGCGCAGAAAAAATGTTGCATCTCATCATGCTTTTGACGGTATTGATCTGTTGAGAAAAGATTTAGGCCGTGGAGGACAACTTGCATTTGCAGCAACTTCAAGCTCTTCAAAGGTTTCAGGGTCTCATAAAGCTAGAACCAACTTTGATGATGTGAAAGGTTCTCCTGTTGAATCTGTTACATCGTCACCTTTGAGGTCCTCTAACTTGGATAAACGCATTTTGGCAGCTAGGGACGTTTCGGTGAAGGATGATGCTATGAAAGTCCGTCTCTCTTCCACAGGTTCAAGGAAAGGTGCAGATAATAGGGAGGGGGCGGTATCGGTAAAATTGAAGGAGGACAGGGTTTCATATAATGCACATCCTGCATCGAACAAATTATCTTCAACAGAGTACCTGGTTAAGGAAGCTAAAGACAAAGCCAGGGTCCTAGCTAAAACTTATGAAATTAAGAGTAATCATTTGATTGCTGTTCCTGTTGAAGAACATGGCAATTGTGCTAAAGGCATGCACCATGAGGAGAAAGTAAACAAGAACAACCAGGATGAACTTTCCTGGAGGAAATCTGATAAGGTTCCATCGTTGCACAGCATGGAAAAGAACAGAAGGTCTGGTTCTCAGGTTGGTGCAGATAAGATGAAGGTTTCGGTTTCAGAGAATTTTTCTTCCAAAAATGGTGGAAGGTATGATTCAGAAGTTGATCCTAGTTATCATGCATCTGGTCCTGAGACAAGAAACGATGCTAAATACCATTCTCCTATGTCTAAATGTGAGATTGACAATGTTAGCCAGAAGAATGCTTTAAGACACGGGTCAATTGAAACTGGAAAGCAAACTGAGCTGAGACCAAAAGACTTTGAGAAATCAGTTACGAAGATGGATACTCAACGTTGTACTGGTACTAGAAAGACTATCTCACAACAGAATGCGACTCAGGATGTTGACGAAGAAAACAAAGCTAATCATGTATACACAGAATCAAGAGATAGGAAATCCAAAGTTATCTCATCTGCTGATGGTGAAATAAAAAGGGAAACATCGACTGTACCTCGGTATCATAAGGGAGATATTGCTAATGAACATCCAGTCCAAGACGGCAACAGTAGTTTGACCAAGTTAACGAGAGATTCTGCTGATTCTAGTGGCAATGTCTTAGTTAATTGCAGTTCTGGAAGTCTTGCACCTGGCCAACAACTCACTGTGTCAAGCCCTGCGAGAACAAATGCTAGCCAAACTGCCGTCGACACCCTGGATGAAGCCACAAAGCTAAAAGAAAGAGCAGATCATTATAAGGTTAGTTGACCCTTTCAAGATTTTACTTCACATCTTTGATTGGATTTAATACCTTTATTTCCTAACTGATGATGTAATACTATTTATTTCATAGAACTCCGGATTTGATTTCGAAAGCAATGAGACCTACTTTCAAGCTGGTTTGAAGTTTCTGCATGGAGCGTCTCTTTTGGAAAGTTGTCACAATGAGATTTCCAAGCACTCGGAGATGAGTCAAATGCAAATTTATGCTACTGCAGCCAAACTTTTCAAGTAAGCAAAAACAATTTGAAGCTATAAGTAAATTTATTGTTTTTTATTATCTTAGATTTTTTTTCGTTAATTCTCTTATTTCATTTGTTTGTCATTACAATTAGTAGTATAAAATTGTTCCGTTTATGACATAAAAGTTTGAGTTGGAGCTATTGTGTTAGCATGCCTTCAATCGTAAAATACATTGAAATGTTTTTCAGGTCCTGTGCCCACGAATACGAAAGTCGTCAAGAAATGGCAGCAGCTGCTTTGGCATATAAATGCATGGAGGTGGCATACATGAGAGTGGTTTACTGTAAACATTCTAGTACAAACAGAGATCGGTATGAGTTGCAATCAACTCTTCAAGTGGTTTCTCAAGGTAACAAAACATAGTTTGATGTCAATATTTGCATCTTGCACACTTCTTCAAGCAATGAATAAACAAAACTAGTGCATGGTAATTATTAATGAATTAGGTTCTTTTATTCTATTTTCTAAAAGACCATTACTGTTCAATATCTAAAACTAATGTTAGTTTTCTGTTTTGAAAATGAAGTGGGAGCACATGATACCTTCTATTTTCGTCGTTTGGGAATTTAATGGGATAAGCTAATGGAGTTTTGTTAGATATAAAACCATTCATGATTGTTCACTTAATTGTGTAAGCTTTTGCAGTAGTTGGTTCATAAAGTGATATTTAAATCTCTACAATCTAGTGGTCAATTGATCATCCCTGCTCCCATTCTTCTAATGAAAATGTGAATTTCGTCACAAAGGAAAATGGGCCGATGCATTTGTCTATGCCTCAAGTCCAAAGAGCTCTTTTACATGGCAGGGTATTAGATATAAAACCATTCACGATATCTCGTTTAGCAGTTTATGTTTTAAGGATAGTTAATTCATGACAAAGTAGACAAGACCTAGTTTAGATAGCTTGATGGCGTGGTTTTCTAATATGATTTGTATGGTAGATGCATGCCCAGTTTTGTCAATCATAGATTGCAGAAAATAGCGGTTTGTTCAAATTCCGCTGTGCAAGAGTGCTGTTGTGCCACTATTTAACGACATTGTGCATGCCTAATTAAACAATTCAAGTCAATAATGTATCGTTGCTTTTTTGCTCTAATTGTAGGTGAATCTCCTTCATCTTCAGCATCTGACGTCGATAACTTAAACAATCAAGTGGCAATGGATAAGGCTACTTTGCCTAAGGTTACTAGCGCTCATGTTGCTGGTAACCAAGTCATATCTGTTCGAACTCGTCCAAGTTTGCTCAGGCTTCTTGATTTTGTAAGTTTTAGCTGTTAGGTTATACAGTTATCGAGTGTCATTATAGACACGTATCACCGAAGGAGAATCTTAAGGACTTATTTTGTATGTCTATACTTTTTTTATGGAATTTTGGTGTGATAGTTTGTGTGATATTGCAGACTCAAGATATAAATCTTGCAATGGAGGCTACTACAAAATGTCAGAGCACTTTCACTGCTGCCAATGCGATGATGGATGAAACACGTAATAGGGACTGTATAACTTCGATTAGAAGGGTTATCGATTTCAGCTTCCAGGATGTAGATGAGCTTGTTCGTCTGGTTCGGAACGCAACAAAAGCCTTAAGCGGCGCTGATCTTGGTGGTGGTGCTAGAGATTAACTTGTTCCTGTATATAATGTATTTCGCCGTGTTTCGCTTCTCCGCTGAGACAGCATTCTGAAAGGAAGAGGCTAAAGAATTTCTCCCAACAAGTATCACATGAAAATATGCCAAGTTGGCTTGTTGCTGGTGATCTGTTACCCTTGTGTACATTTGTACAAAAATGTGATTGGTCAGAAAATTTTGTAAGGAGATTTTTAATTAAGGTTCATACAAGTAGGGGCATAACATACACCCTTATATTATGAGTTAGAAAGAGGGAAGGGAATTCTGGTTATATTGCAATAGAGTTCAGTGCTACATTCTTTGCTCCACTTAATTTGGAGCCCCTAGATAAAAGAATAGAGTATGGAGAAAATGTTAGGCAACCATTTTTGAGGGCTTTGAACATTGATATAGTTATAGTAGGTTCATTTTTTTTATGACACACTCACCTTTGGTTCTTAGTATATCAAAAGTTTTGAATGAATATAAAATGTTCTTGCAGAAAATTTCCTTGTGTTTTGTGTATGTCATCAAATGTAAATTGATGTTAAACTACTTCATAAAATATAAGCAAGTTGATGTATGTGGTTGAAATTTTAGATATGTGCAGTAAAACTACCATGGAGTTAAGGGACTAGTTGAGTAGTTGACCCTGCTTGCAATTTGGATGTGCAATAATCTTATTAATTGAACCTTTGGTTATGCCCTATCTCAAGTTCCTTGCAAACTTCATTATTTTCTTGCTCAATCCTTAGGGACGAGTTTGGCAGGTATTTGAATTTGACTTTTGATAAGACTATCTCCCTAATTAAGGATAAAGTTATGGCTCCTTTTTCTTTAGATATTGTGAGTAAAAGAAATTAGTTACCCATTGTAAAGTAAACTTAGTTACTCCAAATAAAGTTATGCAATTTTAATTTGTAAAAGCTTAAAAGTGTGATTATAATTAATTTAGTATCAAAAGTCAAATAAGAATGACAGTGATAATTTTGTAATACGGAACGAAAAATTGAAAAGATGAGTTGATCATTTTAAATGATCCAGATCCTTAAAATAAATGTTAATTTTTTTTTGAAGAACTAGTATGTGTAATTGCGTATTGAAATACTTTATTTTACCACAAAAAAAAGATTAGGACCTAGTGCAATTTGCCTATAAGCTCCACATCAGTATTTCACGCTCGATCATAGTCGTATCAAGAGCATTGTTGCAGTCCCACCTAGATAACTCGTGATAAATTAAGGGATATTGAGAGAGTTTTAAGAAATATATTTTAGATTTAAACTCCAGAAACTAACATAATTATTACTTTATTAAAATTTGTCTATAAATAAAGATGCCCCCATTTTGTTTCTGTTCGTGCCATACATTGTTGTATTTCAGTGGATAAATAATTAATTAAAGCATAAATAAGGAAAATTATAGAATTCGGTGAAAATCAGATCACGCCCTTTCGTTTACATGTTCCGGTAGAATAATATTGTAAGGATTCAACATTTTTCATACATAGATCATTCATGATCCTAAAACATAAATTAGTCTTTTTTAATAGATACAGATAAGTTAGACATTGACGACGTGCGGTTTCACCTAATAAGAGCTTTTTATTATATTTTAAATATGTATTTACTTCTTATAAAATTTTGATATTTTTGTTTTAATCTATATAAAATAAAAAAAATATTTTTTAATCTATATAAAATTATACAAAAATTATTTTTATTCTCTATTAAAATAAAACATGTTTAATTCTCCTTTAACTTAAAAAATTTTAAATAACCTTTTTCAATAACGTTTAGAATATTATAACGAGATACTCCACGCAAATTTATTTTTTTTAACTTTAAATGAATTAAATATAATTTTTTTAATATTGAATTTTAAAGATAAAAATAATAAAAATATGAACATAGAAATTGAATTTTAAACTCATTTTTTGTGTATGAACTTTTTAAAATGTCATAAACATGCATGACAAAAAATCATTAAAAAATATATCTTACTTTAATAATAGGAATTAAAACTGCATGTATCATAATTTTATTTGGACTAAAAATTGTATTGATTTTTACAAAACTAAAATTAAAAGAACAAAATTTTATTGATATTAAAAATATATTTAATCTTTAATTTAAAGAGACTGTTAACAAAATTCAATGTTCTCTAAAAAAATAATCTTACACTACGTCCTAAGGAATCTGGTAGTGGTTTGAATGACAAAAACAATTGATTCGTACGTAAAGCCATAATATATGATGCTTGAACTTCAAGCTTTCTACATTTAAAATTTTAAAGTCTTTTTTTTATAGGACGAACAATTTGTAGCATCTCTATCTTATGGTCTACTCATTTGGGAAAAAATATATATTTTTTTAAAAATTATATTAATTTTATTTATTAATAAAGAATTTTTTTTATGAAGTGGAAAATTATCTATATTTCTATAAATAATGAAAATGTCAAAAAAATATTTTCATTATTTTCAATAATATATTTTTATTAACTAAAATTTCATATGTTTTCTATGACAATGTGTCAATTAAAGAGTATTTTATCAAAATAAAATGAACACACATAAAGAGTGAATAGTTACTCGAACATTTAACGAATATCGACTACACTTTATGATCCTATTGTATTTTACGGTGAAATAATAAATGGAGCAATGTAAAAATAAAGAAAAACAACATGTCTCTCCAAATTCAACAAACCGACACCAACATATCACCACCTCAAGCAATGTATTAAAAATATTAAACTTAAATTTAAATCATTTCATTTTAATAGAATATCAATATTCTGACTTCATAAATGTGTATAATTTCAATAAAAAACCTGAATCCCAATAATTCAGTCAACATTCATTGGTTGGAATTTTCAAAAGCTCATTGTGCATTAAAAAAAAACCAATCCAAGTAGATGGGTTCATTTTGATTAAGAAGAGTAAATTTACAAATTTATATATTAATCTATTGTGTCTAGGAGTGCTGAATACAAGTCATACACAGTAATTCATTGCATCACCCAATTGTAGAAATTTGAGTAATACGATTTAGTATATTTGGTAAAAAAACACTATCAATTTTTTTACTAAAAAGAAACTATCAATTTTTTTAAACAATGATAATATGTTTTATTTTAGCTTCTTCTATAAAGTTTGTGTGTTTTTAATCCTAAACAAATGCAAAAATTGGAAGTTTTTGGTCTTTGATACTAGAGCTAAAAACATATATATACTTTGTTATGAGAACAAATTTAGACGAGTTAAATTTTGAAGAGTTATTAGAGTTGTAGAAAGTTTCAAAGCTAAAAAAGTGCTCGAAGAAGTAATTACATATCAACCATCAATTTGAGCATTGATAGCTAGAATCAAACTCAAATTTTTGTGGTATATATTGGACCAACTTTGTCTAAAAAAAACATATAACTTTTAAATGATTAAAATGAACATATTTTTTTATAAGATCAAAACATATTTAACCTCTTTTACATGGAGATATTTTCATGACATTAGAGATTACTATCTAGTAAGTAGCATGTGCTAATTACTTTATATTCTTCAAAAGCAAAGTCCACAGAACATTTTGTTTGTTTCCATTTGTATCATTGCCAATATGGAAAAAAAAGCTTGTGGGGCGGTTTTACAATTTATGGATGTGTTTCACCTTATTCATGCTACAATATAGTGATGCCAGCCTTAGTAGTAAAATAAGAGGGTGGACAACAGCATCATGCCAAATATAACAGTACAAGACCATGATGAGGGAAAAGGGGGCGCTTAAGAGAAAAAGTAAACACAAGTTGGGGAAAAAAGAGAGCAAAGATGATGCCATCATTTTTGGGCTATGATATTTCATAAAGTTAGCTTTGTGTTATGCATTTGATTAATTAATTAATTATTTTATAAATGTTGATCATGCCTATACTTAGTCTCTCCAATCATACCTCGACAAATTTAATTGATCATTAATTTAATAAATGAGATATAATACTATACTTTCATCTGTTAGTCTCTCCAATCATACCTCGACAAATTTGATTGATCATTAATTTAATAAATGAGATATAATACTATACTTTCATCTGTTAGAATAATTTGACGATTGAAATTTTATTAAAAAGATTACATATATAAAATTGTGATATTTTTAGAAAATTTTATTGCATCTATGTTAACAAAGTATCTTTAGTAGAAAATTATGAACTATTTCAGATTTATTTAAAGGGTTTATCTCTATTAAAAAAACAATTATATACACCAATATCAAATTGAATCTTTAATCACATGTTTAAAAGAATTAAATTATTTTCCATCACTAGTGCACATTATTCACACAATATTCTATCTAACCGTTAACTAAAAGTTAAAAAAAAAAAAAAAAGATTTCACAAAATTCATGGATTCATGTGACCTATTATGCACAATGCCACAATTATGACTTATAGTATTGCGTAGGCAACATTATTCTTTTGAATATTTTAATGTGAACGTCACAAGAGTCTAATGTCCATTTCCACTATAAATACATGCTTGGCTAGGAAGGTAGAGATATAAAATAATCACTTGTAGTGAAAAATCTTAGATCAAAATTCTGTTTCAATGGCTCCTGTACCAATTTCTACCTTAAACGTAGGACACATTGATGATGTACAAGAATTAAGAAGAACTAAGCCTAAGACAATTCCTCAAAGATTTGTAAGAGACATGACAGAAAGACCAACACTTCAAACACCTCTTTCCCCACCAAATAGTGACATGCCTGTCATTGATTTCTCTAAGCTTAGTAAAGGGACCAAAGAAGAAATCCTCAATGAACTTTATAAGCTTGCAACTGCTTGTGAAGAGTGGGGATTTTTTCAGGTAAATATTAAAGCTACTATTATTTTATAATTTTTTAAGCATTCATTAACTTATTTTTAATAGTAAAATTTCGTTATATTAGTATAGGTGCCTTAACTTTTTCAATTATTTTAACCCTTAAATTAAAGCAGTTGAATCACTCAAATTCTCAAATGTAATAATATTTCAATTATTATATTAATATTTTCTCCTTGACATAAATTTGAACCACAAACCTTTAATTTCACCATTAGTCTAAACTTGTTGAAGGATCCACTCTTTAATATATTAGTTGTTATATTACTATTTTCTTATTCAGAAGGGTTTAGACCTTGTTAATTTAACTTCTCCAACTACTTTGACCGATAGTTCAAGCCAGTTGAGCTATCGAACGCCAAATTTAACATAGATTTTTGAAGACATCATTGTTAATTGAAATTAATAATGTTTAGTGTTGTCATTAGGTGATTAATCATGAGATTGACCTCAATCTGATGGAGAACTTAGAGGATTTGAGCAGGGAGTTTTTTATGCTACCTTTGGAAGAGAAACAGAAATACCCTATGGCTCCAGGCACAGTCCAAGGGTATGGACAAGCTTTTGTTTTCTCAGAGGATCAGAAGCTTGACTGGTGCAACATGTTTGCTCTAGGAATTGAACCTCACTATGTAAGGAACCCAAATCTTTGGCCAAAGAAGCCAGCAAGACTCAGGTATTGTATATGTAACACTCACATCCATATATCTTTTGGGAATAAATATGGTTTTTATCCTTGTAAAATTGACAAAATTTGATTTTGGTCCTTATAAAGTTAATGTGTTTCTAATCTCTATTTTGATAATAATAGTGTTTGGTTTTAAATTGCGGTAACGGTTGAAGTTATGCTGCAAATATGTATTACGTGGTTAAATGAAGTCTAGTTCAAATGACAAATGCCGATATTGTTAGGTTGGACTTCTTGTCTCGGATAGCGATGCCATTGTCGAGACCTCTAAGACATATTGCAGTCTCATTTGCGGTTGCTGACCTTAATTTATAATTAAATTGTGTTTTAGTCTTCATTAGTCTCTTCTTAGAGACTAAAAATGCAAAGTTATTGTAATTTTATAGGAACTAAAACAAAACAAAAAACTTTCGTAAAGACCAAAATCAAATTTTGGAAGGACTAAAAAACTATTGGATCCTTTGATTTATTTATTTAGTAAAATGATTTTTTCATACAAATGCAGTGAAACAGTGGAATTGTACTCAAGAAAAATAAGGAAACTATGCCAAAATTTGCTGAAATACATAGCAATAGGGCTGAGTTTGGAAGAAGATGCGTTTGAGAAGATGTTTGATGAAGCAGTACAAGCCATAAGGATGAATTACTATCCACCATGTTCAAGACCTGATCTTGTTTTGGGTCTGAGTCCTCATTCAGATGGAAGTGCTCTCACTGTGCTGCAACAAGCAAAGGGAAGCTCAGTGGGACTTCAAATACTCAAAAACAACACATGGGTCCCTGTTCAACCAATTCCAAATGCTCTTGTCATCAACATTGGTGACACAATAGAAGTAATTCCACAATGCACTTTTTTCCTTTCCCTCTTTATTTTATTACTATACATTCATAACATTGTTTTCTAGTGCGGTCTACAATTGTCATTGTGGCCGTAATATAAAAAATAATACTACAACATTTGTAATTTAAAACCATCATCGATAGAATATCCAACTATAATTTATCATATAAATATTTGTGTAACTATTTAAAAAAGTAATATTATGACTTGAAATTGAGGTTAAATATGATTGAACACGTAAAATGTTTTTGTACCGTCAGTGCATAGTTGATTATGTATATGCTCTTTTATGACTTTATTTTTTCTTCAAGACTTGATTTTAATTTTCATTATCATAGGTTCTTACAAATGGAAAATACAAGAGTGTGGAGCATAGAGCTGTGGCTCATGAGGAAAAAGATAGACTCTCAATTGTGACATTTTATGCTCCTAGCTATGAAATTGAGCTTGGACCAATGGAAAAATTTGTTGATGAAAAACACCCATGCAAGTTTAGAAGATACAATCATGGAGAGTATAGTAAACACTATGTAACAAATAAGTTACAAGGAAAGAGGGCCTTGGATTTTGCCAAGATGGAAATCATGAATAATACAAACTAGGAAGTATTTTAGTCAGTTCTCCAACTAGCTAGGAGCACTTAATTGGACTATTCAGTATATATAAAATTCAACCACATCAAAGTATCAGTGTTTTTTTTTTTTTTTGCAAAGTATCACTGTTCTTATTCCAAATAGGTATTATTATATGCTAGCTTTCAATTGGAAACTAATGAAAGCTCTATTCAATACTAAATATTTTATTTCCAAGTTGTGTGTGTATCTAGACACTAATGGCTTAAAGCATGGTTATCAATACATGAAGAATCGTATCAATATTCAATACTAAATTGAATCCAATCGATACGATTTTCTAATGTACATTTATTTTGAACATAAATCTCATGTTGAATCTTGATTCACCGTCACGAAGTTTATTTTAAAGAATCACTAGTACTAACTAAATTTAGTTTTGTTAACCATTTTTTTGTCAACTTTATATAATAACTTAAACATTCTATAATTTTTGTGTGTTTAACGAGACTATGCAAGGTTGTATTGATAACATTAAATACAAGTTAATGTAATTGTTAATTCCATTTCCATTAGCAACTAATTAGACAAGAACATATTTAACATGTGTTTAATTCAAATAACATATTTTACATGCGGTGACGGATACAAAAATTTTAATTGGTGGAGACAAGATTAAGGGTGTCTTTGTTTGAGCTTAAATAAAAATATTTTTTAGTTTAAAAAATTTAGAGATTATTTTATAGAGATTTGTTTAAAAATGATTTTTTATTTCCGTTTGTTTGCTATCATAAAAATGATTGTTTTTTTTAAAATAATTTTTACTCTGTTTCTATACAATTTTATAAAAGTGATTTTTTAAACTATAAAATTAACATAAAGAACATGACTTTTATAATACATTAATCTCTCTTTGCTATACTGGTTGTCAATATCTAACTATAATAGAACAATTGAAATATTTCAAATTAGACACTTCAAAATTTATAAGTTTAATCCATTTCTTATACACATTTTAAAATTGATTAATGTACTTTAAGTACTCATCAAAAAACAATAAATAAACACAAAAAAACAAAAACAAAAAATAATGATGTAAAAATAAAATTATTCAAATAAAAGACGTAGAAACAATAAAAAAACGGTGTGAAAAATTGAAAAGGAGAAGTAAATTTACTTGGTGAAAAACCTATATCAGAGTCTCATGGAAGAAGAAAAACCGTCACAATTGTGTGCGTGAAACTGATGCAGTATAGAGAAAACCCAATAAAAATTGATGGAGGGTAATTTTGAATTTTACAAAAAGGACATGGGTAATTACATCATTTTCTCTTATTAGTGAGTTAAGTTCCATGTTTTTAAAATTTGTGGTATCTTTCTCTCTCATCTATAGCAGTAGAAACTACTATTTTTACCTTTTCATTTTTAGCCAAAAAATGATTTTTTTAACAAAATGATTTTTAAAAAATCTGAAACAAACACACTTCAAACTCTACAAAATGATTTTTGGTTAAAAAAATAGATTTTTTCATAAAAAAATCTGAAACGAACGCACCCTAAATACTATAAAAGTTTATATAAAAAATACATCAATACATTAAGAAATAAAATAAGAATATCATTATCACTAAACAAAAATTAAAAACACTTCCATATATACAAATTAAAGTAGTTTCTTTATGTCTTCACAATTTAAAATTATTTTTTACTTTCAACGCTATGAATAAAAAATATTATCAAAATACTTTTCTCTAGACAAAATAATTCTTTAACAATTTATTCTCTCACACATGTGTTTTTGATTTTTTACAAATTAAATAATTTAATTGTTCTTAGTGGGGATAGTAGTTAATTTTGTAATACCAAAACTAAAATTATACAAACAAAATAAAGAAGAAAAAATAAGTGAGGCCAGCTGCCCCCGATTATCATAACATGAATCCGTGTCTGTTTATATGTGGCTAATTCTACAATTTTGTTATATTCGTCAATTTTGTTATAAATAGATTTAACCCTAAATCCTCTAAGAAATTTAGTAAACATGTCAGTCATCAGATAAGTTGAATCAACAAAGTCAGTTATGATTTCTTCTAAAAGAACTTTGTCTCTTAAAAAGTATTAGTCGATCTCTATATATTCCATTCTCTCGTGGAAGACTAAATTAGAACCAATAAAAAGCACAACTTGGTTAACGTAGTTTCACATCTTTTAACTTGATATGTTGGAGTAATTGTCTTAGCCATGTAATTTCACAAGTTGTTGTTGTCATAGCATGATACTTTGCAACTATTTTTTCTTCCTGCTTCGCTATGATATCAAATTATCTCCAACAAGGAAACAATACCCAAAAATGGTACTTCACTTTGATGGTGAACATGTCCAATCAACATCAAAGTAGCCAATAACTTTGGTAGTACTCTTGTCTATGAAGTGATCTTTTACTTGATGCACCCTTGATATACCTAAGAATGTGAATCACAATATTCCATTGACTATTACTGGGAACATTCAAAAATTGAATAACTACGTTTACAACAAATGTATATTATGCATTGTCATTGTAAGGTTATTAAGTTTGCCAACAAGACTTCGGTATCTACCAGAGTCTTGTAGTGACTCGCCTTGACCTGGTAGTAGCTTGACGTTGAAATCTATAGGAGTTTTACTTGGTCAACAATCAAGCATGTTGATTTTGTCAAGTATGTCAAAAGCATGTTTCTGAATAATAGATACAATTGTCTTAGACTAAGCAACCACAACACTCAAAATTTTTTGGTTGAATGTGGTACCCAGTTTTAAAAATAAAATAAGGTATTTTATTGAACAAGTTTTTACTAAGTGCTGATTCTTTCTTCCAATGACACCACCCTTTTGAGGAGTAAGAGCACATGAAGTTTGATGGAGGATACCTCATGAAGTAAGAAAATGAAAAAGAGTAGATATTCATCAATGTTATCACTTATTTCATAATTTATACCAAATTGTGTGTTTATTTATGAACAAAATGTTTGCAAGATTAGAAAACATATGAAAAATTTTTCATTGAAAATATCTTAGCGCTTCAAGAAAAATCATCAATAAAAATAACAAAATATTAATAATTCAAACATGAAACAACACGACTTAGGCCCCAAATATTATAATGAACTAAAACAAAAAGAGGTATAACTCATTTACTGACTATTGGGAGCAAATGATTGAAGGGCTGAGAGACACATTAGTTGTTTGCAAACAATGTCATATAAGAGAATGGTAGCACTAGACATAATTTGGTTATGGACCGAGTAAGGTCCGATGTAAGATCGACAAGTGACAAAACCATAAAGAACTTCCCACATTGTTCTACATGTTGTTCGGCATTGTCTAAAAAGGTATAAATGCATCAAAGTCGGCAATCAAACCATCAAGTTTACCAAAATAGCTTTGCATGCACATGTCTTGTTTCTTTATAGAGATAAGATAAAGATAACTTTATATAAATGATTGATGTCGTTGGAATATGTCTTCTTCACCTTAGCTCAAACATTATAACATGTCTTGAACGAATGATAGTGATATTGAAGTTTGGCATCAATGAGAACCAAAGAACAATGCATAGGCATGCCTCAACCTATCTCCAATATGCTTGATCCTTATATTGTTTGAGCAAATGGTCCTCACAACCGTGCCCTTGCAACCAAAGCTCAATAATAACAACTCAATCGGCATAACTGGCAACACATATTAATTGGTTGGCGGTACTACTTTTTCAAAATTGGAGACGTACCATTGTCGGATATTTATCGGACACCCATACTCCACAAATACTTGTGGATACATATCCTAGAAGTATCATATATATAAAAAAGGTGAGACAAGTTTGTGAGACATCAATATACACAATTCACTTCAAGATGATGTTGAACTTCTTGAATCAGCAAATTTGTCTCTTGATGAACCAAACTTAGAAACCATGTTTATATGGACGATCATAATAGCAGAGAAAAGACAATTAAAACTATTTTTGAATTGTTGATTACTGCATAAAGGAAATACTTATTTTGTATTCTTTTAATGATGTTTTTGTTGTTATCCTAACATATGGATTAAAATATATTATGAAAAGTTTGATGATTATAGTTATATATTAATGAATAATGATCAATGACTCGTTATTTATAAGTGTTCTACACGTATACACATTTTAAATAAAAAACTTGTTAACGTATTTAAGTCATATCGTAGCCTAATGTTTAAAAAAAATGTATTAGTATCGTATCGCACACGTATTATTGTATTACACGTAAAAAATCTATAATCTATTTATAATTTATTAAAACAAACTCTCAACTATTTCGTTACCATATCCATACTCTATTTGCCACATGCTTCTACTTTTGCCACATCATGAATATTCTTAGGTTTTCACATTCTATACAATTATGCTACTTAGTGATGAGTAGTGATTCCATACGTTGAAAACTCAATTACTCATAAAGATATTTCAATTATTTGTCATCAATGTTTCTTGTCCAACCCTTTGTATTCTCTCAGCATGGTAACTATTATAAATCATTATAAATAGGCGAGACAAAATCAAAATCTACTTGTGAACTATGATTTTAAATTTGTTGTCGTCATTATGCCACAATATCATTGTGGCTGCCATCACTGCTATAGACCACAATTTACAATCATGACTCAAAAAGAACCCAATGACCTCTCCGCGTCAAATCAAACCGCAAAGATAAACACGTGACTTAGAGGATTATAGTCAAAAGAAAAATATTATTTTAATTTTTAAGGTAGACTTATGACTTGCTACTTCGTTTCTTCCAAATTTTTTTATTATAAATTAATTTCACAGTGGCATATTCCAACTTTATGCTTAACAACTTTTACAAACATGAATGCTATATCTAAATCTCTCGTCACCATTGTTATATTATACTTATAAAACTTAAATTAATCAAATAGTATTAATTGTCAATAATTTAGTCATCTCACTTATGTTTATTCAATTACATGTTCAAATGTATGAGTGAAGGGTTTTTTATATGAAGTTGCATATCTAAATTTTTCTCACGAGTATATAGTTAATTTTTTTAGAGTATTTAATTTTTAATTACATATTTTTGTTTGAAAACTATTATTATTTATCAATAACACATGGAATCTAAATTAATTCAAATATGATGAAGATCACAGTATATGCACTTCTATACCTCAAACTTCCATCTACAAATATGCTATAAATGCTTTACTCGTACTAATAACATCTTTGCTTTCGTAACATTTCGTACTCATAAAAATTTACATATCATTTTTTCATTTCCAATATTTTTAATAAAATTTCAAATAAATTTTGCGAATAAAGAAATTAATAATCGTAATTAATAATTATAATATTATTAATATTATCATTTTATAAAATACAAATATATATTCTATTTGATAGAAAATACAGAAATTTAAAAATTATTATAAAATACAAATATATTAAAAATTATTAAAAAAAAAAGTTACTTCCAATTATTAAAATACACAAATTTATTAAAAATTATCATAAAATACTAATATATAAAAAATTATTTAAAAAATTAATGAAATTTTTTTTCTATACATGTTTTCTGAA
>JBBPBQ010000003.1:10044000-10091934 GCA_037974755.1 Cicer yamashitae
TTAATTAAAATTTTCAAATACTTAAAACTATATTTGAATTATATGTAAATCTTTAATATAATAAATTTTAAACTCTTGATAAAATATATCCAATAAATATTTTTTTACAACAAATTTTCACGCTCACAATTAAAACATTAAGCTAATAGAACAAATAAATTAAGACTGCACCATAATATGATTCAACATTATCATTTTTTAAAATAAAAAATATTAAATATTAAATCATATTTTTAAACTTTTTACATCTTATTTTTTGTTTGTATTTTATATTTTATTTTATCTAATAAATGCGAGTATGTTATGTGCTAAAAAAACAAATTGACAATCAAATACAATGAAAAAAACAGTCATTGAATATTATAAGTTATGTGCAAATTTGACAAAAAAAATTTAAAAATTAAATTAAATGATTGATAAATATGATTTTTTTTTCTCATTTTAACTTTTTCTATCATATTCAATTATTTCAGATCAATAAATTAATATTATAAAATAACTATATTTATAAAGTAAAAAATACTACTTTATTTTCTATGGTACTCCGTATTTCATGTAAGGAAATATGTAAGCAATCATATGGAGCATTTCCACACATAATTGATGAAAGAATCAAACAGTAAGGAGACAAAATCATTGATTGCGTTATTTGTTCATTATAGGAGAGATTTTTCTTTGTGATTAGAAAGAAGAGAGGTCCACATACCATTTTTTAATGTTTTGTTAGTTCATATAATTGGAGGGGCCTAGGGAAGCACCAACTAAACAAGTTGTGATTGTTCAAACCTCAAAGTGATTCTTAAGTGAGATGACATTTAGTGCTATAATTAACAATTAATTTAACAAGCTTGAAAGCAAAACTCTTTTTTCCAACATGCCAATACAAAGAGGGGGAAAAGTGTGCTTTAATGAGTGGTTGAAAAAATGAGATCAAGGTGATTCAATTTAAAAAGATGAACGGTTATTTCAGTCAAAAAAATAGTTAAGAGTTTGGTGGGATTAAACTTTAATCTCATGAGTGGTGATTGTTGAGGTAAGCAAAGCAACTATACAAAGTGAGTTGTAGAGAAGAAGTTTTTCAACGCGATTTTAAAAGAATAAAGAAATCGAAATAGCAAATAAAAAATATGAAACGTTCGATCATAGAATTTGATAAAGTGTGTCTATGTCTTCGACTATAGAATAGTCTTAGTTCTGTTTCATTTCTAAACAATGAATTAGAGTTTACAATATTATAAGCCTTACAGGAAAATGCTAACAAGTGCATTGAAAATCCAAATGTAGAAATTTTACTTAAAACTTGTATTTTATTTCCTTTTTTAGTTGTTTAAGTGCCTTAATATTATGGTTCAAATTATAACGATACATATGTCTATTTTACTGTCTATGAGCTATATTCAAAATGTTTGAGGCATGAAAAGCTACACAAATAAAAGTGCAACATGTAAATTCAATGAACATAGTGGGAAAGAAAGAAATATCAACAAAAATACAGCCTTTAAGACTATTTGAAAATGACATATTAATATTATTAACTCAGCACCAGGATGAAACAAAGAGCTGCCATAAGTCAAGATCATTTTATTCAACTTGTCACAATAAAAACTACAGCCCAATTTTAGGTTGGTCAAGAAACTTATACCAATATAAGATTGATTTGATAGATGATTTTTAAAAATAAAACTGGAGGAGAGATTTGGTCCGCAATTTGTCTAATAAATGTGTTTTGTGTGTCTTTATTATCGATTTTTAAAAATTATGGTTGCAGTATTTGATATTGTCAAAAATCATAGTAAAAAATGTGAATGATAAAATCTCAATTATAATAGTATTGTGATCACAAAAACATTAAAAACCACGATACTACCGTTCAAATTGTAAGTATAAATTATTTTCTAAAACCCTAAATATTATATTTTTACACCATGTGAATTTGTGTTTTTAATTTTTAAACATGCACAAACTTAAAATTAAATCTATGTTCCACTCTCAACTAAGCCATGGATCGAAGTGGAATATTATATACATTATACAACTTGATTCAAACAATTTATCGAAACGTGTTGAAGCCAACACTTAGTTTGTTATTATTTTTTGGGTCCTTTAATTGTCATGAGCATGACAAAAAATCATTTACATTTTGACTTGAAGCTACCACCCCATGTATGAGGAACGTTGATATAATATATGGGCCTATAATAATATAGCTGCAAACTTTAAGTCTTCCACTGAAAAAATAACCAAGTGCTTACGCAAGGTTTTGTGCTACTAGCATGATATATGTTTCATTTATATACATTACTTTGAGTTGAGTGTGTCATTGAGACCTTAAAACTGTTTGAAGAAGTGGAGGGGTCCCATTGTCCAAATTTGGGGAAATTTATGCGTCACATAAAGCAACAATGATTGAATAATTTTGCAAGCATGAGGGATTTTTTAATCAAAGTACAACCGTTGGAATGATGAAGTGCTTAAGCCCAAGAAGGAAAATTCACATTCGTTAACAAAATTGCACGTCATTGCTTATTGCTTGTTTAGTTAGGTAAGTGAATGCAACCGTTTATTTTGCTTTATTCACTAACTTGGCACTGAATTGTTATTTGATAAGTTTGTTCAAGCTCACATCAATTGAATTTGAACTGCTTTTTAATCATCCCCACTTTCACTATAGAACTATTTATTGGTTTCCAAACAAACTCTTATGTCGATGTTTTGAAAATGGACTAGAGATCGAATGAGCAAAACTTTTGTATCATCGTTCAGTTGATTCAATTAAATGACTAATAAATAAAGTGTAAAAATAATTAAAGTAGATTCTTGCCCACACATACAAATACAACATTTTGCTTTTCTAATGTAATCAAAGGGAGACAAATATAAAAAATTTGTAAATATTTATTGAGTTTAAAGTTTTTTCTACTTTAGATAGAGCCATTGTTTTCTCTCTAAATTTCTTCAACAAAAAAAAAGACATAGCACCTTACAATTTACCCCTTTCACTTCTTTCATTCTGAGTGAGATTGAGAGAACGAATAAATAGAAGAGATTTTTCTATATCCACATAAATACCGAATGTTGATGATTTATTTAATATTTGTAAAACTTCAATTCTCCACGGTTACCCACACTAGGTCAAAACTAAACAAATGATTAGATAATTCTGATCATACAGTATAAATCAATTAAATTTTGTCTAATTTATTTTCTATATTTGGTCCAAATCAAACTATACCAACTCGAACTCTATTAATTTGAGTATCAATTTCACGTTATTAAAAATATTAATAATGTTATATTAAAAAATTGTTGTGTTTATGTTGTAATTTAAGGTAATTAAAATCGGATCAGATATTGAATCGACATAGTAACGTTTCAAGGTTCAAAGGTCTGACTGAGGTTGTACTGGAATTCAATTAGAGATAATTAAATATAATTTATATACATTGATAGTGTCAAAAAGTTTTTACATTGTCAGACAATCACAACCGTCAGATCAAAACTACCCTAAAGTCACCCTATAAATAATTGCGATGTACTAACACTTTTTACATAAACTCTTTTAATTTTTTAAATATATAATAAAATAGATTTAATTTATCTACACTATTAGTGTAAATAATTTTTATATTTGTCAGTCAATTACAACCATTAGATTATTAGAGATGTTTAATTTTTATCAAAATTATATATAAAGTCATCCCAATAAATAATTGTGATGTACCTAAGGTGTAAAACTACTTAACAACACTATAAATTTGGTAAGTAAAAAAAAATGGATCATAGACAAATATAAACCCATTTTAATTTTTAACTCAATTTTTACCAAGCCCATTTTGTGAGAGTAATCCTGCTTTCTCTATTTCCTTTCAGCCAACCGTCACATGCTCTATTCATTTGAATCTGCACACCATCAAAATGCAATGGAAACTAAATTTTTTAAGACCACAAATCATATATTTTCTGCTCTTCTTCTTTTTGTGGCATTATTAGTTTTTCATTTGCAACTCTAAATATAATTTTATAATTAAAAAGTGGATTGACATTATGTTTGAATTTTTATGAAAATTCTACAAATTTAATTTTGTTTTAAATCCACATTTAGTAAATACACTAAAAATATATTTGATTATATAATTCAAACAAATTTTATTTTATAAAATAAAGTTCAAACATAAATTACGTCAAAAAAAATTATTTTATTGTTTATAAAATAAAATTTACTGACAAATACGTTTGCAAACGTTAATCCAAATATATAATAAGTGATTGTAATTGAACAATCTTTCCCTCGCGTTCCTTTAAGGTTCCTCTTACAACCTGAACCTTGTCGAATTTTCTAACAGATTTGAAACGCACCTTGTCCTTTGATGAACGTATGTTACTAGAGAGAGGGGCGCTCATCAGAAACGACGTTTAACTGTGTTGTGAAATGAATCTGGTCTCTCTTTTTTTAAAGAAAAATAATAAAATAAAAAATGCAGTTGGACCTGAAAAACCGTTGATATTCCTTATTTTCTCCAGTTTATGGTTTAACTAACAGTTTTTTAAGTACAACGATTTTAGGTGTTAAACAGATCAGATAATGACTGATTCCCAGTCTAACTGTCTAGTCTAATTTTGGTTACCTTGGATTAGATATTTGTTTCACTATTATAGAAAATCTATAATGCTAGAAAATATTATTTTTAAAATTTTCAACTTAGAACCAAAAAAACTTATTTTCATCGATTTGATTTAGTCCAGATTTCGTAAAAGAAAAATTTTAAAATGGAACCAAATCACACCAAGAATTCCTTAATTGTTTTAGATTTTTTTACTCCTTTGACAATGAATCAAACCAACCGCGTTACATCCTTAACATTAGAAGACTTGATCAGATCACACACCATAGAAGTAGCCCTTTTACAAGAGTATAGGATCGAAAACTCCCTTTTGCTATTGCTGCCAGCCATTTTGTGAACGATAAATAAACACAACATCTAACCTAAGAAATGTCTCTTGTATTTAAGACCGACCTCTCTGGATTGTCCATTTTTTCTCAAACTATCTACTCTTGTTTTAGAACAGAAGTAAAATGAATTACTCTCAATTCATTTTAATATAATCAATCTAATTGCACTTAAATAAATCCCCTGAAGTGCAACATATTTATAGGGGAGAATCCAGGCATATTTATAGCGAAACCGTAAGTTTTAGAATAATAGAGAAAGGTGTAGTCTAAGTTTTAACTTAAGGCAGAAGAGTGTAATTTACTCCAAAAATGATGAACAAGGCCAATCTTGGAATCCTTGAGACAACAATCCTATCACACGAAGATGCAACACATCTCAAGTATCATAGGAAAAAAATTTATTCCTGTCAAAAGCAGTAGCGCAACATCTAAAGTTCTAAAAGGACTTTCTTATGTAGTTTGTGGACTTGACAGTTGCACTACATCAATGCAGTAGATGTAGATGTATTATAAATAAAACAATCAAGTAGATGTCGCTTTGAAAATGATTATAGACAGATAATGTAAAGCACCATAGAAGTAGGGTTTGGACTAAAAATGACATACCCACTCATTTGATGGTTTTTAAGATTATCAAAATACAATTTCACTTAAACTAGAGTAACACAATTCCTATTTCCTTTATGGGGATGGGAGAAATAATTAACAGACAGGCATCAACTAAGTCATCAGATGGAAACGCAGCAATAAAAAAATAAAAAGGAAATTACGAACTGGGCCTATTTAATTATGAAATTGATTACAACTTTTCCAACATGAGCACACATTTACAGTAGCCAGTCTATACCTGGATATGGAGGCAAAATTTACAAGCACTTGCAGCTCCTCCCTTCAAGGAAATTTAGAGGAACTGATTTTCTGCATTTTGTAAGTATGATCCTCTCGTTTTGCTATTGGCAGCAACTGCTGTAACAACTTCATTTGCAAAGTCATCAAGACCACATCATGCCAAGTACTTGAACAAATTTGCATTATCTTTGTCTCTTTCCAGATAGTCCCGAGAGATCAAATCTTCAATCCGCTTCTTAATTGCTTTGACATCAGGCTGTGCAAATACATTATTCAATATCAACAATTTAGGATTTTAGCAAAAATTGACAAACAAAACAAAATGTCATGAAAGGGGTTAAATGCAAACCTTAAACATGCGACCTAACTGTTCAACGCACTCCATAACTAACTGTTGGTAATTTAAAACTTTCCGACTCTTCATAATACGCACAATTGAGGCATCAATAGCATATCTTCTGTCCTTGTCGACATCCTCAATTACTTTTTTCTTCTCATCCACAGGAGGAAGAGGAATCTGCACAAAAAAGTACGTGTCAGTCCAACTCAACGGCCTATAAACCACATAGACAGTCTAAGATAACTAAGCAAACAGAAATAGAAAATAGATTAAAAAATTAATTTTTTACACCTATACCTTGATCCTCCTCATTTTGTCTGTAAATTTTGAATTAAATTCAAAATAATCAGTAGGTGATATTGTTTTAGTGTTTGGTTCCTTGGTAAGAATCTTGTACTTGGCACACGACAAAGAGTGAAGCAGTCTAATAACATCATCGTCAGACAAGTTCAACTGAGTCATTATCTCAGAATAACTCAGTCTATCTGCGGAATTGAAAAGAAGCAATGCTGACGCCTATTGAAAAGCAAAAGACAACATTGGATAAGTAGAGAGAAATCCATACAACAATTTGTAGACATAACAAAAATAAAAAATGAAGCAGCAACACCAAAGATATACTTTTACAAATAAGAGTATGCATAAGAAATATAACCTGGTAAGTCGTCACAATCAGCTCCATAGTTTTTGGTTCAAATTTCCCACTTATATTGCATGTACCCAAGGAATAAATCCAAGTAAGTTTTCTGTGCTTAGTTTTTGTTTGATAAAATTCCTTGAAAACTTCTACACACCTAACCTAAAATAAATAAGGAGAAAACTGTGAATTATAAATAAAATAAAACAAAGATCTAAAATCTAAGTTAAATACTATCAAACATTCGGCAAATTAGTTCTGGGTTAATATTAAATAAAATCCAGATATACCATTTCTGCAGGAAGATTGAGGTCAAAAGATTTGTAACTAGGCCAGAAACCAGTAGTCAGAACTGTGACTGTCAAGTCCATTCCGGCGTCTGCATTAGAATTATTGTGTAAATATTCCTCAAAGCTTGTTTGATTTTCCTTTGCCAGCGTCAAATCTGTAACCTGGTAGAGCCCACACAAACAATCAAATTTTCTTTCATCATTCTATAAAATAGTTGAATATAGAATATCAGCTCCATTGCAAAGACTTGAAAAGACTGACCATTCCTTCCATCTTTGAGGTAAATTGACCACCACATTGTTGCTTCAATTTTGTCAAAATACTCCTCTCATGTTCATCATTGGCACTCTTATCAAAAAGAAGTCTTCGAGCAAGCTTTTTCCTGCAATCAACCAGGCAAAGATGTATGACTATTCTTATCAAAGTGCTTTCCACTAGGAAAAGGGGGCAATCCCGATACTCAGAAAATAGCCACAAAAACTTCACTACAATGATGGATTGCAACAGTATCATTGATCGTGGGATAAAGATTCAACAGTGTTTTGCACAAGATAAAATACAAACAAAACTGTAAGGCATGACAAGAAACCAAAACCCAAAAGGACAAAACCAAGGAGGTTAGGTTAGGTTTGGTATTTGTGGTCCTTAACTATTACTAGAACAACATCGACGTTTTCCATCTCGACTTTTTGTTCCAAAAACACTAAAAAAAACTTTAGGGGCAACCTGAAGTTTGGGTTCCTAAAAACGATTCAAAAGCAATAATAGAAATTTTAATAAAAGTGCCCGACAAATTTATACAACAGCTGAAACAACTGCTTAAGAAAAACAGAAGTACCGTTTTGAAGCATTATCAACCATGTATTTGGCAAACATTTTTAATGTAGTTGTTGAAAATAGAAGTCTCACATTGGATAAAATAGTGAAAATTAAAGGGTCTATAAGAAAGGAGGAGTGAAGTCCAATTGATTTAGACATTTTGGACCATTAACCCCAAGCTTAGACCACTAAATTCCAATATGCATACACTACTCCAATTGGGCCTATGCTAAAAATTCCAATATGGTATAAGAGCCCAATATGGCCTAGCAGCTCATTCCGGTCCAACACAAAAAAAACTAAGAATCTACAATTCTAAATTGGGTCTCTGACTCAACCAAAAAAAGGAGTACATGTATGAAATGAAAAAAAGAGACCTAGGGCAAAAATATGGTACGTAAGTCACAGCTGAGACACTAAAACGACTAATCCAGTTGGACTTGAGGGGGAGTGTGGAAAATAGAAGTCCCACATTGGTTAAAATAGTGAAGATTGTAGGGTTTCTAAATGAAATCCAATAGGTTTAGACCTTTTGAACCATGAACTCCCCAAGCTTATACCATTAAGTCCAATATGCATACACTCCTCCAATTGGGTCTGTACTAAAAAATTCCAAACACTAATGATTATCACAGATATTTTCCTTTTCAATGCGGTTTACCTATAAAATTCGGCAAACAAATCTTTGTCACTAATATAGGCAAGTAGCTTGACAACCTGCAAATGGATCAAAAGAAATCTCAATTTCAGAGCCACGGGCATCACATTTGTAAGAGCATATGGTGAGTCTAGACAGATGCCTTACAGACCTTTTCAAGGGTTTCTTCAATTGCTTCATCACTCAATTTTTCACTTCCTCCTTTCTTGAGAATATTATCACAAAAAGTGGCAAGCAGTTCGGCACTTGAGCTTCCAGCAACACCCTTGTTGCAAAAAATCTCAAAAGCCTCCTTAAGAGCCTATAGGATCAAAACTTTCAGATAACAAATTAATGCAGATTAATGCAGCATAGCAATTTTGAAGTCATTCTACGATCATAACCTTGTGGAATAGAGTGTGATTTTGGAAACAGTCGTTCACATATGCCAGGTACTTGTCATGCAGCTCAATCACCTTTCGAACAAAAACCTGAAGAAAGAGAGCAATCTCAGTTTTCTATAAATGGATCAGTTGCAGTTAAACTATAAAATTAGAAAATTCTGACATTACCTGCTCTTGTAAACCAACAATATCCTTTTTCTCTGCCTGTAAACATTTTAATTTTGAAAGGTAACAAAAATGTCAGCATCAAATAAGTCATATTCGTGTGGCTCCAACTGTTTCAACAGAAAATACTTCTAAACAAACTTTCCTAGTTATAAACATTAATCTGCACTTCTTTAGTTGGAAATGTGGCATGTTCTCTAGGCTCTAACAATAAAAGCAGTTCACATTCACAGATGCAATGTGTTAAGATAGGTCAATAGGTGATATTCATGTGGCTCTAACTGTTTATGTAGAAATTAGTCAAAATCATACATATATTTCCAGTTTCCACGCAATAAAAATTAATTTGTACTTCTTTGGTTTGAAACTAGTAAATATCTCATGCAAGATTGCACAGATGTGGAGAAAAAATGGCGACCACGTGTAATAGAGAGAAGACTTTTTCTTATAATAGATAGGTGAAATGTTCAAGATAAGCCATTTGTAACCCCTTACATTCTCTTTGCCACTGAAAACAAAATGTTATATAAATACATTCAAGAAAGCCTTTTTCAATGACAGGATATCTGAACAGAAAAAAATAATATGTACCTAAGTTGAAAATTATCATTTTATCTAATTTGTTTTTACGACCAGTATTGTCAAACAAGTTTGAACAGGAAGGCTCCAATCCAAGACTTAGGATTGAAAACCGAGCACACTAGTTTTCCTCAATTATTGAAAATAGAAAAGATAATAACCCCTAACCAGAAACAAGAACAACTACAGAATTGAAACATACCTTCTTGTTACTTGCTGCATCTTCAGCCAACTTCACCAATTCTGTACCTTCTTCAGTAACATGCTGCACAGTGGAAGGAAAGGAACCATCACAGGGACAAACCATCAGGAATAAAAGGAACAAAAGACTCTTTCCCAATTTTAACTGACATACAAGGGAGGAAACTCATAAATATAGGTTTGCTGTCACAACCTGCTTAAATATACTGGAAACAGGATCCAAGCCTCGGGGTATTTTAGAGAAGAGCCTAAACATCCTTGACAAGTCTTCAACCTAAGCGTTTAAAGGAAACTGTGAGAATAAGTTTACATTTTAAGATTAGTTTATGAAACTTATGAGCAATTATGTTTAAATAGTACCTTGTCGTCTCTAAGTAATGCATGACATCCAGAATGCTCTTTTTCAAGGAGTTGGTTTGCATATACAGATAAAAGCTCATGTTGAACTTTCTAAACAATAAAATTTCGAAAAGAAAAAAGGTAGAAAAAGTCAGCACTGAAAAATAGAACCATAAAGAATCACAACAATTATCAACCATTGTTTTCTTCATGTAGGAAGGTAGAACTCTATTGGACACAGTTTTAGACCAGATAGCTGGAATATTAGCAAGTAAAGAATAAACCTCTAATAACTTTGACTCGCTACTAGAGTGCAGGTAATGAGCAACCCTATCTTTCTCCCGTTTCAAGCACTCCTCAGCCTATAATGAAAGCCACAATATTAAACAGAACTCATATGGCATTGTAGATGATGAAAACAAGTTATGGTTAGTAATCACCACGAAGGAATAATACCTGGAGCATATAACCAGGACAAGAATCTTCTAGGATCCAGTTTGAAGCCTTTCGAGAATAATATGCAGAAGTGTCATTGAGCATGGCAGCTTCAAAATCATTCTCATAGTGATCCATTTGCCCCATTCCAATTTCGACAAATATATCTAATACATTTTTTAATAGAGCTCGATCAATCTGCTCTCCTTCACGTTCTTGATCAATCTTTAAACAAAAAAGATAAGTCATTTAATCTACATTTGTAAATGCGGAAAATCTTGTATAATAAGGAAGTAAGGAAGAAAGAACATACAAGAGAAATCACTGCATCTCTCACTTTCCCATTTAGTTCCTTGTAAACCTGGAATGGAAACAATAAAAATCACACATTAATGATTTATCTTGTAAGGAAGCAACATTATAATGAAATGATAATGTGAAGCAGGTCTAGTTAGCAGTAGCACTACAAAACTAGCTGCATTTATGAGTTGTAACATGAACAAGAATAACTAATAAGAACTGACACAGAATCAACTAAGGTTCAGTTGTAAATTTACAATAGTACAAATTTTGAAGGTGCAGAGTAAAATTACCAAATCACGGAAGCAAGTCAGCCCAACTTCATTAAGCGGTGGAAGTGACCTCCGGGCAATAAAATATCGATCCAAATAGTGAAAGAAACGAGAAAGCCATCTAACCATAATTTTATGGTTTGCCCACCTCCTCACAAGTTCTCGCAACATAAATTCATCATGCTTCTCTCTCAAAGAAGGTAATACCTGAACCCAAAAAAAAGTGATATTCATTTTATGAAAGAAAAACTAATAACAGACAAACTTCGAGAATACATTCGTGTTTCGACTATATAAAACATATCTTTATCTCACACACACAGATTAGAGATATTTAAACCTAATGACACTATCAAAAAGTACCTACAATACCAAGACCTGAATCCTTTCCAGCATATTAAAGGACGTTCAGTATCGATTTGTTAGACGACACCCACGGTTAGTCAGTTAACTTAAGCTTGTTAGAGAGGGAAAGACAGATAACGGGAGAGAAACATGTAACGAGTCTTATGGTTTTGGACTGAGAGTTTGGAAGGAGAGTCCGAGTCTTTCGGATACCATGGAATGAAGTGGTCTTGAGTTGTATCTATTGATTGTAATCAAAATTATATTTACTCTTTCTTATTCCTTCATCTTATTCCATGATAGAGTTTCATAGTTACTAATACTATAGAGCATAGATACAGAAATATTCAAATTAAATTCAACTTGGTAACAAAACTTTCTGATTTGATACATTGAAGTATATGGTTCATCATCTTTCAAAGTTGAAGTCCTTGGAATGTGAATGTCAACCCAAAAAAAAAAAATTGTTCACGATCCTTTACTGCTCTGTGCTTTGGCTATCAAATGTGTCTTTCTAGTGTATTCTCGAGTTTAGAAGGAATATTGATGTTATTCTCCCATCACATCACACGCTGCTTGTATCCTACATAGATGTTACATTCTTAGACGATACACTATTTCAAGTACTATCCATTGCTCGTTTTTAATGATGTCTCTATGCCTCAAACAGCACAGTTAGAAGACGACCCTTCATTGCATTGATTTTGCATTCCTTGCAAGCGTCAACATCTTGAAGATCCAAAAGATAGCTCCTGCTATTGATTCTCCTAATTCAGCTCCCGCACCAATCCATTCTCCGTAAAGGTGAATATTCTACTCTCAATCTTACAATTTTCTGAGTTACCACCGATTTTCTCCCTCACATTGCTCCTTTATCATCTATTACCATCCCTCAAAATGTTCAAGAGCATTATCCCACCCAGAATGGTGACAAGTAACGATTGACTTGATAACTGCTATGGAATCCAATAATATATAGACCTTTGTTCTACCTGCTCTTGGAAAATCTATAGTTGGTATTTAATGGGAGTTTACTGTCAAAGTTGGTTGCAGCAGACACGTGGACAGATTGAGAAATTAGTTGGTAGCAAAAGGGTACACTCAGATGATCAGGTCTATGGTTCGGCTTTCAATACTACTGTTTCCCATATTGTGAAGATGGTTTATGGTTGTTTGTTCTTGTCTATGGATGCCTTGAGGCATTGACATGACCCTTTTATCAACTAGATATTACAAATGTCTGACCATGTTATGTGGTTGCAGCTGTGCTGCCTCTTTCACTTCCAAAACATTCACTTCGTGTCCACTTTACTCAAAAATCAAAATTATAATTATCTAGTCCACTTGGAGATTGAATGTCCAAAACATAATTTTGTGGAGGGGAGACTTATAACTTATAAGAAATGGGAAACACGGATTAAGATATATTTTCATTTTTTCCCTTGTTGTCTATGTATAAAAACTACCCAACCTTCTAAGAACTGCATCATTGATGATAACATTTTCCGAACAGCAAGAAAAGATGTGTCACTGATATCATGTCTTAGAACTCAAGGAGCATTAAAAACGATCAGAAATCAATTGAACTTTGTTCTTATTAGAACTAATCAATAGCCCTATAAAGTCAAGAACATGCATGATAGTCTGATCTGATACTCGTTATTACTCTAGTAGGATAGTAGCAAACAAGTAATGACTATAATGCATAAAATATAATTTTTAATATATTCAAACAGGTTATCAATATCGCATATCATATCTAAGTAATAGCATGCATTACTCACCGTTGATATGATGTACTCTTCAAATGACTCCTTGTACTTATCATACAATTGTTGGGAATAGTCATGAGGAGGCTTTTGAGTACACATATTATATATGGTCCTGCAATACAATTTAACGATAAATAATTTCCACAATAGTAAAACTCTTAATCAACTCAAGCAAAACCCATTTAATATAAAACCAAAACATCGGAGACAATAATACGTGTATAGCATCATATAGTCCTCAGAGCTGAACTGAGGTTCAGGTAACCCTTCTAGAATGTTCTTCAGCTTCATGATTCCCTTCAGCATAAAATCCCATCCTTGATCCAAGTCGATAGTCTTGCGTTCACTCATCGATATGCCCAAATATTATACACCAAAATCTACAACCAAATGTTCACAAATACATAAATACACAAATTCCAAATTTCAACCAAACAATGAAAAAATAAATAAATAATTTCCATTCAAACGATTTCAAAGCATTAAACTCTCTCCTCTCCCTCAAACTAAACCCTAAAGTGTTTCCAAACATAAGTAAATTAAATTTCGAAATCATTCTCAGATTTGACGAAACCAGCAAAGCAACAAAACAATATCCAGCATCTCAATCGTGGAATTCGACGCTGCTGGAGAAATTTCCCAACTACGAAACGACGCCGTACCACAATCGGCGCTCTGAGAAAACGAAGATTGGTTGAGAAAAAGGGAGATTTAAAGTAGGGAGATTTAAAGAAGAAGAAAAGCGTACAGTGAATAGGTGAAGAACCGAGCGCGATGTTCGGGAGAGCAAACTCTAACAACGGTTGGGTAAAGGAAGAGAGAAAAGGAAAATCCAGAAGGAAGAAGAAGATGATGATGATGATTATGAAGCGAGCTTTCAAACACAAAGAGCACCCAGAGCAATAATAATAATAATAATAATAATAATAGTGAGAAAAATAAAAATGGAAGGAAATTACATTTTTCATCTGTCTTATGATAAGTGTCATGTCTTAAGATAAGTGTCCGTAGAAAAAAAATTATTTCAAAATCAATGTCATTTTTAAGGTAATTTTAAGTATTTTTTTCTTACATTACAATTACATGATTAATATGTCTAAATACAGATGTGCATCTAAGAAGAGAGTGAATTTAGTGTTTAGTAAATTTTCTTGTTTTTAGAGTTTTGGTGATTGATTTTTGCGTTTTAGGATAGTAAGTAATGAAAGTAAATTGCAGCAACTAAATGAACGCAGTAATATTATCCCGGTTCCCCTTATGACTAATGATACATCCAGTCCTCTTGCACACCACAAGATATTTCTCCATTATTGTTAGAAAATGTACAAGTCCCACCATAGGATCTCTGCTACAAACTTCTAACAAATTTTCTAAGATAGCACACTACTACCTTAGATAAGACTACTTTAAGAAATGACAACTTTCTTTTACAAACAATGTGATTTGATAAGGATATAAGAATAAAAGAGAGGTATGATCCAATATTGCTTCAAGTACTTTGAGAACCTTTGTCAAGGATATGAAAATGAAATGCCAGTACTTAATTTATGAGAAATAACTTTGAGAAAAATTAGAAAAGTTGTTCAAAGTCTTTCAAGGTTTGTAGTAGGATTGTCTGAAAATTAATATGAAGTTATGGTGTATTTATACTCCATAAACATCTCTTCAGATTTGTGGTCATTGATCCAAGAGGTTTGATGAACAAATGCAATGATCTAGAACCATTTCAGATCTGAAAAATTGCATTGCTTCTAGTTGTATTCGAATACATGATGTATGTATTCGAATACACCTCTTTATAACGTTCAAATTTATTCAAAATTTTCACCTTGTATTCGAATACACAGTTATGTAGTCGAATACAGATTTGTCAATTTTGCCACTGACTTGCTGTTTGTATTCGACTACAGCAAGTCGTAGTCGAATACAGATGTGAAGCTTATGCTACTGACTTAGCATTTGTATTCGAATACACTATGCTGTATTCGAATACATCTTTACATTTTGTCAAAAATATTAGTTTTAAGACTTTGTTAATGTAATTTTGACTTTTGAAAATACTTTTTATGCATATGTAAAGATTAATGGTTCTTATGTATTTTAACTATTGGTTGTATCATTTACCTTTACATTGATTAAACATCTAATATGTTTGAATTAAAGTTGAACTATAACTTTTGACTTCTTTTTGAGCTTTGATGCATTGATCATAGTTCTTCGTCTTTGTCTTCATCAAAAACATGCATTTTACAATATGTACACAATTAAACATTATTATATTTTACATTGATAGTAATAAAAAATATTTAATTGCAGTTTTGATTCATCTATTATTACCAATTTATGGAATTGGTTTCTCTATTTTAAAAGTCGACATATTTGATCTCTCTTTCATATTTTTGAACTAAAAAATGAAGATTTGACATATTTTTAATGACGTGACATAAATTAATTATTCATATGTCATTAACTAAATTAAAAATATGAAAATTTTCTGATGTTGAAAGCTAAGTTTTTAGAGCGTTTTATTCTAATTTCATGGGTGTTAATCATTCTACGTCATCGTATCATAAGTCATGTTATTTAAAACATTTCACGCCATCATTTTTTAGTTAAAAAAATCAGAGGGAGGAACCAAAACTTTTAAAATAGAGGGATCAATTCATGAATTTGTAAAAATAAGAGGACTAAAACTGCAATTAAGCCTAAAAAAATATAGGTAATTTGGTAAAATGGCTTATTTGTTTTTTTGAAAACCTTAAACGACGTTCTTTGTAAAACGGAGGGAGTAAAAAGAAATCGTGCACCGAAAATTTATAAAGTATAGGCTTAAATATAATTTGGGTCTTTTATCTTACCTAATATTCATTTTCACAATCACACCAAAAGTTATAACAATATCTAGTTATTTAAATCACTTCTAACTATTGTCAATACGTGTATATAGTATAATATTCTTTAGGCTTAATTGCAGTTTTAGTCCCCCTATTTATATTGATTCACAAAATTGACCCCCCCTATTTTAAAAGTCGATAGTTTTGGTCCCTCCCTCTGATTTTTTAGCTAAAAAATGATGACGTGAGATGTTTTGAATAACATGACATATGATACGATGATGTAGAGTGATTAACACCCATGAAATTGGAATAAAACGTCGTAAAAATTAAACTTTCAACTTTGAAATTTTTTCGTATTTTTAATTAAATTAATGACATATGAATAATTAATGGATCTATATGGTTTTATATCATAAAATTGTATGTATGTCATTTAAAATATATCAAATCGTCATTTTTTAGTTTAAAAATCTTAGGAAGGGACTAAAACTGTCGACTTTTAAAATAGGGGGATCAATTTCATAAATCAGTATAAATAGGGGGACTAAAACTGCAATTAAGCCTATTCTTTAAAAATAAAAATAAAAACATACATTTAACCTAATAATAGGTTTGTACTTGAAAAAAAAAATGTTGTGAGCTTTGATACATGCAAACTATTTGAAAGGAACGACATTAATTAAAACTTATTTTCACTCATCCTTATTGAGATTGCAAACTTAACTTTACAATTGATTCAAGATTTGATTTCAATAGTTCATGACAATAATTATATAGTTGTTTAAGAGAACTATGTTGAAAAAGACTAAAATACACCACTTATAATGATATATAACTAAAATGAATAAAAATAAATAAAAAATAAAAGATCAAAATTATATTTAAACTTAAAGAATACTATCGTCTGTTTTCGCATACAGATTTTAAAGGAAATAATTGATATTGATGTAAAAAAAAATTGATATTGATAAGGATTTAATTTTTTTTATAATTGATAATATTTATTACTTTTTTTTTCAATATTACACCTTTATTTATTTTACCTTAATTCATCTAATAAATTCACTAACTACTTATAATATGGATATTTTAGTATATTAAACTCATTTTATCATTGAAATCAACACAATTAACCATTTAAAAAAATTTATTCACAATTCAAATAAGACATTTAAAATAAGACAAAATTAATCATTAAGTCTTAGCTCAACTGACAAATATCAATATTGATGGATTGAGCGTTATGTCCCAGATTCAAACCTAAGACCTTGCAATAATGTAGTAAATTTTTTTTACATAAAACTTAATATTATTGTACTATGTCTATATATGTGTAAATATTTTAAAAGTTAATATAACAATTAGTATTTTGATGTGATTTGATTGAATATATATATATATATATATATAAAATTGGACATTAATCTTTGTTGCATAAAAATTATAGAAATACTTGATTGATATGTTTTTAGGTATAATTGACTGATATGTTTTTTTGAAAGGATAAATTATTGACATATTTGATAAATGATTTTTTGAAAGGATAAATGATTGAGATATTAAGAAGTCGATATCAATACTTTGTCATATAAGTATACAAAATAATAAATATATTTAAGAAATTTACGTGAAATAAAATAAAATTTTTTAAGATTAAATATATATTTGATCTATGTAGATTAGCGTTTTTATTATTTTTGTTTTTATAATTTTTTTTAAAATTTAACTATGTAAGTTTAAGTTTAGTTTAAAATTGTCGTTGATGTTAATGACTTTTAAATGTTAATGCCTTTTAAAACAATCTGACATGGCAAACGGAAAAGAGACAAAAATATAATGAAGAAAAAACGCAAACTTATAGACGCAAATAAAAAAGAATGTGAACTTACATAAATTATATTTATTCAATACTTTAAGATTATTGATGATGATGTAGTGTCTAAATTACTTGTGTGAGTGATTTAGCACAATGTGATTATCTCTCATTGTTTTATTCTCATTCAAGATTTAAGAGTAATATCAAAGTTGATGGTTTGACTAAAGCTAGCTCACAGACTCCTTATATCAAAAAAATTTCTTAGAGTTGATCGTACGTACATTGATTCGTCATGTTTAACCCACTCTGCATAAATCCACACATTAAAACTTCATTCAATTAAGTTTGCGAATTTTTTATTTTCTTTATTTCTTCATTTGTCATCTCAACTTTTTTAACAATTACTAATAGCAGAGACAATTTTAAAACAAAATAGAACTTAAGGTTAAATTTGAAACAAAAAAGTTATAGGAATGAAAATCAAAAAAACGCTAACTTATAGGAACCAAACATATATTTAAGCATTTTTTTTAATTAATACAATGATCTGACTTTTGGATGTCCAAAAAATATTTTTTTAATATGATCTAATCAAATTTATAACTTCTCATTAAAATACACATAAGTTACGTGCATTTTTGTGATAAAACGTTCATATTTTATAAAATATTTTAATAAAATATAAAAATATCAATGTAATAAAATTACAAATTTAAAATAAAATATATTAATTCAATAAATTTTTTAAAAAATTTAGTTAATCATATCTAAATTTTAAAGAAATATACTTCATTCGTTCCAAAATAATTGTCGCATTTGCAAAAAGTATTTGTCTCAAAAAAATTGTCACTTTTGGTTTCCAAAACAACTTTACGTACTTGTTTCTAATTGTACCCGATAATTAATATAATTTACACCGCTCTCAAGTTATTATTCTCCACTTTGCATTGATTGTAACGAGAATACACTAATAAGAGTTAAAGATAAATTAGTAAAATCATATTTTTTTTCCATTCATTTATCATATTTTCTTAATCTGTATAAAATGGTCAAATGCGACAAATATTATGGGACGAAGCGAGTATTTTCTATAAATTTTTAGTTTAATATCAATATGTATAATAATTTGTAGTATATGTGTTTGTAGTGATTTGTTAGATATGGTGCAATACAAGTGACTAATTCCATGCACATTTAGAAGTTTTCAAAATAAATAAATAAACTGTTATAACTCTAATAATTTTAGATATAAACATGTAGATTGTAGGTCTTAAAATATTATTATTTATGGATAAATTGTAAAATAAATTTTATGCAAAACAAAGTATTCACTTGTAAAATATTAAACTTCATGTCTTATAATTTATATATTACAATTTAGATTATTATATGCGGTTTTTTCAAAAACATCTCATAAAAAATAATAGGATCTACCCATAAAATTATAAATTAAATAAATAAAAATTTATCAAAAGATTATGATAATGTATCGACACAAATTTAAAGAAATAATCACCAAATAAAGTAAAAAGAAAAAAAAAAAAAAAAAAAAACATGAACATAATAATAATTTCTAAGGTCCCGTTTTATCGACACGATAACGAGGCAGATATGATACACGTATCATATTCCCTTCCTAATCCTTTGTTTGATGCAGGGATAGCTGCAGCACATTATCTTATAATTTGAGTTGGGTTAAAATAATCAGTTCTCAGCCGAATATCATTGTTCGCGTTTCTCTCTTCCTCTAGTCTTAACGTGTTCGAGTCTAACCTGTGACACTCTTCCATTTTTTTTTTTGAGATAGTGTTATGATAGTAAAGGCTTGTTTGATTGTGTTTTACTTTTTAGTTTTTGAAAACTATTTTATAAATAAATTTTAAAAAATTGTTTTTAAAAAGAAAATTTTTAAAAAATTGTTTACTAACTTTAATTTTTAAAACAGTATTTGACTAGATAATTAAAAAACTGAAAAATAAAAAGTAAAACACCATTTATCTGTTTTGCTTTTTTAGTTTTAAAAAGTATAATATTAAAAATAGTTTTACAAAATAGTTTTTAAAAACAAGTAATCCAAACAAATTGTTTAGTTTTTAAATTTTAAAATACTAAAATAGAGTTTTTGGGATTTGAATCAAACAAACTCTAAGTCATTCTTCAATTGTGATAGATAGAGAAATCACAATTTTTTCAAGTATATAAAATTACTTCATAAATTATTTACATTTTTATGATAGTGAGTCATTATTCAATTGTGATAGATAGAGAAATTACAATTTTTATGATAGTGAGTCATTCTTCAATTGTGATGGATAGAGAAATCACAATTTTTTTAAGTATATAAAATTACTTCATAAATTATTTACATTTTTTAGCATTTTTGTTTATTTATAAAAAATTATATGAATGTTATTTTGAAAGAAAAAAAATTAAATAGATTATAAGGACAAATTCGTCATTTTATCAAAATATAAATCATATCATCTTGTTATAATTTTATCAAGTTTGTTATCATGTGAACATCAAACACAGGACATGATAACTCTTTATCCTACTCATATCCTATGCTGTCTCTATCCTACTTCTTATCCTATTATGTGCCTATCAGGTCCATCAAACGGGCCCTAAATGTACAAGAAATTTGTCAAGTAAAATTATTGATAATTATCATCCATTTATAGAGATCATTTTACAATTCCAAATTTCTTTATACTTTGATATATTATAATTTCTTCTTTTTTTACTCATGAATTTCTCATACTTCTTATATATATATATATATATAAATTGGTATAAACAAGTTAAAAATCTCAAGAAGAATTTTGAATGTGGACTATTTTAATGCGTCTGTTTACAATTCAATTCATATTTTATGTGTACGTTTATTCGTTTACGATTTTATTTTATTTATATTAATTATAATTGTATTTATATTTGTAAATACGATTGTTGATGACGGGAAGAATTTTTTTTAACAGGCTCGCAATCAATTCTTAGCAAATGAAAAATGATTTTATTATTGATTGTTATTAATAGTAATATTACTTATGTTGGGTTTGTGAATAATTTAATTGAATCAATTAATTCGTATAAGAGATATGTTATAATGATAATCACTATATTAAATTCAAATCAAATTATTTATAAGCAAACGAAATAGAAAAAAGAACCGTTAATAGAGTGATACGTAAAAAGTATAATACTTGAAGTCGGTTTCAAAAAATCTTAGTATAGGTTAGTTTCTTATTTATGTAAAAATAATTTCTATATTACTTTTTTTTAAAAGTGATCTACTTTTATATTCCTTAACAAATAGAATTTTAAAGTGTGTTTGATATACGTGGCACTACATCACATGTAGAAAAACATAGGACCAATTTTTGAGTTACAAATGAGGGTCGAGATACTCTCTACTTCCCTTTTATATTTTTTCTCACTACTATCTTTTTTTTAAAAAAAATCATTCTTTTACGCGTTTTTTTTACTATAGTTTTGATTTTTTTTTTTATAAACATTATAGTTTTGAAATCTTTTTGAATATAGTATTCATATGCGAGGTTTCGGTTTGAATTTGAGACATGTATTCAATTGTACAATATTGACATTTGTCAATTGAGTTAGTTCAATTTTGGTTCAAACTCAAATACTTATTCATCAACGTTTTTAGACCTATTAAATGATTTATATTTATGGAATTCGGATTATTATGTTTATATATAATACCAAAACTAAAGTAATGGAAGAAAATTGTGAAGTGTGAAATGAAGATGGTGCATTTTCACAAATAAAATAGAGAATACATCTATCAATATATGGAAATTTGTGCAAGAAACAAATTATTGTCTCGTGGTTTGACTAGTAAAATAATGGGTTTTGTGGTTTCATTCATCATTTCTTTTGTTCAATCTTTTAACAATTTTATAAATTAAACATAAAATAACTGTTTTTTATTTGTCTAATTCCTTAATTTTATTAACAAATTAAACACATGTTGAATATTCTATATAAATATTAAATTTTTATTATTTGATAATGAATAAAACAAAATTATTTGTCAAAGTCATTATTTTTTTTTATTGTTAAAAAATAATATTTAGTTTTATCATATAAGTGTTTATTACCGTGTATTTGTCTTTAGATTCGGTCTAGTTTGACAATTCGTTATATCCCACAAACTCTGGGTCAAATGTGATCCTAATCTGCAAAATAATGCTACCTTTAATCTATATTATAATAGACAATTAAGTTAACAAAAATTGTTGTATTTAATCTATATCGTAGAAAGAATCAGAGAGAGAGTAGTGCAAACCCTCCCGTGAGCACAAATCTTAGACCTAATTTCACTAGTCTGGTAGTTAATGAAGTTTGAGGGATAAAATGATAACGATGAAGTGAGGGAGAGGGTGATAATAATAAAGTTGAGGGAAATGGATAAAAGAGTAAGAGATATATGTTTTGGAAACATTTTTTAAAACTTTCTTTTATGAGAATATGGATGAACACGTGGTCAAATATAGTCATTGTTATGTGACATATGGACGGCACCCCAGTAAACAATAAACAAAGTCTATAAATAGTCATTTTTATATTATAGATCTCACAAATGATTTTAGTAAAATGGTCAAAAGAGGAACATTTCTTGATATATGCCAAAGGTTATCGAAGAAGATAGTTTGGGAGGTGTGATTGGCTACAATTTGGAAGATTATGGAAGGGATGTGGTTGCATATGATTTAAATTGAGATAATTCTTAATCTCAAAATTACAAATTTGACAAAATCATCGTATCAATTGATTGAAACCAGATAGTTATGATTAACATGGTAAAACATTACCCGAATAAGAGAGAGTTGGCTATTTTTTTTTTTTTTTTTTTTTTTTTTTATCGTAAAAAAACATATTATCATTCAAAGAGAAATGAAATGATACAAACAAGTCTAAATTCTCATAAAAAAAAATGATACAAACTAGTTGACATAAATTGTGTCAGGACATTCCTCATCTATACGTTAAAGCTAATCTTATGAATTAATTTGGAGGATCTAGAGTTTCTTCGCAAAACAAAGTGTGACACACACACAAGAGGGATAAATAATAACCATTTAGATAATTTGAGAGTGATCAAATTATTCATTTAAAATACATACCTCACTGCAAAGCTCTCTCCTTCTTTCTTGCACACCGCTTCTATTTTTTTTTATCTTCAAAAAATTGAAATTTCCATTAAGAAGAATGGTTCACAATCGCTAGTCAAGAAAGAACATGTTCCATCTTGAAACCAACATATCATATTAAAATTGGTTATACCGTTGAATCTTCTCCAAAAGAGCACTTAAATTTCTTGATAAAAAAACGAATCTTTCGTTCCTTTGTTTCAGATGGATCAACACCTACTTTTCTTTTAATGAAAATCAACCCCTACTCTTTTATTTTAAATTATAAATAGATAATTATTGTTTTAACTTTATTCTTTTTCATTTTTTTTTATTTTACAAACTCAAATGCACTTTTTATTTTTTACCATTCAAATTTTTTTGGAATAACTACTCTAAGATTTTCGACACGCAAAAATTTTATGGAAAACTTAATTTATGATCCTTGATACATAGGTTTACCGGGAAACTTATATAAAAATTTTCGGAAACTACCGGAAATTTTTTTATAAGTTTATCGGTATAGAGACTGGAACGGAAAATATATCACAAATTTTTTGATATATATTATGTATCGGGAAACTTGTGAAATAGTTTTTCGGTATGCACCATTTTTTTTGAAAAACATTTTATTTTAAATTATTTAATTTGTTTATATCATTTTTAACATATATGAATAAACTGCTATTGTTATGTGATAAAACATGTGTAGATACTAATAATATTTTTGCCACATGTCATATATAAATAATTATAATTAATATTGTAAGAAACTATTATTGTGATTAATTATTTTAATTTATTATATATTTAATTTCAGATATTTGATACACAAGATGCTATTATGAATTGGGCTAGAGAGATTGATATTAAAAACGAAGTGATTGTTATCATCACTAGATTAGATAAAGAGACTGAAGGGAGAGGAAAGATGAATAAATTAATATTAGGTTGTGACAAATGAGGAAAATATAAACATATTGATAGTTCAACTCGAAGTTCAACAAGAAAATGTGGTTATTTTTTCAAACTTAGATTAAAACCATTAAAAAATTATTTATAGTGGACAATTAATTTAATTTGTGGAGTTCACAACCATGAATTATCTGATATTTTGGAGGGACATGCATTTGTTGGACGTTTAGATGAAGAAGAGAAAAAACATATTCACGACTTAACAAAGTATAATGTTGAACTGATGCACATATAACTCTCATTGCAAGACTAGGACAAGAACAATGTTACTAAGATCTCACAAATGTATTAGCAAATGAGTCTTATTCGATTGCATATGAGAGATCATAGGACAAAAAGGCAACATTTATTCAAGTTGGTTGAAAATACAAAATATGTGTGTTGAAATAGAAAGCGGACATACTCAGATGTTATAAATGATATTTTTTGGGTTCATCAATATTTAGTGAAGTAACGACATTTGGAGTCCATAATCAAGTTCAAGTAATGACATACTGTATTTATTGTGTTGATTAAAGACAACACCTACAAAACCAATAAACACAAAATGTCATTAATTGAAATTGTTGGTACAACGTCAATAAATATTGCATTTGTAGTTGGATTTACTTATTTGAAATGTGAGCGTGAATAAAACTTTTGTTATGCATTAGAGAGGTTAAGAGAATTGTTTGTTACCCAAAACAAATTTCCTTGTATAATTGTGACCGACAGAAATCTTGTTCTGATGAAAGCGGTTGATATTATATTTCTATATGTTGTTAATTTGCGTTGTCGATTTCATATCGACAAAAATATTGGACCAAAATGCAAGTAGTACCTTTTGAAGAATAGACGAGAGTTAGTACTAAATATGTGAAAAGACATTATGTATTGCAATGATGAAAAAAGAGTACATAATGTTTGAGCAAGCATTTTTTGATAATCAAATATTTGTTGATTATTTCCTTTTGATTAAAGACTCAACTATTATGTTTTTTTCAATTGGTCCAATTGCACGGTAACCAAATTAAGGAGTAGTATTCAAAGATTCGAAAGAAATCAAGGAATATGAGTTCTTAATCCTAAATGTGCCAAGAAAATGCAAAAAAAAAATTCAGAGTCATTTATCTCAAATTTAGCTAGAAAATCTAAAATAAATATAAAAATAAGCATCCTTGCTCTAAAAGTTAGTCAAATTACATGAAGACTTTCGCAAGAGGCTTTGTTAAACAAACAAACTCGAAAATTGTTAGAGCATGGTTAAGGGTGTCAAGCTAAAATGCACTAACAACCATCAACCACTTCAACGATTTACTCCACACTTTACCAAAAAACCCATTCAACGTCTTACCAAAAAATGAACAATCTAAGAAAATATGTTGTCATGTTTCTTCATCATCGCACCTAGAGACACAATATATTATATGAATCCATAATTTTCGCGTTTTACTAGGTTGCCTTTCTTATGAATACAATTAATTAGTAATCTCCAAGCGAATAGCTCAACTTTCAATGTTATTGTCTTGTTCCAAATGAATTCAATTGTGTGAAGACCATGTATCCAGAATGTCTTTCTGCATAAAAATAAATATTAGTCAACAAAACACATATGCGTTACAAATCCTCTTGCTACACAAACAAACGTCTCATCCAACTTCACCATCCACCATCAACACTTCATTTTTCACAAAACATCTCTACTACCGACACATTTTTGTTATTAGCTATTACAAACAATTTATAAATTTTTTCACAAAGCACATAAAATCACTTTTATTTTAATTCAAACAAACGATTAATTAATTGTACATGATGCAATTTAATCTATTGAACAAAAATAATTTGTAGCCCTTGAAAAATGTCGATGGATTTAATCTATCAAAATCTCAAAATAGCAATTTGTTCTTTAAATTGAAAATTTCAATTAATCTAGTCACTTTACAATTTAATCTATTAAACAAATAGATTTTTTAACTTTTTTTTACGAATAAATATTTTAGCCCTTAAAATTATAAAGTTCGACGAATTTAATCTATCAAATTTCCAAAAATAGTAATTTGTTCTTTAAATTGAAAATTTCACTCAATTTAGTCACTTTTTCAAATTTTGCATCACAGTTTCAAAAATTATATACTTATTTTGATGCAGTAAAAACTTTTTAAGTAAATATATATGTATTTTAATTGATTATTATATTTTAATTTTGAAATACTAAATTATGAAATAAACATATCCACCATTACAATTTCAAGAATTTCAATGCTAAAATTCTATATTATCAATCAATTACAATATTTATTATTTTTAAGATAATCAAAAATAAAAATCAAATATATTTATTGATTGGGATGATATTTTTACACTATAAAGAAAGTATACTTACTCGTACACAAACAAAAAGTGCGTTCAGGAAAAAAAAAAAAAGTATGTCTTAAACCCTAACTCTGAATCTGAAGCCGAAGCTGCAAAATCTCACACTCTTCCTACCACTACCACCATGTCTTTCATTTCCAACAACTCCAAGCTTCTCCGATGGCGACCAACTCTTCATCCCAGTTTTCTCTCTTCTCGTTTCTCCACTTCCACCGCCGAACCTCTCTCCGAACCAGACCTCCCTCTCCCTCTCCCTCTCCCTCTCCATTCCCTTCCCGATCCTCCACCTCGCCTCCATTCCCAATCCCGTTCCCATTCCCGTTCCCAACCCACCCTATCCAACCCTGAACTCACTATCATTCGCATGATCACAAACCGCGCCTGGACAACTCGCCTCCAAAACTCAATCCGTTCCGTCGTCCCCAAATTCGATTCCTCAATTGTCTACAATATCCTTCACGCCATCACAAACCCCGATCTAGCCCTAAAATTCTACCGTTGGATCGAACGTTCCAATCTCTTCACTCATGACACAAACACCACTCTCAAAATGCTTCATATCCTTACTCGCTACTCCAAACTCAACCACGCTCGTTGTATTCTCCTTGATCTACCTAAAAAAAATATACCTTATGATGAAGACATGTTTGTTGCTTTGATTGAAGGTTACGGTCGCGCTGGTATCGTTCAAGAAGCTGTTAAGATCTTTCAGAAATTGGATCAGAAAACTGTTAAATCTTATGATGCTTTGTTTAAGGTGATTTTGAGGAGGGGAAGGTATTTGATGGCGAAAAGGTATTATAATGCTATGTTGAGAGAAGGTATTGAACCTACTAGACATACTTATAATATTCTTCTTTGGGGTATGTTTTTGTCTTTGAGATTAGATACTGCTATTAGATTTTATGAAGATATGAAAAGTAGGGGTATTATGCCTGATGTTGTGACTTATAATACTTTGATTAATGGATATTTTCGGTTTAAGAAGATTGATGAGGCTGAGAGTTTGTTTGCTGAAATGAAAGAAAGGAATGTTGTGCCTAATGTTATTAGTTATACTACTATGTTGAAGGGATGTATTGATGTTGGGAAGGTTGATAGGGCGATCGAGGTTTTTGAGGAGATGAAGAGTTGTGGTATTAAGCCGAATGCTGTTACCTTTACTACGTTGTTGCCGGGGTTGTGTGATGGGGATAAAATGGTGGAGGCTGGTAAGGTTTTGGGGGAGATGGTGGAGAGTTATGTTGCTCCGAAGGATAATTCGGTTTTCATGAAACTGATGAATTGTCACTGTAAAGCTGGTAACTTGGATGCTGCGGCAGATGTGTTGAAGGCGATGATACGGTTGAGTATTCCTACCGAGGCGGGTCATTATGGTGTCTTGATTGAGAATTTCTGTAAGGTTAATGGGTATGATAGGGCGGAGAAATTGTTGGACAAGTTGATTGAGAAGGAGATTGTTTTGAGGCCAGAGAATTCCTTTGAAATGGAACCTAATGCTTATAACCCGATGATTGAGTATCTGTGTGACAATGGGCGGACAGGGAAAGCGGAAACATTTTTCCGGCAGTTGATGAAAAAGGGTGTCTTGGACTCAGTTGCTTTTAATAATTTAATCCGGGGACACTCGAAGGAAGGCAACCCCGATTCTGCACTTGAGATTGCAAACATCATGAGTAGGAGAGAGGTTCCTAGAGATGAAGATTCCTATAAATTGCTTATTGAGAGTTACTTGAGAAAAGGAGAACCTGCTGATGCCAAAACAGCTTTTGACCACATGCTTGAAGGCGGTCATCAACCTGATTCGTCCCTTTACAGGTCGGTTATGGAGAGTTTGTTTGAAGATGGCAGGGTTCAAACTGCAAGCAGAGTAATGAAAAGTATGGTGGAGAAGGGGGTGAAGGAGAATATGGACTTGGTTTCGAAGATATTGGAGGCCCTTCTCATGAGAGGTCATGTTGAAGAAGCTTTGGGCAGAATTGCTTTGCTTATGCAAAATGGGTGTGAGCCTGATTTTGACCACCTTTTATCTATTCTCTGTGAGAAAGAAAAGACGATTGCTGCTCTAAGATTGTTAGATTTTGTTCTTGAGAAAGACATTATCATAAACTTTTCAATCTACGATAAGGTTTTAGATGCTCTCTTTGCAGCGGGGAAGACCCTCAATGCATATTCCATCTTATGTAAAATTTTGGAGAAAAGAGGCGCAACGGATTGGAGCAGCCGCGATGAGCTGATCAAGAGCCTTAATCAGGACGGGAACACCAAGCAAGCAGATATCTTGTCGAGAATGATCAAAGAAAAAGTGGAAAGTCCTCCAAAGAGAGATGGAAAGAAGAAAGCAAGTAGAGCTACATAATTTGTTCTCTCTTCATTTTCTTCTCGAGTTTTAGAGGTGAGAATTATTAATTAATGGGTTTTAGCTGTAATAATTGTTATATGAGGAAGAGATATCGTGAATTGTTATTCATTTATAAATTGAAAACTTTGATTCCTTCCAGCTGATCAGAGATTTGTTTTGACACATTATTTTTTATATTTTGTTTTGTTATTATGTTATTGTTAGTCTACTATCAAGGTTTCGGGTAGTGTAACTTGTTTTTCATATATAATAACTCCTGGGAATGGTATGGCAATGAGAAATGTGAACTGAAATAAAATATTCTCAAGTTTACAAGATTTGTGAATTCTTTTATTTCTCTCTTTTATATTGGTTTCCCGAATTCCTATTTGACCATGCTGAATATACAAGGTGTTGAATCTCCCACTCCCAAAAACTGCCACCATCAGCCATAATCAACAAACAGAATCCATCTAGAAGGCTGCTCTAGATAGTAGATATATGGTCTGTGATACAAGTATCAATAATTCATCTATATGATATGACCTATATTAGCCCTCGGGCATTTGATCTGATTTATATGCAGAAAATAGATCTTATTTTGTTAATGTTTATATTTATATTCAAGAACTGTATACTCCTGAGAAATACATCATATAGGAACAGTTATACAAGCATCGAAAACTGTGTCACACTGTAACTACAGAGAATCTATTTCTCAATAATTCATTTGTAGGACGGATATTTTCCCTCATGCATTTGATTGATTTATATGTAGACAATATATCCTTTATTTTGTTAGTGTTTACATTTATATTCAAGAACTGTATACTCACGATAAATGCTTTGTATTGCTCTAGAATACCAGTCTGTCATTTTTCCTAGTTGGCTACTTCATACATTGCAATAAGCATTTTTGTGAGTTTCAGTTTTGCTATGGTATTGTTGTCGCTGCCCTTAAGATGTTGAGCACCGTTGCTACTGGATTAGCTATTGATGTCTGGGGGCCCATCAGTGACGATGCAGGAGGATTTGCTGAGTGAACCGATGTCCTTGATGCTGCTGACAACACTACTGCTGCCAATCCGATTATCATGAAATATTAACCTAAGTTTCCCCTTACTATACTTTTTATAATGTAGTACTAAAGAGTTACTACTAAATTTAATTTAGGGTGAGTTTTTATAATGTAGTACTAAAAAGTTACTACTAAATTTAATTTAGGGTGAGTTTGATTTACCAGAGAATAAAATAGAGAATAAAATTGATTTTGAATGAATTAATTTTGTTTAAATAGATTTTAGTTAAAAATGTGTTGAATAAAGTAAATTATGTTTGAATATATTTATTCAAATAAAAATGAGGTGAACAATAAATTTCAGTGAAAAATTATATTTTGACTCAAAAGTTACAAATCATAACTTTAAATTCAAATTAATTCGGGAGAAAAAATCAATTTTACTCGATGACACTCAAACATGTCAACATCAATTTTTACCCCAAACATGTAGCTAATAGTTTCAACCAAATTGGCTTGGTCTGAGTTGGTTGTGCATTTGGGGTACACAACGTCTTTGTTGATGAATTGGGGTACAAAACATTTGTTTTTTATTCAATGGGGTACAAACTTTTGTACATCATCGCGATCTTCGTCGGTAATATAGTTGATTCTATCAATTTATCATCAACATCATTGTCATACACAATCATCAATTAATTTTAAACATGGCTTACATTCATTATTACTCCTACTTAAGATCTTTCTTCAATCGACCATAATTAACTAACTACCATTAGTTATAATCAAACCTACTAATTAATTACTAAATTAATGTATCATTACCTACCATCTATTAATTAGTTTAAGCTTATGATAGTTATATCTTTTCATTTATTAGGTATGACAATAAGACTTGTTTTGCCTCTCAGCCCTGTCCTTGATTAATTGTGGAAAACATGCATTCGTCACCTATTTTTTGTCAAAGTTAAAATTTGGATTTTTATGTTCATCCAATGAAGGATTGGGTTTTCCGCCTTAATCCTACACTTATTTATGTATATAAAATAATAATTTTAAAAAGATAATATTTATTATAATTAATATAATAAAATAATAATAATTATATAATAAAACACAAAATATTAAAATTATATTTATTTTAGAGAGAAAATTTAAATTTATAATATATATGATAAAATAATAAACAAAATAAATAACTACACATATATAAAATTTAATAATAATAATAATTTTACTAACGAGTTTGAGAGTGGAGTGGAACAAATATCATCAATATCTCCAAATACACCCGTCCCCCAACTTTTAATTTTGTAAAACACCGAGGCCCAAATTCGATCAAAGCAAATTTTCCTTATTAAAGTTGGAATGGGTTCGAGCGTTTAATCGCGTATGCATATTGAAAACAAAACCCAATTAATTATAAAAGTCAAATTAAACTATTTCTTTGGTGGTATAAATTAAATTGAATTTGAAAGTAAAAAAGAGAGGAATAACGATTTCGTAGGAGAAAAAGGTAGCAAACAAGCGCACGAGGAAAATATTCCCCAAAATTCGAAATGGCGAAAGAGATCGAATCTCTTACAGAAGACGAAAGACGCGCACTTCGTGGAAGCAAATTCGCTCCTCTTCCCACCCTTTCCAACTCCAACAAGTCCAAACCCAGGTTCTCTCTTTTTTCCTCTTTCACTTTTACACTTTTTAACTAACCCCATATGTTAAATTTTTTATTTTGAATTCATATTTTGTTGTATCTCCCCTTCAATTTTAGTGGGTCTGATTTTAATTTTTGATTCTTTGTGTAGGTTGGCTCATCCTGGTGGACCTGTTGCTACGAATAAAGCAGCGGCTTTGGCAAAGTTTTTGGAGAGGAAGTTGAAGAATCCTGATGGATTGGCATCTATTAACCCTCGTCTTCTTCAACTTGCGGTTGATAATGCTAAGCAAACTGTCTATGCAAGTAACAATTTTAATTTCTCTCTGTTTTTCTCTTTTTTTGGTGTATTTGGTTATTTATAGTTCATTTAATTTGATTACTATTTGATGTGGTGATCTGTTTGAGATTTGTTGATGCAAATATTTGTATGAAGTGTGTGTTTTTCCGTGTGGTAATGATGGTTCTGGCTTGGCTTGTGGTTAATTGATGCATATTTGTGTGTCCTTCAGTCTTAATTAGCCATGTTTATTAGAAACGCATTGTGGTTCCGTACTTATGGTAGCTACAGGGACATTTAGTATGTTGTGGCGTAAGTTCGAAGCCAGGATACCTCTCATTCTCCACATTTAGTGTGTGAGAGTTTCGCTACTAGGCTTTTTAAAACCAAAAAAAAAAATTGCAGTGTGATTCTACCCCATCCCATGATGCACATACACAATACTAGTATCAGGTATGTTGCATGTAAGACACATAAGATATGATAGGTTTAGGGTATGTTTATAATAAAATAAAATAAAATAAAATTCACTAAATATATTATTGAAGTTCATTGATGACGACTGAAAATATGATGGAAGTTTGAATATGGGTGAAGGAATGGTGAACCGATGGTATAAATTGCATCTGTTATAGAAGATGGAAAATAGGGATTATTAGTTGAATGGGTGGCATGGTGTTATGGGTGTTTTCCCTTAATTGGGTTTGGCTTGGCTAATGATAATTTGATGCATATATTTATCATCCTTTTGGCCATGTTTAATAAGAAAAAATATTATGATTTCCCCCCACTGTTTTTGTAGTGTTAAGTTTGGGAATAGTGAATTGGTGACTGGTATGTATAATTGTATTGTGGGTAAGTCATGGTAACTACAATTGTCAATGTGATTTTTCTGTCATGGTTGAGCTTGCCTGCTGGTTGTTACTTGTTGGCAAATATTAGAATGAGGGAATTTTGATAAATGTATAATATCTTGTTACTTATGTCTTGGCATCTTGGGTAAGACTTGTAAATTTGTTTGCATGCTCGCGCACATACGTACATGTATGCTTTGACCAGATTAGAGTCAGTTTACATGCACACTTTCGTTTCCCATTTCACTTTTAACATGGTATGAACTCTTCGGGATAATCATAATCGTTTTTTACCCACTGACACAAAGTTTCTCTTTTTTTCCATTCTTTCTATTCTTTGTTGATGCTAAGAATGTTGTTGGAACTTTCTGAGGCCTGGTTTCAGGTGTCAACCATATAGTAAAGTAGTGATATACTGTGCAATTTCCAGAAACCCAATGTCAGGGCAATTCATGCCCCACACACACACACCATCTCTTAGAGCCAGATTATGGCCACAACTTGCACGCATCCTCTCTTTTCACTTTTAATAATGTTAAACATAAGCTTTTCCGTCACAAATGGAGTCTAAGTTTCTTTAACCATATCATTAATCAAATTGTATTATAGCCATTAAGTTAATATTCTGTGTTTCTTTGCAATTGAAATTGTAGGAAAGTCATTAAGTGTTTTCTTTTTGTTTCAATTTTAGGTACTACTTCTAATTCAGAAAGAAATGTTCGGCATGTAGACTCCTTTGGTGACTCAGATGCTAGTGATGAGGAACAGAATAATCTCCCTGAGGTAAAGGAATGCAAGAAGAAGAGAAAGAAGAAGAAACAAAAGAAGAAAAATAAAAAGCGAAAGGTCAATACTTGTTAATATAACTGGTTATATTCCTACACACTTTTACAATGTAACCAACTAGGATTGTTTTGCTGCAGGAAGTTGAAGACCTTGGATGAGCTGTGTTGAAAAAGCCTTAACAGAAGTTTAAATCTTGAATTTATTTAAACAGGCATGCTTATTGAATTGAGGATTGGACCAAATAATTTATTTGTACCATGGTTTGTTTCCTCACATGAATTTGCTCATTGCAAGTAAAATGAAGTCACAGATGAAAAAAAAAATTGTTGGAGCTTTTGCTACAATTTGTGTTTTCGATGAGCTACAACATAGGAATATGAACTTGTTTTTTAATTTCAATTTTTTTTTCTTGTAGGGTGTGATATTCTTAGGAATTAGGATGACAAAGATGCAGGTAGGATGTTATATAAATAGTTTTTTTGTTGTTGAAGCAAATCATATAAATTGTTATTTATTCAAATGGTCCAATATGAATTTAAGAAATTAATTCATTAGTTTAATACCACTATTAAACACGTGCTCATGTTGAAATTTCACACCACTTTGTCATGTGAAATTTGAGTGAGACCTTATCTAGAGAGAGATAGACAAATTTCACTTGACAAGGTCATTTAAAATGTTAACACAAGAATTTATTCCCATTGTTTTGAGTGTGTATTTTGGTGGGTTTTGTCTGGAATTTATGTTTCCTTTGTGTCTTTTTTTTATTAAGATTTCTTTATTTCTTTTTATCATTTTAGATAATCAAAATCTATTATAACTGTTATTGATGATGATGATGAAGATGCTGGTAGACCAAAGCATCAAAATCATAGAACTTGGTTCTAAAAAACATTGCAGAGTCTATTCTTTTAACTTTTCATTTGTTGCAATACAATGAATATTTATAAATTTTTGTTATTTGTTTTTATTAGATTTTTATTTTTATACAATAAGTTTTTTGTACTTATTATTCCCTTCCTTCCATATATTTTTGTTTTTCTTTATACTTGATGATAAAAACAAACGTGTTTAATAAAAAAGAGCACATGTGTTTTTGTGTGTATATATATATATATATATATATATATATATATATATATATGAAAATCACTTTCAACACAACGATTGTGTTTGCGAAGAACAAGTAGTTAGCATTTTCATAACAAGTTATCTTTATCAATATCAAGATAAAATAAATAAATATATTTTTTAGCTATTCAATGTTAAGCTATATTGTTTAAAGTTGTCGTTTGAGCTTGTAACTAATAATGCTCATTCATATTAATCATTTACAAATAAAAAATTAAAGAAAAATATGACAAATTATTTTTGTAAAATAACAATAAAAAAATGTTTGAGCTGGTAAAGTTATCTTTCCCAAACAATCGATTAAGAAACAATTTCATTGAGAGCTTTTGAAAATTAACTAAAAATATATATTTTTTTCATTTATACACACCAAAAAACTAAAAAAGCATTAAGAGAAGAGAGAAACCAAAAAAATAAAACGAAAAAAATAAAAATAAAGGTTCACAACAGGGACCAAACGAAAATTCACAAATAACAAATGGGAAAACAAACAAACAACCAACGATTCGCGAAACAGAGAACGACTTCGCGCACTGTTCAGCGTTCGCACACCAGAGTTCCGTTCGGGCGCTGTCACGGGAACTTCCGTTCACGTAACGTGCAATAGAGCTTTCCCTCTTTGCATCTTCTGAGATATTTCAGTCAAACGGCAAAGAAAGCAGAGGAAAGTATCACGCAAAAAAAAAGGTTTTTTTCTTCCTGTAAGAGGGTGGCATAAGAAGAGACTATAGGAATCTATGGGCCACCATGATTGGAACATCCTCAGCCGCCCACCGCTCCATTTTCACCCCATTGGTAACATAACCATCTTTGCATCTCTTTCTTTCTCATGTTCACTTCGCTTCTATGTTCTCTACGGACTCTAACTTCATGCCCGTTAAAGTGATTTTATAGTTTTGTTTCTAATGTGTTCGATGAAATGCTTCAATGATGAGAAACTTTTTTATTTTATTCATATAAAACATTTCCCTTTTTACAATATGGGAACAATTACAACATATGAAGCACCGATACTAACTACTAACACAGAAGCTGAACACGACACTGATAGTGACACATGTCAGACAGCGGAACAATCAGAAAGTGTCCGTGCTTAAGAACATATATTCATTGGATTGTTATTAATTTAATTTAAACTAAGTTATCTGACATTATCACCTAATTGTCTGAATCTCTAGAGATGCCTTTGCACTGCCACTTATTTTACTTAGTTTACAAACCTAATTATGTGAATCTAAAAGATTGAAGGGTAAAGTACTAGTTCTTTAATCCCACCAGTTTTAGTTTTTCCTTTTGTTTCAAAACAATGGGTGTTTGAAAAAAATCCAAATTTGCCATTGTTTTATTACTGATTGAGTGTATAAGTGAAGATTTATGAATAACTTCATTCATTGATTGAACAAAACAGTACAAATGAGGGATTATATAGGATGAATAACTCTCATTATCCCTTAACAAACTCAACAAATTATAACAAAAATAAACTAACTTACAAGTAATTAATGCATGATCAAGAGAAAAGGTTATCAACTAGCTACTTATCTAATATTGTTTTCCAACTTTACCCTTAGGTATAATCAATATGTTTTCTTTTTACATGATTGTATATAGTGGATATTTATATTCTTTGCATTGAAAAATGAGAATTTGTAAAACACTTTATGATAAAAGTAAGGGTATTTTGGTACAAATATACATCAATTAAATAATTCATTGATCTGTGTACAAAAATCTTAAAGCACCAAAGTTTTGGAATGGAGGGAGTACCAGCAACTTTAACATGAAATTAGAAAAATATATTACTTGGTCAAAGATCATAGAAAGATCACCAGGATTATCTAGAGTAGTGTTCTTTTAAATGTTATTTATGTATTTTGCTAAGTATTGGTTGCAGCCTAGTTAATAAGTACAAGCTGAAGTGACACTTTCTATTTCTTAACAGGGGAGATTGATTGTTCACAGAAGTAGCTGTTACAAGGGTGCACTTTATGCATGTTTGGGTAATAAGAGAATTTTTAGTAGAAATGCTAGTAGCCATGCTTCTAATAACACTTCTAGAAGATGTGGTAATGGTGATGGCTTGTTGAAATTCACATCCGTGGAAACGCACCCAGTCCTTCAAGCCCCCAGTCTCCAGCATTGGTTTAAAAATTGGCAGACACTTAGGAAACACAAGCTGACAGCTAGTACTTTTGCTGCTGCCATTGGATTTTGGCGTAAGCGAAGGGCTCACCTATGGTTAGAGAAGATCGGTGCTATAGAACCATTTTCTGGAAATCTTGCCACATGTTGGAGCAATATCAAAGAGGAGGAAGCACTTGAAAGATACAAGCTGATAACCGGAAATAACGTATTGTTTCCCGAATTTCAGGTCTACAGAACAAAACCAGAAGACAGTTGGCTAGCCGCTTCACCAGATGGTGTAATTGACAAGCTGGTATATGAATTGCCTTCGCGCGGTGTACTGGAGGTAAAGTGTCCGTATTTCGATGGAGACATGAGTAACGCTTTTCCTTGGACTCGAATTCCAGTTCACTGTATTCCTCAAGCTCAGGGTTTGATGGAGATTCTAGGAAGGGATTGGATGGATTTTTATGTTTGGACTATTAATGGTAGTAGTCTATTCAGGTTACATCGCGACCCAGAGTATTGGGATGTTATGAAAATTGCACTTTCCGATTTCTGGTGGAAGCATGTCCAACCAGCTAGAGAGTTGTATAGTAGTGGTGGTATAACAGATCCCCTTTTTCAGTTAAAGTCACTAGCACCACCTCGTAGACATGAATTATGTCCCGATATAGTTTATAGAAGTAAACACATGGTTGATAATTCTAAATTGTTGGTCCGGGAGATACATGGGAAAATGCGAAATTGATTGTTACTGCTGTTAGAGGGGAGTCATTAGTTTATTAACAATTTTTTTGTTGTATATTTCATAATAATATTTGAATGGTTAGCTTGAATCAATATAGTTTATGAAGATATTGATTTTGCTGACTTGAATTGTGGACTGGTGTTGGTTCATGACATGGTATTACCACTTCAATTCTGCTTAATATGGTTTGAAACCATGGTCTTTTTTAAAGATATAATATATTTACAAAATGCTGATTATAGATGATAACTGATACATTAACAGTTTGTCACTGGCTGAGTATTATATTTTTATTTAGCAAGCTGTCTTAATTGAACCTCTTGGAAAACTTGAGTCTATATTCATTCTTCAAGCAGTCTTATGAGACTATGAAACTTAGTTGCGTGCTGCATTCATTGTTCAAGCTCTAGTAGAAAAATGTTGGAATCTAAATGATGTAGGAATGCATTATCGACAAGTCTATAGATTATTTTCTCTGCTGTTAGTGCCAAAACTTTACTCTCATATACTCAGATGTAATAGCCATGCTAAGCTAGACTATGAACTTCAATCTTTCTATTAAGGGAGATTAAGTCAGGATATTTGAGGTGATTTGATCAAATAATTGAAGCTAAACTATTGACAAAAGTTGACTGTTATTCTGATTTTATTCTTTTCTTATGTTGGATATTTTAGGATAAATGTATGTATGATTAACACATTGGAGATGGATTTAGGGTAGAGAGATATTTTTAATTTTAGTTACATTGATTTAGAGATTACTAGTCTCTTTCTCTCTATTTGTAGGGGTAAACTTGAGATTTAGGGGTTTTTAGGGGTATAAGTCAAATTTGTAGGGGAATGGAGTGGTTTTCCATTCTGGCTTTATATTTAGATCAAAATCATTTTTGGAAGATTTTACCCTGTAATTATACTTCTATCTCTACATTCTACCTAAACCAAGCATTTTACCTTTTAGTATTTTTTTTTAGGAGTGCTAGAAATACATATTTTCTAACACACTCTATTTGATTGGTTAAAACCCATACATGTTTCACTAAATTATATGGATTCCATATGAATTTGGTGGACTCATATGAATTTTAACCAATTAAAAAGAGTGTGTTAAAGAGTGTATTAGTAGCATTATTATTTTTTAAATCTCTACCTCCATTAGATTTAATTTGTGTTACGAAAAACTTGAATTATGTTTTCCAAAATACAAATTTAAGTTAGTTGGTATATTCAGATTTAATGTGTTATGAAAAACTTGAATTATGTTTTCCAAAACACAAATTTAAGTTAGTTGGTATTTATTCGAAATACAAATGTGTTATGAAAATCCGAATGTTTAAGTTTTTTGTAACACAATAATATTTTGAAAAATATAAATTGATTTTTTTTGTAACGTAGAGCATGTTATGATGTAGGTGGAGGGTATCGAGTAAAATTTTCTATTTTTAGTTAGCATGTGTTTGAGTTATCGATTTTCCACTCCCCTACCTATACCTCTCACCTCCAATATACTTAAAAAGACTATTTTACCTTTTTTTTTTTACTATATATAAAAAGTTAAAAAAAAATTATTCCAATTTCACTTTCCACTCACATATTCGAGACATTAAAAAAAATTGACAAAATTTCCAAGCATGTCGAAACTTTTCAAGCACAAGTAAGTTATTTTTTCGAACTTTTTGATTAATTTGAAATATTGGAAACACAATTTCCAGTTTTTCAAAATATTTTCAAACAATACAAAACTTCTGAAATAGCTTATTCAATCATTTTCGAAAATTTCGAACAATTTGAAACTCTCGAAATAGAGAATTCAAGAATTTTCGAAAGTTTCGAGATGAAACTTTCAAATAAAATGAAACTTCTATGACTATCGAAAATTTTGAATCATTCTTAATTTTCAAAAATATTCTTTTTAATACATATTATTTGATATGTTAATTTTATAGTGACTAATACTCGAGGCCCAAATAGAGAAATTATTCACATTATCACCCGCAATGTAGGCGAAAGAGTTCCACTCACTGCATCTTATCGACGAATGAATAAGGTTAATTGTCTACCTCGTCGTAGACATGGTTTCAGGTCTCATGAACTTGATGAGGACATTTAGGAACCTGAACAAATGGACTATGTGGAAGCTAAGGAGCAAACCATGGAAAAGAAGGTTTAGCAACATGGATTCCCTGGAGGGCCCTTGGTCACATCGGTGTTGACACAATATGAACATCATGCATTTGGGAGATGGAGCTATTCATGACACTAGCTAGTTGAGATAATATATGACCCTATTATAGGTATATGACCCTTATTAGGTTGTGTTAATTTATTAAGTTGCATTTTTAATTTAATAAATTGTCTTTTATTTTTGGTACAATGTTGGATTTACGATCACTTTCCTAACATGTGTAAGTAGTGTGACAGAGGAAGGGTTCTTGAACATACTCCAAGACCCTTAGGTGGAATGCAAAATATGTTGTCTAAGGTGAGTTGCTAATATATTGGTGGAGGCTTGATGCTATTTTGTTTGAGAATGTAATTTTTACACCGTATGATGATGACCAAGTCAATCATCCTTTTGAATCAACGACAATGTTCTCCAACTATCTTCGTTGGGGTAGAGTTTCAGTCTCATATCTATCGGTGCGATGTCGTCGACAATTTGGTCGCATTCAATGCATTTCGTGTGACGTTCCTCTGGTGCCAACTAGTATAAATTGGGGGTGGTAGAATACTTTGAGAGCACGTATAAGGACCATTTAGAGTTTCTCGCCTCTAGTGGTGTTTCTTGGTGAGGTCTCTGAGAACTATTATGCCTGATACTTAAATGATGCTCCACTTACTACTCCACCTACTACTCTGCATGTTGATCCACATGTTCCATCATCTTTTGCACAAGCTGGTCCATCTTCTGTACGAGACGCTGGAGCATCTGAGTTTTTATAGAGGGTCATACAAATGGTAAATTTAGATGGTGAAGTTCATGTGATATTAAGTGAGTTACTCTGCATAGCGATGTCATTAGTAGATTGTGTTAATATATTTTGTTTGATGAATATAATTCTTGTTATGATATATTTTATTTTAGGTCAATTATGCAATTAATATTTTCTTTCTCCAAAATAAACAAACAATAGACGCAAAGCTTCAAACATACAAGTTAATTTCCAATTCTTAAGACGCCCTACATAAGCTATTTCCCATACCTTCGTCCCATCACTACAAAATTCTTTTCATTTTTGTGAGGTAGGTGGCAAAGGACAACTAGTGTTCATTTTTATGTGAACAATAAATTATTAAATATTACTTTACCATAAATTTTACTTGTACCTAGTGGTTTTCATTGACAAATCCAATTGCTATTAAAGAATTAAGAGAAAAATTCTTTGATGGTGGTTTCTTCAGCGGGAAGAATGTCATATTCAAATTATGAGACAATGACACCAAAATGATATTATATCTTTTCGCTATCACGTAACTCGTTTCTGGTATAGTCATCCACTTTTCTTTTTCTTGAGCAACCAAACTACATATCTTCAATGAGTTCCACACTTTTTCAACACAATTATAGAAAACATTGGAATAAAGATCCCAATGTAGATTAATCTTCTTGTCCAACTGTGTCCGAATTAAAGGTCAAGATTCTTCACTCCAACCTAATAATGATGCAACTGCGCGATAACCACAATTTCCATCAGGCAAAACATCTATTATGCCATCGATATACTGATGAATAAAAGTAGGAAAATGTTTCTAAGATGGTTGTGTTGAGATGATTATTTTGCAGATTCTTGAGATGGTTGCTTTGTAGAACGTTGAGATGGTTGTTTTGCAGATGGTTGCTTTGAAGATCCCTGAAAAGCATCGACAAACTCCAAAAAGAAGGATCACGAAGAGCATCAAATTATTATTATTTTTTATTATTTTTAGTATCTCATTTGGTTTTCATTTTATTAGGTGGTGGACGTATTGTTGTTGAATGTGGAAATACAAGTTCACGCATCTTTGTCCTGAATATCCTTTGGCCAACAATATTTTATGTCTTCTTGTATGCTTTCATTGTCTCCCACTCTTCTAAGAAGTCATATTGTGATAAAGATTCTTCATACTCCAATTAATATTCCATGCTTATTTTTTTCCAAAAAACATTGAATGGTATCTAAAGAGATGAAAGTACCAAATATCTGCAAATATGTCAACTCGCAAGCACAAGGTAACCCATTAGTTGTTCTGATTGAGCAACGATATTATGTTTTGTCAATACCTTCTATCTTTACCATCTTTAATTGTTTATAAATTTTTTTTATACATTTTCTTGATACAAAGTGATGCAATTTTTGATAAAATGGTGGGTTATACTCATGCTCAATATGATAATGCTTTTATGAAAAGAAGCTTTGATGCTACAAATATGGTTCTTCAACATCATATTCACAACATCCCAACTTTTACACAAGTCTTCATTACTAGTTTGCAACATATTTTTCAATCTCCAATGAGCAAACTCAACTCTACAAATAAATTAAATAACACAAATTAAAATAAATCACATAAATGACTTAATCAGTTTTCTAAAACAAATCATAATTTAAAAATACTTGTTGGTCATTGTATTCCCTAAATGCATCACTTTATTGGTCAAAGTAACGACAAATCTTTCTTTGTAAGGTGTGAACCATGAATCTTTAACATAATCAACAATAATAATAATAATATTGGCACACACTAACTACAAGTGTTGCAAGTGATGATCATACTCCTCCATACTAGTTGAATATACAATCTTTTTCCATAAATCCATGACCTCATCTTGTATATTCTTTTTCACATATTGTTTGCATTGTTCCCCAACATTTTTTTCAATATGAAAACGACATAACAAATTAATTGAAGTAGGAAATACGACACCAATAGCATTCATCATGGCAATATCTCAGTTACAATAACTTTAGAAATTAAATTCTCAGAGACGAACAATTGTCTTACCTTTTCAAATTCCTAGATGAAGTTTTCTTGTCGCTTTTGTTCCAAATAAGCAAATACTACATAAAATGTCAATCCAGATGGTACTACACCAACAATTTCAAGCAATGGTAATGGATATCTATTTGTTTTGTATATGCTATCACATATCAAAACAAAATGAAATATGTTCAACAACTTTATACAAAATATATCTCTCAGAACATCTGAATCCTCCCGTCTTCTTGTCCAACGCACATAATTTTCACTTTGTATTAACTTCAATAAATGATGCATTTATGTGTAGGAATGTATGAAAGATAATAGATAAGTACTCATTGATTTATATATTTGAGTGAGAAATGTGAGATTATCTTTATTTCGCTATTTCAACACATTCAAAATGAATCTTGGTGCAAACTTATACTTTGTCATGTCATTAACAAATTTTCTCTCATCTTCATTTAAACACCCCAAATATGAATGGTCGTCTAAAGTATCCGTTAAATCGTGATTGTGTTTTCCACATCGAACACTAATTTTTCATCATTCACCGATGTTCAACGGTATACATCTGAGTTTGAATGGACAATTATCCGTGTGAGAACAAGTTACAATTGATTTTACTTTATATCTTCCACCTCTTTCACATCCAAAAATTAATTTGTCTTTTCTTCCTATTTTTTTGGTAGTTGTAACATACCTAATGGTAACAGTTATTATTTTATTTTGTCTTTCAATAGTTTTTGTCCATTCAAATACAACTTCTCGATAAAAAAATATCTGCAAAATATATTTCTAATAAAACACTAACATATATGTAAATATTAAAAACTAATAATTATATATTTATAATATCAATTATTATTAAGATTACCTAATCAGTTGTAAATTTATCAGTAGAATCTATACTGGTGTAACAGAAACTTCACCATCAACTCCACTCATACCTAATTTAATTTGAAAAAGAATATACTAAATTTAATTAATATTTATATTGTAAATACAATATTTTTTTTTTAAAATAATATAATTATTTTGAAAAAACAATTTACATTTAAAAATTTTGAGTAATTTTCCAAAATTTCGAAAGTTACATAATGTAACTTACGTTTCAAAAATTTTATTTTCAAAACTTTCCAAAATTCAGTGCTTCGAAGGCTTTAAAGTTTCAAAAATGTGCATTTCGAAAATATTTAACAAATATAATAAATTATATTTTAAAAATTTTAAATTAATCCAAACTTTCGAAAATTTAAAAATTTTATAATTAACTAAAATTTCAAAAGTTTGAAAATTTTCTAAATCACGTTTCGAATATGTGAGTAAAAAATTTAAGTATAAAAAAAATTCACCTTTATAATAAATAAAAAAGATATAAATATTCTTTTTCAATATATTGAAGAGTGAAAAATATAAATAGAGGGATGGAAAATAGAAAACTGTGTTTTTGCGGGCCCCCAAATTGCCCTGCATTGCCTTGAGAATTTCTCGGGCCGAAAAATTGTTTAACCCAAATAAGGCCAACTGAACCCATTTCTATTTAAGGAATAGAAAAAAAAAACTATTTCTATTTAAGAAATAAACAAACATGATCGCTGAAAAAATTTACTCTATACCCCTGCCATTAATTAAAAAAATGTAAGTTTTAACCCATTAATCTTATAATATTTTTACCGTCACTTTCAACATTTTCGAAATCACCACCAACTCACTCCCATAGTAGTTTCTCAATATTCAAAAGATTTTCAAAAATTAAACTCTAAATAAGTTTTTTTTTAGAAGTTTTATACAATTGGTAAATTTGAGATAAGTTTACCAGTTTAAAAATTAATATCAAGAAACTTTCCTTTAATTTACCGATTGAGCTATGCAGATAAGTTGCGAAAGAATATTTCACGAACATCACAAACGTGCTGCTGTATATGTTTGTTTTTCTAGAAAAATAACAGCTTGAAACCAAAATAAAATTTACAGCATATCCAACTACATGTGTCTAATTGTACGGTTACTTTGTTTTGTAGCCATTAACCCAAAGCCAACCCTCCCACAATCGGTCATGCGTTTAATACACAAGAAGTTGTACGATATTGGGGGTATTGAAATTGATTCATCTAAGTAATATTAATCATAGATGATTAAATTAGTAGTTAATTAATCATGAGTGATTATAATATCAACTATTGATTTATTTATTTTACTAACTTTTTAATTTAAAGGAAATTCGTTAGTATTATAGTTAATGTGACTATTATCATAGTTAGATCAAATAGAGATACCGGAAAGAAATGAATAATTTTAAAATTAATTATTGTTTGTGACAAAAGTGGAAAATATAAGTAATGTGATACTTCAACATAGAGTACTATTAAAAAATGTAGTTGTCCATTCAATATTGGATCAGGGTAGTGGAAAGATGGATCATGATGGATAATTAAAATAATTTATGAATTTCACAACCATGAGTTATCTGATATCTTGGAAAGTCACACACTTGTGGGACGTTTAAGTGCAGAAGAGGGAAACACATATTGACGATTTGACAAAGCGTAATGTTGCTCTGAGAATTATATTTCCAATAATTGCAAGACCAAAACAAGGCAATAATCACCAATATTTAAGTAAAAGAGTATGCATCAATTAGAGGAGAGAAGTCATAGAACAGTGATAAAACATTTGATGAAGTTGATAGAAGATCGAATTATGTCAGTTAGAGTAGAATAAGTGATCATTTAAATTGTTGGGGATAAGGATAAATGTAGGGGATAAGAGGTAAATTTTTCTATTCATTAAACACATGGTATAGAGAGATTTGGAAATGTGACTCTTGTTTCAATTAAGTATTTGTGATTTATTTTTGCAAGCATATAGTTTAGTCGAGAAAAAGTTCAATTAAATACGCTTTTTTTAATTATATTTCAATCAATTCTATAATTAACCTCTACTAATTTAAAGATATGAACTATACGGTTTAAGAAATGAAAAAAAGGATTTATTGTAAATTAATTTTACACTATATTGAATAAAAACTTTTAATTTTATCATATCACTAAATAATTATAATTGTTATAATTTAAAAACCACCAAATCAACGTTTGGATTGACAAAATATTTTACAGTTTCAATTTGTGGTCATTAGTCCCTTTTGAAATTAATTCTTTGCAGTTAAATACGTCAATAAAAATTATAATTTTTTTAATATAATTTTATTAACAAGACTAAATTATTCGATTTACAATAAAAATTTAAAAAATTATAAATAGTGTCGATTACACTAACAAATAAATTTAAATACACAGATAATATTATAATAATATATAAAAAAATTATTAATTTTATTCAATATAATAATAAAAAAAAAACACAGAGTTTGAAAACACCCTTCAAAATTGTAACTATCGTCACTCAAAGTAACAAAGTTAGCGGGAAGTTGTATTAGGAGATAATTTAATTGAGTGACTCTGTTTTAGCATAGTCATCTTAGTTTTTGTTGGTCCTCTAATTTTTAATTCTATTCCACTTTGTAAAACTAATCTTTATTGAATAATGAATCACATGAATTAAGTTGGTTTCCTAAAAATAAAAAAATAAAATAAAAATAGTACAAAATAGTCATCTTAGTTTTTGTTGGTCCTCTAATTTTCAATTCTATTCCACATTGTAATACTAATATTTATTGAATAATGAATCACATGAATTAAGTTGGTTTCCCAAAAATAAAAAATAAAAATAAAAAATAGTACAAAAATCATATAGTCGACAAAATTAAAGTTGGCTTGGCCTGCTTGGTAGTTTTTATTTAGGGCGGAAGAATTTGAAATGCTTTGACGTCCCCTTTCGTCGGAAGAGAATGCCTATTCAGTATAGCTAATAATATAGATTGAAGAAGAAAAAAAAGGATATATGAATAATATATTTGATGTTTTTGTGTAATAATTTTTATAAAAGTAAAACCAACATATTTTTAATAATATAGTGTATTAGAGAAGATTCCAATTATTTTTTACAAGGAAAAAATTCCAAATCTTCCATTGTCTACAAAATATAATCTAAATAAAATTTATATGTAAAGTTGAAATAATCTTCTTCCAAGTTGATTTTGGAGGTTGAGTAAAACTGCACACGATCCACCACTCATATTATTTATTTATGCACCAGACCATTGTATTTGAAATTAAAAGAATTATTATTTTTTAAATTATACATTCACTAAAATTAAAGTGTCACAATATACGTGTAAAGTTTTTTAAGTTAAAAATTTATTAATAAAAAAGAAAAGAAGAAAAATTTATTACAATAGACATGTAAGGTGTTAAAGGTTGTATACGAAAACGTAATACTACAAAATAGTTCAATAATGTGTCTGGACTTTGGATCAAAGGGACTGTTTTCAGTAAAGAGAAAAGTCACAAAATGTGAGATTCGTTTGAAATGATTCTACCTATCTTTCTGTTTACTCCAAATGCATCTGAATAAAATATAGCAGGCACACCCTCCATTTAAAATTTCTTTTTAGTAAAAAATATCTCAAACTAAATATTGTTTTAAGTTTTATCAAATAATATTAATTATTTTATTTTATCTTAAAATTAATGTTATGTCCAACATTCAAATTTATTACTATTATACACACTATACATTTTTACAATAATTAGTACTAGTACTCAGTAGATAACAAAAGATGATTTTATAAAATTGTTCCACAAATTCATTCATTTATCATGAAGAAAAAATATAATACATAATAATACCTAGGGTCCCACTAATAATGAAAATAGAGTATATGAGTAACATGTGTATGAAGCAATCAGTGCCAACGTAGCAAAAGGTTGACACGTGTCACTTTAGGAAGAGGGAATTATGACCCACCATTGGAGAAGAAAAATGGACCCCATGGTCAAAGCCACCGGCATATACTCATATTATACTTTATTACTCTCTGTACATCCTTGAAAAAAATATTTCATTAAAATAAAGAAAAATGAAATGTTAGAGGAGATCGAAGAAAAGTAAAATTAGGGAAAATATAAGTAAGATGAAAGTTTTAGACAAGTAGAGATAAATATGATTATTAGGAAAATATTAATTTTGTTGTAGAGAATCCAATGTTTTATAATAAATACTCTCTGAATAACAATAACTATTCTCTTCAATTTTAAAATAATCAAAATAATATATTCATATCTTTGATTTAAGAGGGTAAAGATAGTGTATTAAAAGTGTAAAATGACTTTATATTATTATTAGTATTTAATTTTAATCATTTAATTTGACATATCACATTATATAATTTTATAATTAATAATAATTATTTAATTATTAGATATTGTGATTAACTACAATTGAATAAAGTGTAGAATTATTTTATAGTGGAATGCACTATTTTAATTCCGTTGATCTAAACAAAAAGTTAGGCTAAATATATGTATGGTTTTTTCTTATATTTAAATCTAGAATAATATACTAGTATTAAAGAAAAAAAATATTAAAATAAGTGTTATTAATTAATTTTGTCTAATTTCAAATATATCATTTTATTTTTATTTTTTTCTATCAGTCTTATTTCA
>JBBPBQ010000003.1:10102582-10148338 GCA_037974755.1 Cicer yamashitae
GTGTACTTAAAAATTTGAAATTAAAATTTTCGGAATAGAAATATGTTCTAAAAAATTTAGAGTTTTATTTTTTCAGAATATTTTTGTGTTATAAGAAATTCAAAATTAAAGTTTTTCGAAATACATTTGTGTATAAAATTTTTAAAATGTTTTAGTTTTAAAATTTTTGGTAGATACTAAAAAACTTTTGAAAATTTTTTATGTTTGTAAATTGATTTTTTCTATTCTTTGAAAAAATGATTATGTGTACTGAAAAGTTTGAAATTAAGTTTTCTGAAATACAAATATGTTCTAAAATATTTAGAGTTTAAATTTTTGAAATATTTTAGAGTTCCAGAAAACTCAATCTTTAAATTTTTCGAAACACATTTGTGTACCAGAAAACAATACACAATTTAACGATTTGTGTTTTGTTTAAAAAATTTAATTAGCAAGAAACTTTTCAAAAGTTTTCCAATTTTAGTTTTTTTGGGATAAAAAATAGTCATTCTGACTTTTTTTTAAATATAAAGGTAAAAATGTATTATTCACTTTAAATAATTAATTAATTATAATAATAATAATAATTAATTAATTAATAAATAACAATAATAATACATTAATAAGTAATAATAATTAATTAATAAATAAATAATAATACATTAATAAATAATAATACATTAATAAATAATAATAACAATAATTAATTAATTAATTAATAATACATTTATAAATAATAATAATAATAATTAATAAATAATAATAATAATTAATAAATAATAATTAATAAATAATAATACATTAATAAATAATAATAATAATAATAATAATAGTTGTAATAAATAATACATTAATAATAAATAATAATAATAATAATTAATTATTATTATTATTATTATAAATGATGATAATTAAAAATAATTGAATATAGAAAATTATATTAAAATTTGAAAGAAAATACATTAAAAAACCCGAAAGAGGTTGCACTCTCCGCCAACGACCTCTTATTGGGTTTGAAAAATCTGCTCTTCAGCTGGTCGCACTTCCCCAAGGCGAACTCCTACTGCTCTCAAAAAGTTGGGCAGATTGGTAATAAAAATTAAGAGTAGGGCATATTGGGAAAAAAAATAGGGATATTAAAAAAAAAAATCCTCATTTTATAGGTGTTTTGTATTTTATTTGAACTTTGTTCCTTAAATTTCTAAAGTCAAACTTTTAAACTTTGTTCTTTTTTTAAATCGACATTTATCAGTTGAGTTATGTTCTAAGATATCAAACAATATCTAAAATAATTAAATTCAACATATATTAATATATATATTATCAAAATTTTATGTGATATTCAATGTAAATTTTTATTTAAATAATCATTTTTAAACCCCTACAGCTCAAGTACACTAGTTAAATACTATATACATCACCCTCTCAAATTATAAAAAAGAAATAAGATATAACTGAAATTTAACCTTCAATCATTTGATTTAACTTAAAATTAGAATGAAACTCAATTATCGAATATAGTAAAAAAAAAATTAAATAAAAGATATTGAATGAAAGTAAAAATAGTAAGAAAAGAAATCTACAGCAAAAAATATACCATTAGATGGACGGCATAATCTGGAAGTTATTACACAACCTTCAATCAAAAATCCATCACATATCATAACATTCCATTTTTAATTGTATTATAACCACACTCCATATTTATAAACCACAACACACACCTAAAACACAAACAAAAGTGCTTCCTCCTCTCTCTTCTCCTAAGAAGAAGAAATAAACAATGGCCAAAGAGAGAGAAAAAAAGCTCTTCTCATCTCTATTTGGAAGCTACGCCGCAGAACTTAAACTCCTCGTAACAACTCTTCTTCTCTTATGCGCTGTAGCAACTTTCCTTCAGTTCATTCCTTCACGTTTCACTATTTCCGCTTCCGATATTCGCTTTTGCATCTCCAGAGTTACCCAAACAGCCCCTAACAACATAACAAAAACAAACAACATAACCGTAACGGAAAAACTTACTTCCGTTACTCCACCGTTAACTTCTTCACTTCCAAATCTCCCTCCACCGCCTCTGCCGTTTGTTGCCGACGTTAACAAAGAACGTGTAATAGAAAATGGAATCATCAAACGCGCTTTTAACCCTTACGGTTCTGCAGCTTATAACTTCATCACCATGGGTGCTTATCGAGGTGGCTTAAACACTTTCGCCATTATCGGCATAGCTTCAAAACCACTTCATCTTTATAGTAAACCGACTTATGAATGTGAATGGAACTCCGGCGCCGGTGCCGGCTCCGGCGTCACCACCATTGGTTACAAGATCCTCCCGGATTGGGGCTACGGCCGTGTTTACACGGTTGTAATAGTAAACTGTACCTTCCCGGAGCCGTTAAACGCCGACAACTCCGGCGGAAAGTTGATTCTTTACGCTTCAACTTCCGGCGGCGGTGATACAAGCTTAAACACCACCGATAAAATCGAAGTTCTCGAAGAACCAAAAGGAACTTTAGATTTATCGATTTTCACTTCGAAACCTAAGTATGAATATTTATACTGTGGTTCATCACTTTATGGTAATTTGAATCCACAAAGAGTTCGAGAATGGATCGCTTACCATGTGAAATTTTTCGGTCCAAGTTCACATTTTGTGATACATGATGCTGGTGGGGTTCATGAGCAAGTTTTGGAGGTGTTAAAACCATGGATTGAACTTGGTTATGTTACTTTACAAGATATTAGGGATCAAGAGAGATTTGATGGGTATTATCATAATCAATTTATGGTTGTTAATGATTGTTTACATAGGTATAAGTTTATGGCGAAATGGATGTTCTTTTTTGATGTGGATGAGTATATTTATGTTCCTCCAAAGAGTACTATTAAATCAGTGCTTGATTCACTATCAGAATACTCTCAATTTACAATTGAACAGATGCCAATGAATAGTAAGCTTTGTCTCTCTGCTGATTATGGAAAAACATATAGGTAAATTCTCAATTTCTATCTTAATTTCATATATTATGATTTTTCTTCTCCTTAATTTGGGTGTTTAAATTATGTGCTGTGAAATTGTTGATAGAACTGAGTTTTTATTGTGTCGGTTATGGCATTGATTGGTTAAAATTTTGTTAGATTTTGAGTGGATCTGTGGTGAGTGAGGTTTATGACATGAATCAATTATGAATTTTGGTTTATAGCTGAATTCAATTTCTTTAACGGTTATGTGAGGTGTATAGTTAGCCTTTACGCTGGCAGTAGTTCAATTAAAGAATGAAAGTGATGTTATTGTTTTTTTTTTCTTCCTTATTTTGTTTTGTTACTTCAATAATATTGTGGATCTTGAGTGGTTGAATATTGTTATTTTTCCTTGTGTGGTTTGTATAATTGTATTGTATAGTTAGTATCTGTGTTGATTTTAGAACAGCCCATTCCTCATGACAGGTTGATGTGGGGTCTCTTTTGAACTTTGTTCTAGGATGATTTGTTTCTTATTACTAGTAATTGTTTATTAGCTGGACCGTTTAATTAACTCTTAAAAATAGGAAATTGGTCTTGTTTTGTCAATGGTCCTTAATGTGTTACCAAAAATTCAGAACTAGTCTTCAATTCATGTTGAATAAGTAAGTTGCAGCCTCTAGTAGCAATTTTCTACATCTTGATTGTTGTAATTGAAAAAGCACATAACAAGTTAAATAGTAATGACAATCTTCATGAGCAATGAACATTCATTTAGATTGATTTCAGTCTTAGCTTGCATGGTCCACAAGTGAAAAAATCACCAAAGCGTGTTGCATAGAGATGATGGTTTTTTTCCTGAACTTTCATACATATTTACATAGATACTTGATTTTGATCTTAGATTAGGACCCTTTTTTGTTGCCTCTGCCTGGCCTACAAGTCAAGGCTTGATCATGACAGATTTGTTTGGTGTGCACTCAAACCCTTTTAAATAATTAATATTCATAATTTACTGTTTACAATGTTCACATTCCATTAACAACTGTTAGATCCAGCTGTAGCACAACCCAATTTTGAACCGTGATTCTCTGCTAACTGATTTTGATTTTTTTTTTAAATTAAAATTACCGAATGTGAGATCTGGACCATCCAATCTCGATCAGACGATCACACAGTTGCTAACTGCGCAAATGCGTGCAATTAGTGACGGTAGGGAATCCAGGTTCCCAGCTTTGTTGCTCAATTATTTTAGATTTTAGTTTTTTACTTATAGTGTAAATTTTTTTTACACAGATGTGTAATTATATTTTATTGGTACATAGATGTATATGTATGTTTTTATGTGTTCAAAATGAAATTCTTATCGTTATTTTACTATAGAAATTAGAAGAACAATTGGTGGTTGTATTGAGTTGTGAAATGGAATGTCTTGTTGCCTTTACAGTTGGTTTGAAAACAACACTTGCTTTAGACCCTCCAAAGTTGTCAACCATGTTCTTTGAACATAATTTGTGGCCATGTTATTTTTTAGTTTTCTCACATGGGTCTATGTAAATGAATATTCAGGAAATGGGGAATGGAGAAGCTTGTGTATAAAGATGTGAAGAAAGGGATTAGAAGAGATAGAAAATATGCGGTGCAACCACGTAGTTTATTTGCAACTGGTGTTCACATGTCACAAAATTTAGATGGAAAAACAACTCACAAAACTGAAGGGAGGATAAAATATTATCATTATCATGGAACCATAGCTGAAAGAAGAGAGTCATGTAAAATGTTTTCAAATTCAACAGAAACCACATTTGACAAAACACCTTACATGTTGGATACAACCATGAGGGACATTGCAGGTGTGATTAAGAAATTTGAGCAGAAGATGATTGGAAACAGGGTACAGAAGACGACACGGCTATGACAGCTTCATATATTTTATTTTTTTATAAACTATATAAATATGAATATTATTATATAACTTGTGGTAGAATAGAAATTCATTGAGCGGTTCTTATTATTTTTTTTATTTCGTATATTTACAGATGGGTATATGATCATGTTTCATTTTAATGTCCTTTTGTTTTTATCTATTTTTTAATTCTATTACTTTTACATATTTGTAAAAAAAAAAAAAATAATGAATAAAGAAGAACGGTTTCAATAATGTTGTCGGTGTGGGGTATTTGTGTTGAGGGTATCCCCAGTCCCCACCTACGCTAATGCCATATGGAAGAGGGTGGCTTTTGATTACTGCTGCTTTGCGGGCGTGCCTGCATTTTTTTTTTTTTTATTGTACTATACTACTACTTATTAGTATCAATGTCTTAAAAATTGGAGACGGAATCGGCACTTTTTGAGTAAGGCAATTGATTAATAGTAAGATCTAAGGTGGACTAGTGGTCCAAATGTTAATACATAAAAATTATTAACAATTTTAATGATTATTGAGTATATATTCTTTATAATAAATAATTTATGATCTTGTTTGTTTTTAGGATAATACATTGATTTAATACTATATATATATATATATATATATATATATATATATATATATATTTTATTTATGAAACTTAAGATACCTATTAACGTTTATTTCTAAAAAAACAAAGTTTGTAGTTGTTGGTTTGAATTATGATTAAAAATATTTTAGTCCCTAAAACTAACATGTAACATGCAATATCACAATGCTCTGTGAAAGATGAAAATTATTTAAAATTTTCTAAATCCTACTTAAACTATTGGAATTTTACTAATGGAAATAAACTTTAAATAATTTTAAATAATGTCTCTTCGTTTAAAAGACTAATACATATCATTTTTGAAGACTAAAATGGACATTTATTGATTGATATAATCATTGCATAAATAAATAAATAATGTTAAAAAATAAATAAATAGGTAAAAAGGGTGATGTATACGGTGGAGCATCAAAATAAATGTCCAATAAAAGGCAACTTATTGTGACTTATAGGCTGTTAATTTTTTTTGGTCTAATAGGATGTTAATTTATTATTTGTTACCGGTTAGTTATGAATTTTATTAAATTAAAAGTAGGTATTATACATGTTATTTACGTTTTTGTCAAAAATTACTTGTTCAATATTTATATGTTATACTATACTAGTCTATCAAATTCCTGCTATTAATTGTCATCCATAATAATGAATGTTGTGAATTTTGTTTGTAAATTCATTTTTTTCAATTTTAATAATTTTAAATTATAATATTATAGATTGATGTGATTTTTATCGATTCGAATGAATGAATATCGTGTTTTAATCAAACAAAAAAATCCATCATGATAAATACTACAATGATATAAAAAGATATTATTGAATACTACAATTAATGATTTTGTATCATAGATTTTTAATTATTGAATGAACTATATGAAAGAAAATTTTTACACATGAATTTTATAATGTAATAATGTTATCTGGATATTGACAATAAAAGAAACAAATCACTCAAAGATAATATTTACTATAAAAAAATATTGAAGATAGATAACAAAATTCATTATTTTATAGTGGTGACATATTTGCGTATGAAGTAGTTGAAGTTGAAAATCGATATTGAAGTTTTTTTTTTCTTTTCCTTTTTCAACAACCTAATTTATAGTTTTGTTGTTTTTGATTCCAATTATTAAATTTTATTTTATTTTGGGTCTATGACACGTAATAGTCACTCGTTGAATGTTGATGTGACATTGATTATGTGTCAATTCGGTCATTTGACAACAAAATTCCACGTGATATGTTATGTAAATATAATGACAATTTAAGTTTAGATGAAAAATAACAAGATAAAATACAACAATAAGTATCTAAAAATATGGAATTAATCTATTTTTTTTCTCTAAAAGATTAAAACAAAAAATAACAATGTTTCATGGGTCAAAAAACATAAATTACCCTTAAGTTTTTTTGTTGTGTGACTAAAACCCTAAAGTTAAATATTGGGATTAATGTTTATGTAAATAATACAACTATTTTAGAAACACCTATTGCTCCAAGTAAATGATAGAAAAAAACATCAAAAAATAATTAAAAAAATTGTAAGTATATTCTTTAAATTTAAGTCGAGTGAAAATAAAAATATATAAACAATATTTCTTTTACTTGCTTATTTAAGAAGAAAAAACGAATAGTTAAAATTTGATCAAAGAAGAGAATAAAATGATAAAAAAAACATATCAGTATATAATAAAATTAAAAGTTTCTTGAAATTTATGTTCTATTTTTAGTTGAAAAGAAATAATATTTTGTTGTTGTTAGGTGTGAAAAAGTGGTTTAAATAATATATAATTGAGAGGATCAATATACCTATTATTTTAAGAATTTAACTAAAAATATGATGTTCAACACACTTGTGTAAATGCTCTTAATTTTATATGAAGATCCATACATCTTCATGGCTCAACTTTGCTATCAAAGCCGCTGGTTAACTGAGGTTTGACCAACCAACGACAATGTATGTCTATATGGATGAAAAAAATAATCCCAAATTTTTTTTAATCGAATTTACAAGTGAAACAACGTGTAACAAACACTCTTTGACATAAGTAATGATGTGGGTAACAGAGTTAAGGATGTTGAAATATTCATAATCTCATTAACTTATTTGAGAGCGTCTTACAAGGTAAGAGACATATTTGATGGTTTCTTGATCTAAAAAAAATCTATATATAGTCATCAAAATTATCCGGTGGCTCTTATATAGGCATCACTATTCAAACTCAATCGAACGATAAAATTGGATCTGGAAATTACCTATTGCTGCAACTGTTCAATTTTTATTAGGTAGGTTTGTCATAACTTTCATCCAATTAGGTTCGTTTTAGATCATCAAGGCATTAATGTTTCTGCTACTTGTACATACTTTGATGTAGGCATTAAAACTATTTACCATTGACCATTGCTTATTGTCTTGCCCATATGTTGTGTCTATTTGGCGTGAGTACAGTTATCTATATCTTCCAACAAGATTCTTGGAAGTGACTACCATGAATATTATTTTTAGTTAGGCTGAAATCATAATTTCTCTAATTATGTGGAACATATGATGTACAAGAAATGAATTTGTTTTTGAAGGAATTCAAGCAATAGTTACACTTACAGATGCTTTAGTTTTTCCCAGCTCTATATCTCACAACGAGCATTTGGTGGCTTGCATTTGTCTCCCTCCTTGCGACCTCCACAAGAAGTTTGTTGGCAACATAGTGACATTAATACTTTGGTCCTAAATATTGATGACAATGCATTTAACAAACTCGGAACAAATACGATGGTGGTCTTGTGTGCAACTCTTATGACCAATTCCAATTTGGTTTTTAGGGTAGTGCGATCCTATTCAATATTTTAATGCAAATATTCAAACTTTGTTAACAGAAATTACTATTTGTTGGAAGTTGGTTTTAGGAAAATTTTGTGCTTTACTGTTTCAGTTCATGTTGTTTAATCTTATTGCAAAAGAAACATCGAAGTTTCATCACTGTGCTAATCTCTTGGAGCTAATCTCTTGGAGCTAATCCGAAGTTAGCTAAGTAAGGATTGAGATATTTGTATCCAAAATTATTGTACCGACGTTTTAACTAAGTTAGTGTCTAATCATAGTAGAACTCTTGTTTTAGTGCTTGAGGTGTATTGTTTCTTTTTGTCGTTGCTAGCTGATGCACTAAACGTGTTCTTTATTAAGATGTAGATTATTTTTCGTTCTTTTAGTTTTTTTTTCTTTCTCTGGACCAAAAAATAGTCGTTAACAAATATTTAAATGCATAAGTAATCCTTTTAAGAGACTATTAAATTGATTTTGCAAAAAAAAAAAAGACCACTATTTATTTGTAAACTCTGTCTCATTCTTTTTTTTTTCCGAAAGATTACTAAATTGAATTTCACAGTACTGGAAGGAGTCATTACTCTAAATTTTAATTCAATTGCACTTGATCTGAGCCAAAATTCGTACACGTCCTCTTCTCCAGTGAAGAAAGTTAGTGTGATGTTGGTAATTTCTGCTTATGGTCTCGAAGCCTTTCTGTGAAAAGAAGAAAATTCTGTACTCTTTATTTGAGAATTGGGAACAGGTCATTATTGAAAGGGATTAGCTTTTGGACAAGTCAAAAAGGACATGTGGGTGACATGAGTGCTCTTTCTGTTGTTGTTTATATTCTGGTACAACGTGATTGAATCATTGGTCTCTCGTAACTAATTTCCTTTTACAGGTCATTATGCTTGCTTAAGATAAAATTAAACTTTAAAGAAAATCAGGAATTATTTTACGCTTTGTATTTCATCTTTAAATTTTCATGAAATTTTGAAAAAATAAATAAAATAAATTTTATTATTAATTTAAGTACATTAAATTAAAATTAAAATATGCTCAATTTATCCTAAGTTTTTAAATTTGAACATATTTTTTTTTTTAAATTATATGACGATGTCATTTTGATCATTGACTTGTAAAAAAATTTAAATTAGTCATCGAATCATCAAAATGATTTTTGAAAGATACAATTTATTGTTATAAAATTTCATAAAAGAGACAATTCACTATCAAAATAGTCAATGACCGTTATAATCTCAAGAACTAAATTGACTCATATTTTGATGATTGGAAGAATAATTTGAGTTTTTTTGCTGAGTTATAGACCAAAATGATAGCATCGAACAATTTCAAAAACTAAAATGGTAGTTTACTTATTTTCTTTACTAAAAAAATACTTATATTCACTCATTCAAATTGATAGAATACACCAACCGAAAGCAATACAAATTGAAAACACTAAAATTGAAAAAAGATGAATCTACGAACAGCCTCGCAACATCAAGATAATACAAGAAAACAAAATATCTACAAATATAATAAATTAAAGTGTATGGAATAACCATGCATCTAAATCTATACTATTGACAATAGATCAAAGTTATTCTGGTAATTTGAACCAAACAAAAACCACAACAAGACAGTAAATCAAATAATATCGCACTAAGATGACAATCAAAATAATGTTACATACTTCAAAACTGGAGAAAATATGATTGTTGTTTAATAACAACAAAAGAATAATAATATCTAAAAATTGTTACAACACATACTTCTATGAAACACCCAACATATGACCCCAATACAATCACACTCTTTAAAACAAATATTTGAATTATATTCCGCAACACTTTAGCACAAAAGTATTAGAGAAAAAAAGAAAATCAGATACAAATTTAAAATGTTTTTCACTTATGCATCTTGTAAGAAGTAATAGACTCAATATTTTTAAAATTAGACTTTCTCCTCCTTTATGATAATAGGCAATGTCGTACTTTTATAAGCTACTTCAATTTCAATCAACTCCAATAATCTCCACCTTGATTAAAATTGATACATCTTTTGCTTTTATTGTATACATAGACAATTATAGTTAAAAAAAATTATCATACTTCACCATAAAGATGATATTTTACTTGAAGCTAAATCACTTCAAAAATTTCCACTTTATGCTAAATCACTCTAATAATTTCTACTTGAATCTAAACACTTCAAAAAATTTCACTTGAAGTTAAACTACTCAAAGAATTTTCATTTGAAGCTAAACAACTCCAAGAATTTCGATTTGAAGGTTAATCACTTCAAGATTTTTCACTTGAAACTAAACCACTACAAATTTGTTCACTTAAAGTAAAATCACTCCAAGAATTTTTGCATGTAGAAAATTATCGACATAATTTTACAACACACCTTAATTCAATGCCAACCAATATCCACACTATTCAATACTTGGGACAATCCCGAGTGTATCAACGCATTCTTGATATGAACTTTTCACAAGCCTAAATTGATTCTTCCATCAAATTTGTTTATGCCAAATTTCACGGAAGATTTCGACATTGCAGGTGTATATATTGTAACCGTGTACGAGGTTGGTTCCCAAGAAAGATAGGTGAGCCACAAAAAACCATTTAAATACCAAGTCTTTTATAGTTAGAACATTTCTAAAACAAAATTTTATAGTATCACTCTTCTTTTTTTAAAGTGGAAGATCAGACAATATTGCAACTACAAAATAGTAAGAATTCAATTTCCCTGGACCGAACCAAAAAATTTAATACCACTTGTTGGACAAAATTATATAGAAACTAAGGAATACAATCTCAACACAAGAACATAACGCAAAAACTTCAAAATTAGAGGAAAAACCATGATCATTGTCTAAAAACAATTAGAAAATAATACTATGTAAAAATTATTACAACAAATAAACTTCTCTCAAATACCTATGGTTCCTAATACAACCACACTCTCCAAAGAAAATACCTGAATTGTATCTGACAACACTTTAACAGAAGAATATAAAAGAAAAAAAGAAAATCAGATTGATATTAGTTTAAAATGTTTATGGTTGATACATCTTGTAGCGAAGAACTGCATATTGGTCTCCCCATGCTTTCCAATACTAGACAATATAAAGGTAGACTTTATGAATCTTGTAGAGGAATTCCATAGGAATGAGAGTTTAATTAAAGGAGCCAACAATTTCTTTATCACGTTGATTTCTAAATTTGAGAATCCACAAAATTTGGCAACCAATGTAAAGGTAGACTTTGTGAATGTTGTGGAGAAATTCCATAGGAATGAGAGTTTAGTTAAGGGAGCCAACAATTTCTTTATCACGTTGATTTTTAACTTTGAGAATCCGCAAAATTTGGGTCAATACACATTTCTTTAATTGGGACCATGTAGATGGTGTTGTTCAAACTTCTTGCAAACCATTTTAAGCTAGTCCTAACAAAGCGACCTAAGAATCTCATCCACTTGGGTTAGACCGGGTAGGACTAGACTAACACATTTGCCAGCTCTAGTCATAAGTATGAGCTCTCACGATAATTTTTAATAAGTAAGGGTGCTTTAAAAAGCAAGCATTTTCAAATGAAGTTTTTGCATGATGCAACTATTTGAACACACTATTCAAACACACGTACATTTTAAAAAATAAAAATGATTTAATTTTAAAATAATTAAGTGACTATATTTTTGTATGTGTCTAAATAATACATACTCAAAATATTTCTGACCAAACAAGTATTTCTCAACAAATACCAATTGGAAATGCTAATGATATAATTTTATTCCATAGTTCAATATGTTTGTAGTCTTATAAAATTTATAATTATTTTATTTTTGGCGTTTGTATCCGTTCTTCGTCGTTGCAAATTATAAAATGTACTATTTTGCAAATTATAAAATGTACTATTTTGCAATTCGTAGGACTAAAAAAACAGATAAAAGTAATTAAAATCAATATACAAAATAAAAACATATTTAAATATTTATTATATATTACAAGCAAAGTCTTGCTATATGATGTATAGATACTGATATGAGTACGAGTTACGACATTTTATAAAAATTTAAGATACAGATACATCGATAAAAATATGAATTTTTTTATATAATTTAATTAAGAGAGTTAAATTGTTTAATTTACAATACAAAATCATAATAAAACTTTAAAAATGCACATTTTGTGTTTCCTTGCAACAAAAAATTAATTGAAATGAACAAATACACTATAATATATATAAAAAAAAACATCAATTTTCCTTGCAATAAAATAATATAAAAAAACAAAGTATCTACGAGTACTATGAGTACTAGTACTAGATAAATACATGATATGAATATTCTACCATTTTAAAAATATATCTACTCAGTAAGTCTTGCAGAAACAACCTTTACAAGTGATTTACGATAGAGATAAATTTTTAGCTGTCAAATTTATGGTGTGTTCTCTGTCACTCAATTTTTTTTTTCTCATAATATACTCCCGCTAAAATGCTAAAATAAAATATATAAACAAATGAGTTGATTTTATTTATGTATTTGATATAAAATTTAGATAAAATATATTAATTTTTTAATATATTTTTATTTATATTTTATTCTAAAGAAATATTAATAGTGTACTTTTTATTTTATTTTCACTTCCCTTCACTTGTAATTCATGGCTTGAAATTAATGATTCTCAAAATCTATTATGGATACCTTCTTGAGTTCTTGTCTAGTATGTGGGTAGGAGATTAGGACCATAAACTTTCTATACGCTAACTTTAGAGGAGCAGTGGAGTGAAAGGGAGTCAGAGACATTAATAAGAGTGAAATTTTATAATTCTTTTATTTTTGCCTACCATTGCATCATATAGATATAGATGATATAGTCTAAGTGGTCCATGGCTAGCTATCTTTTGTAGACCAAAATTTGAAGGGCAAGCTTGGAAGTAGTAGCCAGCCGACACATGCATATAATCAATTATCGATGAGTTATATTCAAGATGTGACTTCAAAACATATTTTCAATAACCGTGTACAATATATCCTTCACAATTCACATAGCTTTTTCATGATAGATGGCTTAAACTTAAAGTATACATTCTTTCTAATTTTAGTTTCCTTTCGTTTCTTAATTTGATGGTTGAATAGGAAAAATTAATTTTCAGTGAGTCAATGAGGCGATAGAGTATCTAATCTTATGTCACCATGGTTAAATGCAATAGAATTATGCTCGTGTGTTAGATTGCATTGGAGTTATCGTTCAAATAAAAATAATTTCTTAGAGTTGGTTGTTGATAAAAGGGGATAGTAATCATCCTCTCAAATTTTCATATTGGTTAATAGATTATATGATTGTTTAATATATTTTTTATTATAAAAAAACTTCCAATGTATATATTTGTATATTGATCTTTGATAAATTGGAAAAATAGAATAAGCTTTTATATATGGATCCTCGATTTGCATCAATTGTAAATGTGGTGTGGTGGTTAATATAATACAACAATAAGATAACATGTTTATTAGAAAAATCTCAAGTCTATATGTGAAAATAGACAACTTTAAAAGAATTTATAAAAAGTGATACTTTCTACTTTACAAATAGGATTTGTGAAAATGAATTAAACTTAATATAAAATTTATATTAAGTGGTTTAAAATAATATCAATATAAAAATCTATAATAATATCAAAATGCATATTTGTTGGATTATGAGAGGAGTTCACGGATCATCACATTTGGTGAAGAATAATTAAATAAGTGTTTAGAACTTTATAAGAAAAAAAAAAACAAAATAACGCATTTGGATACCACATTTTTTACTAAAATTTTAATCGAATATGAATCATTTTATTTATATGTTGTCCATAATTCATTTTTCCATCTAACGTGAAACATCAAATTCACATATCACACACCAACAATCTCTACTCAATTGACCCACATATAATGAGACATGTCAAATGACCACTCTATTGTAAGATAGACTTTCGTTACAAGGAGCCATATGCAATCCCTTAAGCAGTTTGGATATTTAACATATTCACTCAAAACATTATAAGGCAATGTGTATTCTCATTTATATATTTTTAACATTAACTTTTTTTTTATCAAATGTGTAGCGTCTAACTCACACTTAATGCACTAACACAATCTAATTGCACAAATCTAAATATTGATTTAACCTCTATGCATCTACCTCTTGTGTAGTTGTAGTAGAAGAGTAAAGATGCTAAATTTTAAAATTTGTTAGAAACAAATGAATCCATAATTCCTAATTACCCGTGAAGGAACACATTATAAAAAGATGGAATCACCACATCAAACTCTATAGCAAAACACAAAAGCTATAGTTTTAGATTAAAAATAAGCTTTTTTTTCTTCAGAAACATGTTTTCAATGGTTGTAACTTAAAGATGTTGTCTTTTCTTTAGAGAACTATATAAAAACAACACTTTCAATAAAATGTAGTCTTCAAATTTTATTTTCTATCTCAAATATAAATAAAAATATGTTTAAAATATTGATATATTTAATTTAAAATTTGGATAAAATATATTAATTTTTTGTCCTTATATTTTGTGTCAGAAGGAATATTTTTATAACAGTTTTGTAATTACTAGATTAAACAATCAAAATGTTATAAATGATGAGACACCTAATGTTCAAAGCTAGTGATCCGAAATATATTGAGGTTGATGCATCTCCGTGCGTGTAAGCTTAAAGCATGTAAAGAGGCGTAAAGCTTAAGTTCATAATTAGAAATTTAATCTCTAAGGGATATACTTCCGGAAATCAATTGGTAATAAAGTAAAAATTACCAATATTAGTAAGATTTCGAGTTGCTATCACCAATGAAAAATGAGTAGAAAGAAAAAACCACAAGAGGACACATAGATGTCACGTTGGGAAGGAGACAAATTAAGGAATGGACCCTAACTTGTAATGTTACGCATAGCACCTCATGAATAGAGCTGGCAAAGTTCAAATAGAAAACCCACTTAACAAATCATGTACAATACATCCAATGTTTCTGTTGGTGTTGTCGAGTTTAGAGAATTCTTAGGTATGATGGGTGTATTCCTTCCTAATTAAAGGCAAAACTAATCATAAATTTAAATCATTTAAAAATAATTAAATATAAAATATGTAAATTTAAATTAGTCGTTTAGTAAAATTAAAGTTAAAAATGGATTGTTCGAGACATTTTAAATTATAACTAAAATGATTATTCATTAAACTTTACTTACGTTATCCTCAAACACCAATCTAATTTTCTTAAACGAGAGAATTAAGACAAAAAAAAATTGTTGTTAGATATTATACCCACTTAATTTCTTTTCCCTATTCCCTATGGACATCATGAACCATAGAGGTAACAACTTACATTGTAGTCCATAAACCCCCCAAAAAAAAGGAGATGGAGAGCCAATGAAATGATATGAAAAAGTTCAATTATTAAATGATCATTTATTGCCACCATATGTTCATTATCGCTTAATAACAAAAGATTAATTCAACAAGCAAGATAGAGGAGAAAAAGCTAAGAGTTTGTTTAGTACTATTGTAGAAAGCATTTCTCTGATCTTTATGATGCTAAACAAACCGTGTACGGGAATGTCGGCATTATTTAAAAAACAAAAATACTAGTTCTAATTTCTAACATGTCATTTATTTCATCTTAACTAATTTGATATATATCTAACTTTAATTTGTGGCGGGTATCCTATATACTAATTCCCTCCTTGAATTTTGAGAATTTTTTTGTTATTTTTTTTTATACGATCTTCTTCAATTTTTTAATTATATGAACTATTTTTTTATCAAAATATCTCTAATGGGTTTATATCTATTTTTTTTTAACCAACAACAAATACTATTAAAATATCTCAGGATAAATTAATCATTTCATCCAATGGACAAATTTTAAAGAAAAAAAATTAGGTGTTAAACAAATTTAGTAGTAAAACTATTTTTTTTTTTGGGATGTTTAACGCATGAAATCCTATTTTTGTAAACCTGTAGTATTAATGTGCCAAGTGTAATAAAAGTCTTACATTTAATAGAAGAAAAGTTGATGTTAAATACTATATTATAAGTGAGATTAATTATAAATTCAAAATTATAATGTTTAATCAACTTATAGAATTGTTTTTAGTTCAATGTAATAATTCTCATGAATTTTTATGGTTCAATAAAAATATAATTTTTTTGTAATTTATCTATCTAACAAAAATAAATTCTTCTACGATAAATAATTAATGTCAATCTTACACTATACAAATTTATTTTCAATATAATAACTTCAACAATTAAATTAAATAAGATATAATGTGACTTATTCATTCAATAATATAAAATATACTTATCTATAGTGCAATAATATCTTACCTTCACGTATTAGACAAAATTTCCAACAAAAGATATTTTGTAACGAAGAGTAACCCATGAATCAAATCCAAATAACCCCCAAACTCCAAAGGGTTGCTGGACCAATAATACACTAATTAAACATTATAAATTTGAAGCTAGATTTTACGGACCCTATGATCTATGAAGTGAAGTGGAAAAAGTATATAAGTAAATTACCGATTAGTATATTATTTCCGCATATGACCGAGGCATTAATGCATTAAATATTGCACCGTTCTTTGGCAGATATTAATTGACGTTATCCTAGATCAGTACATTCAACTTTTACTTTAATCTGCAAACTAGTAATTTCCAGCTACTGACTTTTTATCATTAAACATTAAACTCCGATCTGTTGGGTTTGTGAAGACGTGGTTAGAAATTTTGGATAAAGTATTAAAATAACTCTGACATCACACGGTTGAATCTTCACTACAAGGATGATAATGGATAGAAACAATATTATTCTACTCTACAATTTGTTATATAAAAATGATATTTGTATTTTATTCATATTTTTGTAGATATTTAATAGATTTTTAAGTATATGTAGATATTTATATATATTATATATTTTTTAAATAAAAGATTATGAATATATAAAAATTATTTTTTTTCTAACACAAAAAATATTAACACATAATAACATTAATACATTAACAAATTAATAAATATATAAAAATTTATCATAAAAACTATTAATACAACAATATATAAAAAAAAAATATAATATATCGATTTTAATAATTTATTATTAGATATAAATATCCAGATATCATCACATCCATCTCTACATTCATTAACTAATGCGTAGTAAAAAAATCAATTTGTTTTATCTGTTAAACTATATCAGTGGCAGATCTTGAAGGAAAACATTGGGGTAGTCGAACATTTAAAATTTTAATATATAAAAAAAAAGTATAATATTGTATTGTAAGAATTTTAAGTTGTAAATTTACAAAAATATATTGGAGAGAGGTAGTAGATCAAATTTTGATTTGTATTTTTAATAATTAAAAATTAGTTGGAATTTAGGTTGGAAAATTTATTTTATTTTATAATTATAGTAGTTGTTTTTGTAATTTTTTATAAATTATTCCCTCCGATTTTTTTTATAATAGACATCTGAATTATAATTTGGTATACAAAAAGTATTTGGTCCATCTTATTGATTTTGAAGACCCTATTCTAATATTAAAAATTGAGCCTAATAAAAAAAAATACAATTTTAATAATTAAAAAAATTGATAAAATAAATTTTAGTCCACACACATATCAATCTACATTATGCAATGAGGATCTACACATATCAATCTATATGATACAATTTACATGATGCATGTCATTTGATTAGATTAATTTGTGTAACAAGAACGTCAAATATAGGTTAATAGCATGTCATCTTCACATATTAGACTCAAATATACATCTCGACAACGATAATCTAACAACCACAATTCAACTCATAAAAATAATTCTACTCATAAAATATACCGATTATAGATCTCAAAATTACAATAACATACACCACAATATCTATATTAATTAACATATTTATTAACATATGTCATGTCATGTTTAGTCGAAATTCATCACCGATTAACATATATTAAACCACAATTATCCTATAGACTTATATAATTTAATTTTCACAACTTTGTCACAATTAATAATTATTCATTTTTCAATTTTTTTAACATAAATATTTTTTTTATATAAAATTTAACTACTTCCATACTTTCAATCAAATTCATTTGTAAAAGTTTCCTCTAAATTATACGTCAGATCACAATTCTACTTTTGACTTTGAGAACACCATCCTATACCCTTATGTTAAGACAAAATCTCTAATTAATTATTTTGATGATAATTAAACAAAATGTTAATTAAGAATTATAATTATGATTCTAAGTGTTTTGGTATTTAACTTGTGTATTTGAGTGTGTTAAACAAGATAGGTACCAAGCAATTCAAAACAAATATCATTAAAATTAAAGCAAGCAAAAACAACAGATCGAAGATCAATCCTGCCATACTTCTGCAAAACGAAGATTGATATTCACTTCCATCAGAATCAAGAATGATCAATCATGTGCAGAAGATTGCATTCTAGAAGATGTACCAATCTTATCTCTCTATTAAAAATAAACAAGGAAAAGTTTGAAACAGAATCAACCCAGAATTTGAAGAATCAAGACAAGCTTCATGAAGGAATATAAGAAGCAAGATCATTCTTCATTTTGTACAAATGCAAGTACAAAAGTACAGGCTGTAAAAGTACATCATAGTTGTACTATCAAATCAAGACTGCACACTGACTTAAAAGCAAGCAATCTCAGAAAAAGTATGGATCGAGTACAAGTCAGATCACACTTAACTAATCTGAGGATCGATCCTGGACTGCAAGAATGTTCCTGGATTCAGCTTCTTCACTCTTGCTTTTGGCCTGCTTCAGTACACTTACTGTCCTATGACAGCTGACTTCATCTCAACGGCTATGTGAGTTGTCATAACCTCTATTGGAGCTTATAAATACAGCATCAAGATGAAGAACAAAACACAACTCAAAGTGCCAAGAAAACATCAATCTTACATTCATATTCGAGCTCTCTCAAATATCATTATTTAGCTTGCAAATCCTTTTTCTTTGTGTTGTGTTGCAATCAGTAACAACTAAGTCTTAAGTTACAGAATCTATTTCTCAAACAAGAGTTGAGTAATATTCAGATTCTAAACATCTTCATAGCTTGAGAAGTGTGTAGAAATCCTTTTATGTTGTAAAAGGTAATTTGTGTAAACCTTATTGGAATAGGCTAAGGTAAATCTGGAAATCCTTTCTAAGGTAGAAAGGTGGAAGTTGTGTAAAGGTCAAGATTGATCTACGAAAGTTGTGTAACAACCAAGAACAATCTTGCCTTGAGCACTTAGTGGAAAATCTCACATTTGTGAGGACTGGACGTAGCCCAAGTTGGGTGAACCAGGATATATGCTTGAGTAATCTCTATCTTTATTTACTACATGCTTTACAATCAGTTTTTTCATTGATAAAATCAATATTGCTGTTTTTACACTAACCATGATCGTTCTTCGTATTACCAAGATCAATCTTGAGTAAATTTTTTAGTTTCAAACAGGAAATTTTTAAAATGGGCAATTATAATTCAAACCCCCCTTTCTTATAATTGACATTGTTACTTCACCTTCTCCACAAATATAGAGAAGATAAAGAAGAATGTCTAATGAAATTAGAAGTGTAATTTTAGAATTTGGGAAGCTACAAATATAAAATTTTGGATTAACAAATTTGCACAGGATTAAAGTTCGGCCTTGATTTGATCCATAAAATATATAGAATAGATCGATTTTTGTTGATAAAAATTATAACTCTAAAGTAAGAGTAGTAGTATTTGTTTTTAAAGATTATTGTGACAAATATAAAGATAGTAGTATTTTTTTAAAAATTATTGAAAATTTTGGGATGGCCGATGCCACCCTCCACAGACTATATGTCCTATACTGTTGCGGATTATAAATTTTTTTATCCTTCTTAATAAGACTTGTGAAATTTGAATGAGTATTTTGGTGGACAACCCACAGATCGGGACATCCATTTGACACCGAAAACAAATATTTATTATTTTTTAAAAAAATTTAAAATTATTTATTTATAAATTAATAATACCAATGATGGTGGTAGGTGATTGACCACCCTGATTCCTCATAAATCTCTTGTCGACAATTATAGGCCATCGAAACTTCGCCGCCGACTATTGTAATCCGTTGGAACTCTGATGTTGCTGACCATCATCAACCACCACTAATAATAGAAGTGTCAAATAGATATCTCTATATATAGAATGTACATCGATGCGTTGGACTAAAATTTAAAAGATGTGATTTAACACTAGAAGAAGTGTTTTTTTCTTTTTATTTTTGTTTGACTAAATAAAAAGGTGTCTCCTAACCACTATATTGCATTTATATTAGGGATTTAGATCTTCATATTGTTGATTTTTAAACAAGTTACCAGTTATAGTATTAGGTCAACCGCACATTTGTCCTTTGTTGAATGTAAAAATAAACGATGACTTAATAAAACATTTCATGTTTAAAATTTAAGCGAACACTCTAATGCGTTAGAATTATATAATGTAGTAGTTAAGATTCAATCATTTAATGTTATTATTGGCTACACCATATAACTATCTCCTTCAAATATACATAGATAGGGGATATAAATAAATTTATTGATTCAGCGTTCTTTATTTTTTATACTTTATAGACAAAAATGGCATAAATTCCATCATAAAATGACATTTAATTAGGATAAAGTAAAAACTATGCTTGGAGAATCCTGAACTTTGATGAGTGGATGACTCTTTTCCCCGTAGGACCTCCTCAAATGGTCATGTTACCTTTAATCATTGAAGCTAAAAGAATAAGGTCAATTAAAAACTCATGGTTTATACTTAATAATTATACATACAAAGTTTTAAATATTTTTCTAAAACCAAATAGGTCCTACATCTAACATGTGTCCTGTTAGACAGAGAGATACATAGACAATTTGATTCCAATAAAGCAATAACACAACTTTTTCTTGATTAATCAAATGAATAATTCCACTAACATACTCTTATCTTCTTTTTTGTTTTGTTTAGAACAGAGTACTTACTTTGCAATAATACATTTTCCTTGGCAGCCACAATAATAGAAAAGGAAGTTGGTTTTACATATTCATTTGTGAGGTGGCTCTTCTTTTATGTATGAGGAATATCTAACCAACTCTTCTAATGTATGTGTTCCTAGAGGACAAGATTATATGTTCATTAATTGAGCAATATTCATGAATTAATTATAATAGGTCGGCTGATTATTAATACATCATTGAAATTATGAGTCTTTTGCGGATTCCATTAATGAAGGGTCATAAAATGGGGGTATAAAGTTTATTTGACGACTAAAATGGAAGATTAAGTACTTGAATGATCAGATGATTTCGAGTTCTATCATATTAACAAATTATTATGTCGGTGACCGTTTTAAGAATTTTTTTTTTCGTCTCTTTTTATAAGATGTATTTCTATTTTCTCAACTACATTTTTTTAACTAACATAACTTTAATTATATTACATTATAATAAATATAACAATGAAAACATATAATAATTTGCTCTCTTCAAAAATAAAATAATAAAATAATTCAAATCATCAACATATTTAATGTTAAAGGCAGTACCAACAAATAACATAATGTTAGTTGACCGTTTAAAATAATAAAGGGTCATAAAATATGTAGATGGGATCATTATTATTTCATTTATATAACTCGGTGGAAATTGTAATGACAGTTCTTTTAATTTTACTATTTATTTAAATTATTTAATTTGTTATTTTGTCATTCTTTATTCAATTAAATAACTTAATTAATTAAATATTTATTTATATTATATATTCTATAACTATATATAAAGGAAATATCAGGTTTGGGTAAAGTTTTTCCTTCTATTTTTGCCCTTTATTAAAATTATTTTATTTAAAATTTTGTTCTTCTTTATTTAATGAAATAACTTACTTATTTTTAAATATTCATTTATAGTTGTATATAAAAGGATACTAAGTTTTGGTACAATTATTTTTTTCTTTTGATTTTATCCATTATTTAAACTATTTTATTTACAACTTTATTATTTCTTATCAATTAAAATCCAATTTTTTTTTAAATAAGCATATAAATTTTTCAACTACTTTTATGTTCATAAAAAAACGGATAAAATTTCTAAATAATATTCCAACTTTCTTTTGCTTCATTTTTAGTTTGCATTTTACGCATTTCAGTTTTATTTAGAATCCAAGTTCGAAATGAGGCTTGGATTTGTAAAACAATAATAAGGCTTGAGCATAGAAGGCAATTGGAGATCTTTTATAGTGAATGTGTATACAACCGTACAAATCTATATCTATTCCATACTATATTACAAAGCGATACAAAGTTTTGATCAAATATTTTTCTCTTCTTATTTTACTCTTTATTTAAACTATTTTAATTATCCTTTTATAATTCTTTATTTTATTTAAATAACTAAATTTTAAAATTATCTATACTTATATATAAAATGATATTAAATGTTGGGGTCACTTTTCTTCTTTTTAATTTCACCATTCATTTAATTATTTTATTTATGATTTTATTTTATTGTCAATCAAATAATTGATATTTTTATGGATAAAATGGGATAGCGGATATACGATGCTAGTCTAGATGTTAGTCTATATATAAAGTGGATACTAAATTTTGAAGCTTTTTGCTTTTAATTTTATCTTTTAATTAAGCTTTTGAAAATTTTACTATGTACCCTCACATTTATATTTCAACTCTTACAAGTTATACAAATGATTTATTGTACTCTTTTATCTTTTTATTTAACTATTCTTTTTACTTTACTAAATTCAACTTGAGTTTCGGAAAATTTAAAAATAAAAGTTTTTTAGAATTCATGTATTTCAAAAAAATTAAACTTTATGTACTGGAAAACTTTTTTCAAATTTTCTAATACAAAAATTTATTTTAGGAAATCGAACTTTGTGTATTTGAAAACATTTTTCAAGTTTTTCGGTATACAAATGTATTTTAGAAAATTTGAACTTTCTATATTGAAAAAGTTTTCAGGTATACAAATGTGATTTAGAAAATTGAATTTTGTGTGTTGAAAAACTCGTTTCAAGTAGACAAATGTGTTTTACAAAATTTGAACTTTGTGTACTGAAAAGCTTTTTTTAAATTTTCCGAAGCACATTTATGTATCGAAAAACTTTTAAAAAAGTTTTTCGGAATACTAATGTGTTTCGGAAAACATGAAAAAAAGTTTTCTAAAACACAAATATGTTTAAAAAATTCAAATTTTGTGTTCCAAAAAACTTTGTTTGAGTTTCTCGAACATATTTGTGTTTCGAAAAGTTTTTCGGAACACAAATATGTTCCAAAACACATAAAGTTTGATTTTTTTTAAAATAAAATTTGATTTTTAATAAAATATGGAGGTAAGAGTATAAATTTGTGGGGTATGGAATAAAATTTTCTAAAACTCTTTTATTAACATATTTGAATCAACTTTGATCTAATTCTAATTTTAAATTTCAAATCAAATATAATCTAATCTTTAAATCAATCTTAACTAATCAAATCTAAACTAATCCTATTCCATATTGAATAAAAAATATAGTAATTAAAATATGTATAATGATGTTAATCAATTGAATTTCATCCAAAATTTCAAGGCTTAACTTTTGCCATTATAGATGCCGATTATGGTCTTCATTCCAAAAAACCGGACAGGTGAAGGACAATGACATGGATACTATGAAAAAATTATTAATTATTTGTTATCTATTTTTATATATTTCTATAAAAAAATTATAAATAAGGTAATAATATGATTAACTTTTTATTAAATTAAACTTCAAAAGCCCAAAACAACAGGACTGTTTTATTTGGGCCAATTCAATCCTTATGGAATTGTTTTCTACGGGGATGCGTTAGGTCTATTATTTAACATGGTTGTGGGTAAAAAAAATTTATGAACTCAATACAATTTGAGAGATAATTTTAGTACCCTACACCTAGTCCTCTCACTTCCACATACTTTGAAAATTCTCATAACACTCTTTTAACTATTTTTGGCTAAAAACTCCTTTTAACTTTTAGTTACCAAATTCTCATAATACACTTTTAACTTTTGGTTAATTACCTTCTATTTTTTACTTTAATCTTATTTTACGAAATTCTCTCTGCATCTCATCTTCACATTTTTCTAGCTAAGCAAAATAGCTAGAAAATGAGTGTGGTATCTTAATTTTGTCAACTAAATTATAATAATCATAAATATATTTGATTGTATGTTTACCATCATCTTAAATCTCTTCATAAACAAAAAAAAAATCTTCATTTTAATTATTAATCTTGCAATTAAAATATAAAATATAATTAAAAGTGATAAGGTCAAAGTTGCAAAAAATAAATAAATTACAATCAATATAATGGAGTTCATGATATTACATTACAAGAGTATCAATTAAAAAAATTGTAAGTAATAAAATCAAATCAATAAAAATAAGTAGATGTTACAAGTGTTTGAAACAAAAACAAAAAGATAAATTGATTGGTCAAACTATTGTGTGTATGTCTAACTAAGTACTAAAAAGTACAGACCATTGACTCAAAGCTGCAAATAAGAAAAAACTTTTTAGTTCCCAACAAACGAGTTTTGATACTTACATACAAATAGAAGATTAACACATAAACACGTTCAGATAAAACACAATCCGTAACTTTAATTTCACCATCGCACATGGAAATATGTAGGAGCAGAATCGCACTTTTGTCTAACACAATAATAAAAAACTTTTTTTCTCTTTATTTTGAGTACTCTTTTATTTCAAGTTATGTAAAACTCAAACTTGGATTTTACATATTTTTTTAAATTTAGACTAAATTCCACTTTTATTCATTTATGTTTGATCTAGTTTCTGGATAGGTTCTTTATGTTTTTTTTTTCAATTAGGTCCACTAAGTGGCACTCCGTTTGCAATATTAACCTTTATATTATTGTATGTTTGCAAAAACGTCCATTTTTTCGTTAGTTCCGTTAAAAAATGTCACGTCGCTGTTATAATGCTGATGTGATAAATTATAAAAGTAAATGATTCTCAGATTGGTAAGTTTTGGAAAAATACACTTATGATCTTTTAAGTTTAAACTAGTTTTCCCTCACACTCAATCTTCATATTTTACATCTCCATCACCTTTCTCTTCAACTCCATATTTGGAATTACAAATTTTGGGTTTTAGTTTATTTAAAGATAAAGTGGAAGAGAAAGTTGGTGAAGTAGAAGAGAAAGATGGTGAAGAGGAAGATGATGAAGAGGTAAAAGATGAAAATTGTGCCTTAGTGAAATCTGGTTTAAACTTAAATGACTATAAGTGTATTTTTCCAAAACTTAAAAATCAATCTGAAAATCGTTTACTTTTACAATTTGTCTTATCAGCAGTGTTATGCACATGTAACTATTGTAATGACCACATCATATTTTTTTAATGGAATTCATAGAAAATGACATTTTTGCAAACGGATAATAATATAAAAGTTAACATTGCAAATAAAATGTCACTTACAGAACCTAGTTGAAAAAAAAACATAAAGAAATTATCCGAAAACTTAATCAAATTTAAAAGACTAAAAGTACAATTTAACTTATACGTAAATGCATATTAATGTGATGTTTTAAAACCAATTGAGTTTTAATTTGAGTTTTGTGCAAATTAACCAAATAATTTTATGAAAATGCAAATTAACACATTTTTATCTTCAATATTTCTTTGCCAGCATTGTAAAGTTATCATAATCATTTTAAATAATATACATCCATTTTCTTCAATAAGAAATAATATACATCCATCTCACGCATCAAAATTGTTGGTGGGTTCGCTCTCAAGTGGAATACACTAATTTTATTAGTCTTATTATTATATTATTATAAATTAAAAAAATATATAAAGTGAGTAACGCTGACAACACAACACGTACTCGGGTGCAAGTGTAGATGCGGATTTTTCCGAAGTTAAAAGTTTGGTAGTGTTGATATCTACCATGCACCTGCTTTCGAACTGTCCAGCTAGTAATATTATTCTGATTTTAAAAAATTTTATATATACATATTCTACGTACATATTTTATATATGCCGTAGCACTATTTTTGAAAGAAGAGAAAAATAGAGGCATTGTGTGCTGTGTGGAGCGAGAGAGTGAAAAACAGAGGCATACAGCGGCGCAATAGAGAAGAATGAATTGAGTTTCGGTGGTAATAGGTCTCTAGTAAATTTATTGTCTTTGATATATAATTTTAGTATATTATTTTTATTATTGAATTTATTTTTTTATATATATATTGATAGTTTTTTTTCAATTTTTTTTTTAATTTTTTTTTATGAATTAGTTTGAAATATCTATTTTTGTAGAATGTTGTTTATTATTTGTTTGATTTCTATTTATTGTTAATGTTCTCTAGTATTTCTATTTGGTATATCTTAAGTTTTCCATGTTAAATTGATGGTGTCTGATGATTAAATTTCTGATGATTGTTATTACTATGTGAAAGTGTATTTTTTATGTAACCATCTATTTACACATGAAAAAAAAATTCTGCATTATTGAAATATTTTTCTCTAATTTTTTCTCAACAATATTAATATAGCTGTTCATTTATTTTGACGAAATAGTTGTCCATCTTTAAAAGAAAATATAAATTAATAAAATTTGGTAAGATAAATTTTTTTTTGAACATGTAAAAAATGAATATATTAAAGAAACATTCTAAACACAAGAAGTGCTTAGGACAAAAATAAAAGAAAGTTTACAATTTTTCTATTGTATGACCAAAACAAACTAAACCACTCAAACAAGAAACAAAATAGTTAACCACAAGCGATGTCAATGCACTTTAAGGGTTGAGAGCACCATTGATTATATATCCTTAACAAAATCATTTTACATGTAATTTGATCCACCTCCATGCTAAAAGTTTAACTGTTCAATAATAAGATTTGCATTCAAAACACGTGAACAAAAAATTGTCTCATTTCTTGATTTTCAAATCGACTATGTCACCGCAAACCAAACTAAATTTTCTTTGATGCATTACACGACCGCATGAATAAATACCATCAAATTGGCTAGTGTGATTGATTGCATTCATAAAAAACACACCCGACAGTTCAAACCAATTCAAAACACCATACCACACAGATTCACAAAGAGAGCACACAAAGAACAAATGACGAGCTGTTTCTACTTCCCCGCAACCTACTACACATTGTTGATCTTCAAAAGAAATGATTAATCGGTGAAACAGATTATCCTTTGAAAACTTTTGAAAAAATTGCATTTCGAAAGTTTCACATTGATGCTATTTTTGATTTTTTTTGAAAAAATCGCATCTCACAAGTTTCACATTCTTCTAAAGTTTCGAAATTCTTTTAAACTGTTGGAAAAAGTCGCATTTTGAAAGTTTCACATCAATCCAAAATTTCAAAGTTTTTTAAATTTTTGTAAAAATTTGGTTTCGAAAGTTTCACATTGATCCATATTTTTGAATTTTTTTTTAAGTTTTTGTAAAGATTGTATTTCGGAAGTTTCACATTTATTTAAAATTTCGAAATTTTTTTAAACTTTTTGAAAATTTTGACTATCAAGTTGTTTGGATAAAATGATTTCATGTATTTTGGGGATAAGAGGTAAAGGTGATAAATTTCTCAAAATTTCATGACTAAAAAAACTCTACTAAAGAAAGTCCATAAATATAAAAAAAAACTCTCAAAATTCTTTCAAATTTATCTTTCAAAATTTTTGGGAAAAAAGTTTGTTTAAATTTTTTTTAAACTTCTTTTTAAGAAAAAAGAAGTGTCGAAATTTCCCAAAAAAATAAGTTTTTAAGAAAAAAATAAATTTTCAATTTTGTTGAGAAAAATAATTTCAAAAAAAAGAATCTTAATTACTGAACCCACGAACTTTCACATAAACTCAAAAAAAATAATAAAATAATTAATTGAGACTTTAAATAATTATCTCAATTGAAGCTTAATATCAAGAAACAAGATTTTTTTTAGAGATTTTGGACTTTGGGGTGATTACTCTTTTAATTCCTATTCTTTAATATAAGTGTCACAATTTACTTGGTATAAATTATAAAACCACTAATGACTAATGAGTCTGCCATATTTTTCTCTGTTTTTGGGAAGAAATTAAAACTTAGGACTATATAGTGTACATTTTAAAAATGTTGCACATCTAGCTAGAAAATCCATGATGCCATAAGATGTCTGTCCTTAGATTCCATGATTTGTCTGCTTCCTATTATGAGTACTTGAGTATCTTCCCTTTGATGTCAGCACGTTATTACAAGTTGTGTACTTCAATTTTGACACTCTTATTAAAGAATAATGTCCTGCGGCACCATATATTCAACTATCACTATAATAATTTAAAAACGTGCAATTAACTTATTCAACCAATACAAATATATCCATCAGAAAATTAAAAACCAATACAAATATACATTTCAGAAAATACTAAGATTGCTAGGTCCCTTGTTGATTTCTTTAAAGTCAATCATCCAACTATAATGCAGGCCAGATATTTAGAATTTTTTTTAAAAAGTTATAAGTCAACTTATCCTAATTCCTAAGAGCCAAAACCATATATTAATTGATCTAAATGATGGTACTAAATTAAAGAAAAAAAATCTCAATTGATGTTGAGATAGAAACAACATCAATAAAAGCCTCTTTTTTCTCTATAAATAGTTCAATCACTAATATTTTCATAGTAGTATCTATACAATTAAGAGTTAGAAAACACCAATTGAAGCAAGCATTGCAAAGAAATTTGAAGATGAGGATTCAAAATTCAGCTATCTCATCATCTCAAAGTCAAGAATTTCCAAGTAAGGTAAGTAACTTAACTCACAAGAATCATCTTAAGCAATGGAAAAGCATGTCGTTGTCAAATAGCAAGGGAAAAACACATGCAGCCCCAGATGAATTTGATTTGAGGGGGAGTGAAAATGAAAACAAGAAACAACAAAACTTCTACAAAAGTGAAGCTATTATCAAAGATGGTTCAAAGGGTAGCAAAATAATGGAGGGTGGTGATGGATTCAAATGTTGTTCATTTGGCATGTGTCTACCAAGGTTTGGTAAAGTGAAACCAATCAAAACAAGAAAAGGTGAAACCAAAATGGATTGTTCAATGAATGTGATGTCTAGTACATTTTCAATTTCTTTTGAAAACTTTGAGACTTATTCCGGAGTTACACAAGGAAGAATGGTCCGTGAAAACAATAATGAAGATGATTCTATCAGTTCCTACTTTGAACTTCCTTCTAATATGATGTGATGAAATGATGATGTCGGTGAGATTTTAGTTCAATTTAAGAGTTTGATCTTGTAACTTGAAAGGGCGAAGTTCAAATCCTTTTGAGACGATTGCAAAATGACTATTAGTGCACTTTAATTAACTATAATTTTCTCTTTTCTAATTTTGTGGTGCACCATTCTCTTCGACAAAGACATTAAACTAGTTCAATAGTTTCGCAGTTTGCAATTTTTCGGAGCAAAAATTGTATAAGATAATTTGCAATTTTGTCTTTGTAAAAATGCAAGTTGAGATGTATGAGAGGATTTGCAATGTGAGATTGTATATTAGGTCTGAAGTGTTAAACCACACTATGTTTGAGAGTTGTCTTTTATTTTTGTTTTGTTTTTTGTGAGTGTATTTTTGTTGGTGTGAAAACTTTCTCAATTGTTATAACGATGTTACTATATCTTTTATGATATTATATATTAGTGCACCGTTTTGATCAGATAGAGACTCTGCGTTATATTACATTTGTTCTTAAATATAAGATTTCGTTGAACAAATAACGAGAATCAAAAAAGGGGATAATATTATTAAATTTATTAAAAATTGATATTATTTACGCAAATTTACCATTGAAAGGAGATAATTCGTTAATATTTCCATAATAGTATTTATTGTTTAATTGACAAAAAATGTATTTAGAGATTTGTTAGTAAAAAAGATAATTAATGTATTTAAAAAAATTCAAAAATAATCTTATAAAAATGAATAAGGAAAATTTTCAAGAGATACTTATAAGTAGTAGGGAAAACATGTCAGATCATAATGTTTTATACCAAGAATAATTGAATTCATGAAATGAGTATAAAAAAATGGAAGTCGTGAAATAATTGGATTTTAGGTGCAGCAGATAAAAACACAAACTGTATTTTTTTTATTTTATAAAAAAAGATAAAATATATTTATAATATATTAAATCTGCACCTAAAGTTTTAAAAATGGCACCTCAGTTCTTGGTATTCTATATAATCTCAATTATGCTACTTTATTGAAATGCTAAGTTGGCTTCACAAGAATTTTTCTCTTTCTTTTCTTTAAACCAATTTTGTTTAGATTATTCTCATTTATGTACCAAAAATAAAATAATTATTCTATTCAAAAAGTTTGCATCATCAGTTTCAACTCATAATTAAATAAAATAGTAACTCCTGTGCGTGTGACTTTTCAAACTCCGAATATATCACCCAAATTTCGTCTCCTATAAGTGTAAGTTGTTTTGGTACACACTACCAGATGCATCAATAGTTTAAGAACATGAAATCTATGATCCAACATTCCAAATCCAAACTACACAACCGATGAAAAATCCATGAACAATCCCAAGAGAAAGTAGTCCGCACACGATTTTGATGGAAGGATTGAAGGACATTAGCAAATGTGGGGAGTCTTTTTAGTATAAATGTTTTTGTCACTCACTCGTTATGATAGAAAAATGGGGCTTATACCTACTTATATTCAACAATAAGTTCTTTTGCAAAATTTAACAAATAATGATCAATTCTCTTCATACATAAGTTGAAAAGCATACGTGGAGTGACATTCAATACTAGCAAAAACAACAAAAGAATGTAGAATGATTGCAATCTTCTTTATATATCTTTATCAAAAGAGATTCGCTTAACTATGTAGTCAACACACTATGCTTTTATTTATTTTTAGCTATGCATGTATAATTACAAGACACCTGTTACTATTATCAAATTTAATTATCAAAAACTAGTTTCCATATTTGGTAAGTTAAATCCATTTTAGAAAAATTGTTATTTTTGAGTTTCGAAAAACTGTTTAAAATCACAATTTATGCCACCGAAGATATTACTGGGTTGAGTCGCGGACTAGGTCGCTCTCTTTAAGACGTTTCGCGGCACTGCCCAAATTGTGCAAGGCAGACTATCAACCACGAAGTCCTCAGGATAAAACAGCCCAGATTCACTGTATCGGAGTTCCACTGCACCATAGAAAACCGTTCTAGAATTACACCCTCAATATGGCAGTTAAAGCCACTCTCAATATGACAATAAAGTCATTCGCAATACGGCACAAAAACCGCTCTAAAAACGAAGGAACTACGGCATAACAACCGCTCTAAAACCGAAGGGACTACGACATAATAACCGTTCTAAAACCGAAGGGACTACGGCATAATAACCGTTCTAAAATCGAAAGGGACTGCGGCATAATAACCGCTCTAAAACCGAAGGGACTACGGCATAATAACCATTCTAAAATCGAAAGGGACAGAAAGAAAGGGGAGAAGTGACTCGAAAATAGGCGAGCAGAATAAAAGAGGGAGAAAAGAGAAAGTTGGGAAAAGCATCCAACTTTGGTGTGCTTTTCACAATAGATTGAAACTCATTATATAGTGATGGAAGCAAACTCACAATTGATTTCTAATCAATGTGGGACTTTAGCATATTCAAAATAGGAGAGTTTTCCAATGTGGGAGTTCAAAAAAATTTCTTTCCAATGTGGGACTTGAATTTTAAAAAAATATGTTTCTTTCCACTTGAATTTACAAAAACAAATTCTTTCTAATGTGGGACTTCAACATATTTTTAAATTCACACAATATGTTCCAACATCTTCCTATGTCAAAGCAAGCAACACTTATGTCTAAAGTCGAATTACCTAATTATATCTACTTTAAAATAACATTACCGTCCCAATTATTGCACTTATATAATTTAAAATTATAAATTACAACACATTATATATCCCTTTCAGATATGATAGACTAGAAAATATTATAATCTAGTTTATATTTATATGTGAAATGTATCTCGGCAACAACCCATAAATCTACCATCCACCCTTCGCATTTACATCCCATCCTAAAACATATGAAAATACCATTTTATTTCATACTACTTGATAGTAAATTTTTTGAAATTTTTAAAATAATTTCGAAACTTTGGATGAATGTGAAACTTTCCAAAATGCAATTTTTTCAAAAACTTAAAAAATTTAAAAAATATGGATGAATGTGAAACTTTCGAAATACAATTTTTTCAAAAATTTAAAAAAATTTCAAAACTTTTGATGAGTGTGAAACTTCTGAAATTCAATTTTTCCAAAATTTTTGAAAAAAATTGAAACTTTGGATGAACGTGAAACTTCCGAAATGAAATTTTGTTAAATTTTTTTTTAAAATAAAAAATTTAGATGAACACAAAACTTTCAATATGCAATTTTTCTATAATCCTTTAAAAAAGTTTGAAATCTTGAAATTGTCGAAATATTAATAATTTTGAAAATTTTGACTAACAAAGAGTAGATGGTAAAAAAAAATGTAAAAAGGTTACTTTTCTGTGCTTTGGGGGCGAACGTAAAGGTGAGGGGGTAAGTATTAGATTTTTCTTAATTATTTTGACCTCTTAACATGTAGGTTGAAGACAATAATTAGTAAGTTTATGAAATTGACACACATGTCTCCGTCAATATAAAATTATTTTGTTCTGATATCTAATAAAAAAATCTTTACTTTGCCGCAACACCTCACATTTTAATAGTTTTTTTTTTGTATCTTATCATGTGGCATGGAGATATGGTGGCATTGCATAGGATATTGGTGTAAAATACCGATAGTATATCTAAAGAATAAGTTAGAAAGGTAAATTATTTTTCACATAAATGATGAGTAATAAAGTAATTTCTTGATGGAATATAAGAGTTTGAGAGATAAAGGTTGTGAGTTTATAACTTCTTCCACAAACATTTTAAAGTCATGAAACTCAATTAGAAAATTAGAAACTAGTGTTTTATCTGATTTCTTCATAAGCACCAATGAACTTTTAAGAGACTTGCAAGAAGTTAGAAATCAATTCGATGATTTTCTGGTTCAGATGGGTTCACAAAAAGTAATATATTTTTTTTAAAAAAAAACACGACCGTCAGAAAATGGCAAAGGACAAAAAAATGAGGAGATAAATAAGAAAGTAATGGTAACATTGTTGCATATGATTGATTACACAAGTTTTCAATAAATTTTATACATATAGGAAGGTGATGTACCATGTGATTTCAGCTTTGAATTTACTATACCATCGTTAAAACCTTAACCCTATTTCATGCGTAGAATTAATAATAACAACGGGCATCTTTGTAAATGATAAAGTATACAAGTTTTGAAGTGTACGTGTGTAATGGTTTCCAAAAATAATTAATTCATCTTGAGTAATGAGATTTATATGGAAAAGCGAATAGTCTACAACTTACCATGAATTTTTTGTACTGATTTCCAAGAATATTAAATTAATTTTCTCTACATTGTTTTTGAAAACAAACAAAGTTAATTAATGTTTATAAAAAATTCAACTATTACTACTTTTCATATACTATTGCACAAGATTTTGATAAAAACTCATGGCATTTAATTTGCCACTTGAGCCATGAGACTAAACATAGTAAATTATCAAAGATGATTATTAAAAATATAAAGATATTAGTATTTAATAACACCTGTTCAACGTTGAACCTTAAATCCATGTTTTTCCAATTTAATGTCCAGTCCAGTTTTCTAAATATTGATTAGAATTATAATATAGGGCCATATTGGTCCTCTATTAGATACTACTTTGGATGTTAATATTTTTTTTAGGACCAATGTTTCTCAAGTTGGTAATTGAGAATTTTTTTCTTTTATACTACACAGTGTATCTTTACATTTGCAATTTGATTCCTCTTATTGGAAAAAAATATTTAAATTTAATGTTTATAGTTTAAGATAGATGACGTGACATGTTGATGTAATATGTCACATGAGATTTTGGTGTCACGTGACACTGAATTGTCACGTCATCATTTAATGAGTGGTTGTCACATGACAGAAATGTAAAACAAAATATAATTACATGAACTAAAAGAAGAAAAAAAAAAACTATTCACTATTGAGATGAAAATAGAAAAGAATTAAAATAATTTATTTCAGTTTTCAACTTTAACTATTGCATATTCAACTATATTCACTTTTTTTCTTATAATAAAGGTTATCTTCACTTTGTTATCTTTATCTTTTTCGTCAATGCTACTCTACAATTATTTCATTGTGAAGCGTACGTAACACATTTTTTCATAGTTCATCAATAACAAAATTGTATAATATAGATTCAAAAATTAGATTATTCATATTGGAGATGACAATTAGTAGAGTCTATAATAATTTTACCATAAAAGTTATATTAAGCAATTCAAACTATTGAATATCTCTCTTGATAATAGTAGTTTATGAGTTATGCATATGAAATGTCATAGCTTTCATATATATAATGTTAATAGCAATGAATATTCAATTCATTTTTGATGGTAGAATGTCTATAAATAGACTTTGGTCTCTATGCTTACTTTCATTCCTTTATTTAGAAAAATACACCATCTAAATTGAAAAAAGTAAGAACTTAAAAGAATCAAAGGTATCCTTTGTTTTATTTTTTTGTAAATACACCATCCTTTGAAAATATTGAAAATACACCATCCTTTGAAAATATTGAAAATACACCATCCTTTGTTTTATTTTCTGTCTGAATAATGGGACAACCATTCATTAAATGCTAATAACATGACATTGATGATGTGACAACTTAGTGACACGTGGCATGTCAAACCAGTATAACACATCATCTAAGTTAAATGAAAATATGACATGAGATAATAAAATAATGAGAATCTTAAATTATAAAAATCGAATCTAAATACATTTTTTTGAATGACTAAAAGTTTACTTATCACAGATTTTAAAATAAGTGATTGTAGTATTCAATAATTTAAAAATTATTTCAAAAAAAGTATAAGCAATTTTAAATTTGTCTTTCGATGAAATTTTTTAAAAGAATTTAAAAAAAATAATTATTTTATAAAAAACAGTAACAAACAAACAAAAATACTAAGACGTTACCATATTTCAGAGATATAAAATATTATGAGTTTGTCTAAACTGATGATGAGCATGTTTGTTCATATTGGATGGAAAAAGACTCTAGATAGCAGTCAAATTCACGCTGGAAAAAAAAACTTCTGGTCAAATTCAGGACCAATTCAATAACTCAGCAGATTAAAGGCATCTTTTTTATCTCCTTTAAATATTATTCCTATAATATTTGATGTGAATTCAAGAAAGAAATTATTCACATGATGATGATGATGTTTGATGTGAATTGCCAAAGAAACAAACGTTTGCATCTGTTTGTGACACAATTGTTCACAAAGAACACATATTTTGTTATGTGACCAAAACATTAGAAGCTGTCATGTCTTGAACTTGAGATCATAGAATACATATTACACCTTTGATTACAAATTATCCATGGTAACTACACAGTCAACGAGAGATTATTTGAATTACAAACAAAAATACTCTAACTAATTTCCCTTTAAAACACATCATTTTAACACCGAACAAGTATTATGAAGGATATTTAGGATTTCTCCTGCTACTAACATTTTCTCCGATAATAAATTAACTACTAACATTTGTCTATAGAAAAACAAAAAGGTAATAGAACCACTAAAATAAATATTTTGAGTAAATATTTAAACTCTAAATTCACACTCTTTGTGCTGCTAAGAAAGCATTAAAATCTTCTCTAGCTCTCCTCAAACGAGGACTAATGCAAGAAGCTGGAGATGTTGGGTAAGATGGAGAAGATGACAAAGAAAATCGAACATGGCGCGGCGATGCTTCCAATTTTCTACCACTCCCTCTAGCTGAACCATTTTTCAAAACCCCTTTAATGACTTTTTCATAAACAAAAGATGCAGCCATTGGTGAATCTACTTCAATATCACCACATTTCATCAATTCTAATGGAAGATCAAAGTAAGAGGTATTGGAATCTCCATCAGTCTCATGAGACATAGCTGCAGAAGCCCAAGAACCACATTCAAAATTCTCCAATGAAACTGTTCTAGAAATTTCAGCTACTTTTTGTGACACTTCTTTTTTTGTTTTAACTTGCTTAAGCTTAACTTTACCAACAAAGTTAGGAAGATTAATGCATAGAGCATTGCATTTGAATCCATAGTCATCATGATGTGATGTTTTCATGTTCTTAACACTCTTAGGACTATTTTCCTTAGCACCTTCATTTTTTGTGAAAGTACCATAATGCCACTCCCATTTTTCATACTCTTTTGCACCTAGTTTATTCAACCATTGATCAAATTCTTCTAAGGAAGAACTTTCTCTTCCATCACCACATGATTTGCTCTTTCCAAATTGTGCTTCTTGAAGAAAATTTTGAAGCTTGTTGGTCACATTAGTAGCTTCTTGAGATTGTGTTTCCGGGCTGCCGCCATTCGATTTCTTAACCGAAGCGAACCGGGGCGACGAGTTAACTGAATTTGGGAGACTCAAGTTTAAAAATCTTGACTTTGGAGGTTGTAGTGTTGGAGGGTGAAAATGGGTAGGGGATAAAGAAGTTGTGATTATAGTTGGCAAATTTGTAGTAACTTGGTATTCTTGTAATTTGATTAGTGAATCTTTCAATGAAAGTGGATCCACTACAATCTGTTTTTCTTTTTGAAAGCTTTCCATGATTGAGAGGGATATATAATGTTTGATGAAATAGAAATTTTTGTTTCAAAAGTGAACAAGGATTTGTGGAAGGTTAAAGAGTAAGTGACTATTTATAAAGAAGAGACATGAAATGTTAAAAAAATTGTGCATTGCTTGCATGATCATTCACATCTTAATCGTGAGGACCATGTTCTCTATTTAGTATAGTTAATTATATGTTTTTTCTTTAGGTATAGCTGACTTCTTGTATTATATTATATGAGCAATATACAGAAGAAAAAAAACTCTGTCTATGGTCAATTGTCCATTTTATTATAAAGTATAGAGTCCATGAATTTTAATTAAGTTGGTAAGGATATGACTCATATTTCACATGAGTGAGAGTGGTTATTTGATTCATGTGTAAAATAAATAAGTATCTTTGTATATGTTTGAGCCGTCGTGTCAAGGTATTGATGAGTCTCAAAAGAATTAATTTACCTAAATTTTCTTCAAAGAATAAAAAAGAGCACATAGGCAACTTAATGAATTAAGTATTGGAGTAGGTCACGAGTTGAGCTTATACGTGCTGGCATTAATCAAGAAAAAAAATTATCATGTCAGAGCATACAAAAATATCTTATGCAGTTAGTATAATGAATAATTGATAGAAGTTAAAGATACAATGTCAATCATGCACTATATAATTAGAGTTAATTTCATATCTTCACCTTAGTTTTGTTCAACATTATCGTAAATAGCTTAAATTGATTAAAACTTTGAAAGAAAAATATCTTTATTATAGTAAAGATTTGCGAATGGATCCTCTCCTACTTCATTATCTGCAGCAGTCTCTCTTTCATAGACGTTCCCTCTACATCAGTATGAGTCATTTTAAAACAAGTGGAAACACAATGAACACCAAACGAAAAATGAAAGTGTTTTACTTTTAGCCAATTTGCAAATAGAACATGAAACAGAGGTGTTAGAAACAACATTTTTACTTCTCAACAAACCAATTTTAAAAAATGAGACAAAGCAACAAAGTTTGGATGACCCAATTTTGTATGCCAATTCTTATAAGAATTCAAAACATTATTGCAAGCAAGAGAAAAATGATTGGAAATAAATTAGAGTGGAAACAATCTTACCACTTAAGGCCCCTTCGCGATCACCTTCCTCAACAACTGCTCCTGCACAAGGTAGCCAATACGAGAAAAATTAACATCATAATTGTTGTCCACCAAATGACCAACAGACAGTAAAGTGGATTAAGCAAGTTCAGGTGATACAAGCACATCCCAAAAATCAAAGTTGATGTCACCAACATTAGTGATAGAGAGGGTATTACCATCAACACTTTGAATTTTCTAATTACCGTGATAAGAATGTAAATTGTGCAAGCATTTAGAAGAACCCATCATCTTATTGGATGCACTAGAATCAAGAAACCATGGATTGGAAACATTAGAAAACTTACTCTGAATTCCCAAGGCTGAAAAAGTATAAAGTACCATTTGCTGAATCATTTCATGCTGTAGAGCTCCACCATTAGGGGCACCAAAAATGGAAGGACCAATTGTGGAACTCGTAATGGCATGAGATAATTTGTGTTGGTCGTGGAGGACGCGTTGGACAGTCATAGATAATTTGACCTCGCTGCTTGCAATAATAACAAAACTTCTTATTGCAACTACGAGCAACATGTCGAAATTGTTTTCATGAGAAACATTGGACTTGTCGCATATCACACAACCTTTACCTCGGCTTTGAGCAGCATATGAAACTCTCACAGGTTCAGAGGAAACAACATCATGAGACATGGTTCCTTGAGTAAAGGGACGTTGTTTCTCTCTGAGAAGTTCACCAACACATGTATCCAAAGAAGGAATATGATTTCTTTTCAGAAAAACACCTCTAACAGCCTCGAATTCTAGACGAAGTTTTATGAGAAATTGACCCTGTTTACTGGTGTTGTAAACAACTTGGACATCCGCCAGAGAAGTTTTGGAAACCGTAGCAAATATAATAGCAGAGTGTTCGGTCCACAAATTCTAAAATCCAGAATAATAATCTTGAATTGGCAAATTACCTTGTTTGTAGTTGGCTATCTCTAGCTCCAACTAAAAACGTTTGACCGTATTGTCTTGGTTGTAGATACGCTTCAAATAGTTCCACATTTCTTAAGTGGTTGAAAAAAGAGCGCATATTATTGATCATACAAGGATCAATACTATTGAGAATCCATGAAATAATATGAGCATATTTGATTTCCCACGCAGCTAAGGCAGCTTTCTCTTTCGGTGCCTTAGAAACCCTATCAAGGTGACTAAATATATATATATATATATATATATATATATATATGTTAGTCAGTCTATCAGACCTAATAGACTTTTTTATATGTTTTACTAAATAGAACAAACTAAACTAAATTTTAAATAGGTTAGACCACAGAGCTCTAATAGACGTCTTAACCTATTCTCACTCCTAATTAGAATTGCATATGATATTTTGTTAGTAAACACTAGTATTAATGTTGTGAGTGTGGTGTAACGCTTAACCTCTTTTCTATTTGATTATGTCAGCGGCCTTTCCTTTCTCTTCTCACTCCTCCCTCTCAACTCCTACAATATATCCTTTCTTTAATCGCAACCTCTTCCCTTGCGAGAATCCTCAATCATCACCCCTCCGCCGCAATCGCATCTTTCTTTAAATTGTAAATCCACGCCATCTATATATAGGATGACAAAGTGGTCCAACTCGCTCCATCACTAATCCATTAAAAAGTAGGAAGAGACGATGCCGTTAAACTTACGTGGTTAAAAGTATCGTTCCGCTCCGTGAAAGTATCAACTGGTTTCATGGTTTGTATCTATTTCTAGACTACAAAGTCGCGAATTTCTCATCTCAAACATTCATATGCATAGTTCACTTCCGTTTCAAAATATGAATCATAAATCAAATTAAAGGTAATTAAGCAATAAAAAACATTAAGCGAAGAAATGAGAAAAAAAAAATCAATAAACACATTAATGTAACTTGGAATCAAATTAAACAATTAAGGTTTTCATCTTGTTCTACTCATCTTAACAATGGAGAGTTTAGCTACTCATTCTTAACAGATAGAAGTAAAAGAGATGGAAAGATTACACATAAAATATCAACAGTGAAAATAGAAATCCAATGTCATAAGTTAGAACCTTCAATTTTGAGCTCCGTTGCCTCAATATGTTTATTTAGCTTCCAAAAATGTATCAATTTTACATGTAGATTCGATGTTCTTAAAATATCATTTATATAAATGTATTCAATTTGACTTTTTATTTTATAAAATAAATTAGTAGTATTAATAAAGAGTTAATGTCCTAAAGTTCTAGTCTATATAAGCAATGTTGATATTGTTAGGTTGGAGGTCATGTCTTAGGTTAGAACTCGAGCTCTCGAAGTTGTGTGAGTTAATTATGGTGATATTTTAATAAATTGTTGTGTACAAAAAAGAGAGTTAATAAATGGTATGTTTAAAAAAAGGGATAAGATTTTTAGTAGTACTAAAGACAATTTTTATTTTATTTTTTTTATTTTAGTTACTACCTTTGTCCCTAAATATAATATTCTCTTAAGAATTCATTTGGTCACTTTTTACTAGACCTCTTTCAATTTTTCAATAGCATTAATCATTTTTATATGTACTAACCTACCTATAATTATTTACATTTGTTTCTACAATTGGTAATAAATGTTACAATGAAAACATAAACTAATTATCTCTCTTAAACTAGTAAAACAATTCAATTGACTAACAAATTTAGTACTACAATCAATTTTTAAAATTTTAATCATTTAGTCTCAGATAGGTAGTTCGGTTGGTGAATTAAAGTATGTTGAAGGAGTTATAAGAAGGAGGTATCATGTTTAAACTTGGGAAAACTAATTTAACTATTAATTTACTGATCTCGAAGCGGGTCAGACGAGTTTTGTTTCCCCCACCTCTACCTCCGACTAATCGGAGAAAAACGACACTCTCATTTAGGGGTGTACATGGACGCGGGTCAACCCGTCAATCCGATCACCCAACCCGATTTTTACCTGTACCCGATCACTTTTCGGGTCCGACCCGACCCAATCCATTGAAACCCGCTAATATTTGGTTCGGGTAATGAGTTCAACAATTTGAACCCGTGGACCTGACCCGGTAACTAGTTACAATTTTTTTTATAAAATTTTGTTTGGCAGCCCAATAGGGTTTCATTACTCTTCTTCTTCTTTAGATTTTCAGCAGCCGCCATCTACATTCTTCTTTTGTTACATACGTCCACATTCTTCTTCTGTTCTATATCTGCATCCACATTCTGAAGCTGCGCCGCTGCCCACCTTCTTCTTTTGTTCTACCAGCTGCGCTGCCGCCACGTTCTTCTTTTGTTCCGCAAGTACTCAAATATTTATTTGAATGTTATATTTTGTTATAGTTTTGCATAATAAAGGTATGAACTGAAAGCTTATGCTTATGATGAATTTAGTTTAAATTTTTTACATTTGTTAAATACAAAATTTTTGAGTTAAATACTATTTATGAGCAAAAATGATGCTTATGCAAAAGCTTATGTTTATGATGAATTTAATTTAAATTTTTTACATTTAAATCTATTAAACACTTTTCTTAAGTATTGTATTTGAAGATAGTAAGTACTCTAAAAATAAACAAATGAAGAACTACTATTAAAAAATTATGGTAACTTAGTAAACTGAAATGGTTGGTGAGTTATGTGTGATGATGAACTTGTTAAGTGCTTGGACTTGAAGTGGTTGAAATTTTTGCATATTCCCAATTGTTCTCTTTCGTAATATGAGGAACTTGTTAAGTGCTTGGCCTTGAAGTTGACATTGTTTAAAATTGATGAATTTTCATATTTTATTGATTTACTGTTGTTGAATTTATTTATGTATTTGAAAATTGTTGGATTTATTTTTTTGTGTGAGAGGTTGTTGGCTTTTTTAAAGAATTGAATGATGTGATTGAAATTTTATAGTTTTTGAGACATTCAAGTATTAAATATATTTTCATTCAACATGTTTTCTCGTAAAATAAAAAACAGGTTATTATTTATGTATAATCTGCCAACCCAACCCGTTCTTAATCGTTTCGGTTTGGGTTAAATGAAAAAATACGGGTTTAGAACTTAACCCAATCCAAAGATAATTCATCGGGTCGGGTATCGAATTTTGTTAAAACTGGCCCAATCCAACCCACGTACACCCCTACTCTCCTCCATTGCTTAATACATATATATATATATATATATATATATATATATATATATATATATATATATATATACATATATATATATATATATATATATATATAATAGAAAAATAATTAATATTATAAAACAATGAAATATTAAAATCATATAAATACTCAATTTCGTCCCTGACTTTGTTAACTTGTATTAAGCAAGTCACTCACTTTATCAAAATTTCAAAATAGTTCATAACCTTTTTCACCGTTAATCAAGTTAGTCTCTCCATCGATACCAGTTAACTAACATGGTTAAAGACGGTTGCGCTAACACGTTAACTCTCACATAAACAAATCTTAGGTACCTATTTGATATTTTTTGAAGTTGAAACGTTATCACATTTTTTCAATAGGACTAAATTGACATATTTTAAATTAGTTATACACCAAGTCACAAAAAAATATACTCTTAATAACAAAATCACATAGTTCTCCCCACCTTCAAAAGAAATCTTTTGCATTCTCTCAAACTCATTCTTCAGACATCATCGTCCCCAAACACATTGTCGCTCCATTTTTGCGTTCGTCTTCTTCGTTCGATCATCAAGGTCAATAGCAAATCATTTCTCCATGTTGCAATGCATTTTTTTAGATTTTTTTTTTCTACTTAACTTTAAAAAAATATTCATTTTGTAATAGCGACTAGTTTAGTAACAAATAAATGAAGGGGGTTATGGTTTAAATTGTTTGATTGTTTCTATTTTTGTCATAAGGTTAGAGTTTTTTATGTCAATGTGATACAGGTTGTTGTGTTGTACTATGTGATTTTTTATTTTTATTGAATGTTGTACAATGTTGCTTCTGTTTGATGTTAATGGATAGAGGGTTTTTTTTTTTTTGCAAATTGAGTACCAAAATATCAGTGATTATTTATCTTGGAGGTATATTTTTGAGGAACGATGACGGTATATTGTGGGTAAGAAAAAGGAAATTTGGAAAGAGTTGGATGTGCATACACTTAATGTCTTTAACATTCAAGAAATGGTGAGAAAGTGTAAGTGTTACCATAGACTCTCTGAAATAATGTGGAGGGTACCTGAGTTAGATTTGGATGGCATAAGATTATGCGATACTGACAAAGACGTAGTGAAAATGACAAGGATGGTAGTGAAGCATGGGAACAAGATTGATATTTATAGTAATCATATTAATAAGGATCTTGAACCTATTTTGTCACTACCTTGTAGTCAAGAGAATAATGTGGTTGGAGAAGAATAAATGACTGAAAAGGAAAAAGTGGCTGAGGAGGAACAAGTGGAATATTGTTATGCTTTGTTGACCATTGGAGCATATAAGGCAACTTACAATTACTTCATTCAACCTACACAATTTGATCATTACTGGACACAATTTGAGTATGAAAAGACTCTTGAAAGAAGCGCAGGAAGACCAAAAAAGAAAAGAAGGAAATATGGTAATGAAGAAACAATTGGTGGTACCAAGCTAAAGATAAGGTTACCTATTTGCACTTGTGGAAAATATGGTTTGAAAGGTCATCATAATAGGAAAGGTTGCTTGAAGAAATCAAATATGCAACCTTGAAGCTGTGCAAATTGAAATTGTGCAACCTGAAGTTGGGCAAGATCAGCTGCAAGTTGAAAATCAATTATCTCAATCTGTACCTATGCAATTTTAGGATGAATTTTTAATTACCTACATAATTAATTTGTATTATTTTTTATATTAAGTTACAAAATGAATTCTATTAAGGCATAGCTGCATATAGGATCCACAACACCCGTGCGAAAAGTACTAGTGCAACCAGCACAAACATCGGCGCAACCAACACGACTGCCAACACTAATGAAGATGACTTTGCAAATAGTATATGTATTAAGTATGTTATTGATATGATATCTAATATTATGTATCAATAGCTATGTTACTAATATGGTGTTAATGATTTGGTATTAAGTATAATGATATGGTATTAAGTATTTTTCTATTGAATATTTTATCTGATAAGTGGTACTAGGTTTGTGATATAATCAAGTATGTGGTTTTTGGTTAGTGGTATAATCTAGTATGTGGTATTAGGTCAGACTAATTTGGTATATGTTACTAATTTCATAGATGTTTTTTTGACATTACGTGATTAATGATAGAGATTGAGTTGATATTTTTTAACAATTTGGTATCTGTGCAGTGAGACCTCCAATTCCAAAAGCAACTAATCCAATGAGATCTCCAACTCCAAAACCAACTCCAGTGAAACCTTGAGCTTCAACTACAACTCCAATGACACATTCAACTCTAACTACTAGACCAGTACTTATTATTCCAAATCCAGAACACAACTAAACAGGATAGCAACAATTCATGACATTGTTGACAAACTGTGGCAACTTTTCAATTTCAAAAATAGGACCCCGAGATTTGGTTATGTAGGAATTAACGTGTCAGCTCATCAGTCACCCGTATTGACAGAGAGACTAAATTGATTAACGATGAAAAAAATGAGAAACTATTTTGTAATTTTGACGAAGTGAGTGACTAGATTGATATAAATTAATAAAGTTAATGATGAAAATGGGTATTTATTAAAATTTATAATATACAAAAAAAATTATTAAATAATATATATATATATATATATAATTAAAAATAATATAATTTTACTTCAAAATTCTATTTAAAAATATATGTAGGATAAATATCGACACCTCGATTCTTATACTTTTGATTTAAGTGAAATTCATGTAAAAACGGATTTTACACTTCAAAATTAAAAGAGATTTGGGTGAGTGTCTAGATTACGATATCATGCTTAACCTTAATTAATGTAACTCTCCTTACGGATGATGATGTAATCCTATTTGAAATTTGTAAAGCGTTCAAAACTATTTAGACTACCGTAAAACTGTGATCACGAGAATGCTTTTATTAGAAAAAAAGCTCTTTTCTAGGTATGACGTCCAAAACTTGTTCTTAGATCACGTTATTATTATAAATAATAAATATACCTACATTAATTTTACCTAAGCTGTATAATTTTTGTTGAATGATATTAAATGTCATCGTTACAATCATATGCTTTATAGATGATAGACTAGTGTTCAATGCAATTCATTTAATTCTTTCTCATAAATTAAAAAAAATATGCTGTCTTAAAGATACTTATTAAAAAGTTAAAAAAAAGAATAAAAAAATCAGTATGGTGTGAAGAAAGTTAAAATTTAAAATTTTAATGAGTTGAATGTACGATTTTTAATATTAAAATTCTATTTTTACTTGTCTTAACAAATATCTTTAGAGTATTTGTTAATATTTTTCATTAAAAAAATACAGTAAATGAAAGAGAGAGAAAAAAATGATATTTTT
>JBBPBQ010000003.1:10148856-10168372 GCA_037974755.1 Cicer yamashitae
GTAATTATTAATTTGTTAAAATATTTGACTTTAATCTAGTTTGTTAAAATATTTAACTTTACTTCTAGTTACTTTAAAAATCACACAATAACTTTAATATAGCTGTAAGACTTTTTATATTGACAATAATTAATTTCAAATAACAAATAAATTTATCAAAAAGATGATACAGCAAAAAATAACTGCTTAGTGAAATCATAAAGTTAAAAATATGTGTGTCTAACTCTTATAAGAAAGCTGATTTTAAGTGATTGTGTGTTTTTTGACTTCTTTAACTATAGGGAATTCGGTTTCAAATATAAAGCTTTTTTTAATTTATTTTTCTTTTAAATTAAAATGTATTTTTTATAAAAACAAATTATTTTTTAAAAGAGAAATATTAAAATTTAATTATATGAAAATCCTATCATGCTATAATACATGATAAAGCCTTATATATTACAAGTGAAGGTTAAAAGATCCATAAGTTCCTATTAAAATTGACTAAATCAAGATCTATTTAAGTTTGAATTCAATAATTAAATAAATAATTTTTATAATTGAAATTAAAATTACGACAAAAAGTTTATTTCAACATAGCCCTAAAAAATAAAAATTTCACAAAATATATATGTGCAAATCAAATCTCTCTCTTTCATCATACACATATTTGTCTCTGACCACACCACTCCATTAGCATCAATCGCTCACTATCTCACTATGAACCCTATGAATGAAGACACAATTGACATTGAATCCATTGATGATCATCAAAAAGAAAGAGAAGAATCACAACAACATGAAAATGAATCTTCATCAATGGGGCATGCAGATGAAAAATCAATGAATAACAAAAGGTACATGCCCCTTTTAGTGATCAATTACCTTTTACTCTTCATTGGTTCCATCTCATCAAGTTTACTCTCAAAGTACTATTTCATCCACAAAGGTTCAAGCAAATGGGTTTTAACTTGGGTTCAATGTGCTGGTTTCCCTCTCTTAATCATTCCAATTTTCATCCCTTATTATCTCCTCAATTCCACAAACAGAAAACCCTTCACTCATTTCACATTCAAAATGTTCCTTGCATCAATTTTTGTTGGCATCATGTTAGGGTTTAACAATCTTTTAATCTCATGGGGTGTTGCATATCTCCCTGTTTCAACCTCATCACTTTTATTATCTTCACAACTTGTTTTCAATCTCATTCTCTCTGCCATCATTGTCAAACAAAGAATCACTTTTTCAAATCTCAATTGTGTTATCCTTTTAACCTTAAGTTCAATCATCCTTGCCTTGAATTCTAGTAGTGAGAGACCAAAAGGGCTAACACAAAAATACTATTTCATTGGATTCTTTTGTACCATTGCTGCAGGGTTGTTATTTGCATTGTATTTGCCAGTGGTTGAAAAGATTTATAGAAAGGTTTATTGTTATGAAATGGTGATGGAAATGCAATTTATAATGGAAATTGCAGCCACTCTTTTGGCTACTATAGGAATGCTATTGGATGGTGGATTTCATGATATGAAGGAAGAAAGTGAGAAAATTTTTGATAAAGGAAACAGAGTTTATTGGGTGACAATTTTTGTTACTGTTGTGACATGGCAGTTTTGTTTTATGGGAACAGCTGGTATGGTTTTTCTGACATCTTCAATAACTGGTGGGATTTGTATGACAGCTTTGTTGTCTATGAATGTGTTGGGAGGTGTTTTGGTTTATAGAGATTCTTTTGGTGGTTTGAAAGCTGTGTCAACTTTTTTGTGTATGTGGGGATTCTGTTCTTATGTTTATGGTATGTATGTTAAGATGTTGGAAGAGAAAGGTAGAAGGGTTAAGATGGAGAGGAATGAATCATCCATGGAGTTGATTAATGTCATGAGGAGGAGTAGAGGTGCAACTGCTTCATGAATTGGAGGAGTAGGGGAGATACTACCATCAATTAAAAAGTTTGAGATATTTTAATATAAAAATGTTTGATGGACACTCAAATTTTTGATACATTTACAACACCCGATTAATCATGGGCGCAAATAATGTAGAAAATTATGGTTAATTTTGTAGTTTAATTAACCAGAGTTTTGATTCAGATTTTAATTAATCGTTTATTCAACATTTTTGCAATTTGGTGTATGTATACGAAAAATTGAGTGTATCAATATAATTAGTACCTTAAGTGTTTTTTTTATTCTTTTTGATACCAGTGCCTTGAGCTTTTGATTGATTGTACTTAATAATATTGTAAGAGTTGTTGGATTAAAACATTTTTAATTTCATTGTAAGGTTTATCTTTATTTAATTGTGGAACTTGAATTTTTCTGTATAAAACTTAAGAATGATTAATTATTTCGGTGAAACTATAGAAAAACATTTATTAGGAGATATCAATTCCTTAAATAAAATCTTTGTATTAGTATTTGATTTCTGGCTAAGGGATCCCTAACAAGCGAAACAGTTATTTGAATTCCAGTTGCATTTATATAAACTTCAAGAGTTTTGTTATTTATCCATTGGAATTGGCCTAGTAAAAACATGCTACGACATTAAGTTGAAATAATATATACAAGAATACTCTTTATTTCTTATATATGAAGAATATTATCTTGAGTGTTACTATTTTATAATCTCAATGATTATGCCATTAAGTACAATTTTACAAACATTACAATCTCGATAAAAATAATAATGAGTTATACATTTTTCTTTTAAAAAATATAACGGCGAAACTTACACAAACTAATGTGAAAAATGAGGAATATCTCATATTCATATCTACAACTAAATATATCAAATATATTTACCATTACCATACAAGATAATAATGAGTTAACGACCATTAATTTATACCGTGACTTCCATGTCATTCAGCAATTGTGTAACCACAAATTTTGTTCATCATCTACACGTAAATAGTTCTTCAATTAAATAGCAAAAAAAAAAAAAAAATCAATAGTTGATAACTTTGATATCACTATCAATATTTCCCGGCAGCTAAGTTGATCTTAGGTTTGGTATACCTTTTTTATCACAAGAAATCTGTTCCAAAAGTCTATTTACTAGGATCTTAAATTGAGTCATGTATGATATGGGCTGCAATCTAAGGTGCTTCCGATTGACATTAGTAGTGAATATCTCCGTGGCCTATAGATTATTGCTATTATATTCTCATATGTGTCACAAATCACAATCAATCAATGTCACATTGTCACTTTATATATAAACATTTATTGGGAAAAAAATTTATATCCTTAAGTATAAATTTTTAAAATTATTAAACACATTTATTATAATTTCAAAACATATTTTATTAATATTATTAATTTATTGATATTTTTAAAGGTATAGAAACAAATACATATAACATAAACGCATTAAATTTATTATTTATTTTTATTGATACGTGTGAACACAAATACATGAATTAAAACTATAAACTGAATTTGGCTGGAAAAGTACTCGTAATTTTTAAAGAATCTTTATTTTGCTCACAAAAGTAGTTAATGATGGAACTTTTACTAGAAGGGTTCACATATTGCATGTGGCACTTTTTATTTTTGGTTAATAAATTGCCGAATAACTATAAGAACGCATTTGATAATGTGGCTTATTGTAGACTATACTAATTAGGTGAATACTAATTGTGTTAAAAATTAGGGTGAAAATTTTAAAATCAACATTAAAAGAGAGCGTGTGAAAAAGACGATAAGGTAAATACTAACCCTAATCATATTTATAATAGAAAATAAGAAAAAAAACAGCAAAATTAATGTATTTATTAATTATTTTTACATATATATTTTTATTAGAAACTATGAAAACATTAAATATTCGATAATAATATAAAAAATACAAACATTTTAAACAATAATATAAAAATAACTTAAATAATGAAAATTCTTAATTTTTCTTATATATAAAATCAAAAAATTATTCAAAAAGTTTCTTATATAAAATAATGAAGTGAGCAAATGATTTCAATTTCAAAGTACATAAAGTAAAGTCAAGGTGTACGTATGAGTTTGTCATTTTCCACACCTTACCAATTTGTCATTTCCCACACATCTATGTAAGCCGTTCAATTAAGGATCGAGAGATTTGGCGATAATGGGTCGTTTGTTTAACATTTTTTTAAAATTGATCTTTTATAGCATTTTTACTTTTTTGTTATAATATTTTTTTAAAATAATTTTAAAATAGTATTTTAAGTATTTCATCTATCTGCTATAATTTTTTTGACTAATAAAATTTTAAAAAGTGACTAAAATTAAAAGCTATTTTGATAAATTTTTCATAAAATTTTTTTTTGAAAGATACTTTTTTTAAAAAAATATAATTTTTATCATGTTAAAATATTTAATAATGAATAATTCGGTTATTGAGTCTAAAACAACTTATACTATCTTTAAGTAAGTTATTATAAAAATTATTTTTAAAAATATAAAGTCAAAATCACTTTTTAAAAATTTTAAACAGAGGAGTCCAATAACAAATGCATACTTCTCATGTCATTTTATGATTTTATAATCATTTTATAATTAATAAAAAATAATACTGGTCGAATGTACATAATAGAATAAAGAATTTCAATCGTAAGTCTTTAGAATTTCAATCGTAATAATATCTACAGTATTTACCTTAATAGAATAAAGAATTTCAATCGTAAGTCTTTAAATGTCAAAATTGACTAATAAAGTTTAAATACCACATAATAAAAACACAAAAAGAATAAAAAAAATGTTTAACTACCACGCGGTAGAAGAACAAAGTGAATGATACTATCTCTAGTCTCAATTATAAAAAAATAAAATAAAATAAAAAATAAATAAATAAATAAAAGTTAGAGATTTTTTTAGATCTCATTTATAAGATAAATTTGTGACTTTTAAAATGCATTTATTATTTAATTAAGGGATATATTTGTAAAAATATTTAAAAAGTGATAATAACAAATAAGTTCATTGGTATTGATTTTTTTTCTTTCTTATAAGTAATTGTTTTACTACCATAAAGTAATCCCATATAGAGAAAGTCAATGACTAGAAAGAATTAATGAAACATATCACTATAAAGAAATTAATAATGGTTAATCAAGGATGGAACCTTTAAAAAATCATATTATGAATGTCAAAGTATCTTCAAACTTGAAACTTCAAATAAGTTTTTAAAAATTGTACAATCAATAGCATAAAACCGATCAAACTTATGACAACTTGAACAAAATATTTTCCATTACCGTCTAAAAATGCACATCAATGTCTTTGAATGGTTTTTTGGAGAGATGGTTTTGAAATTAATTACCAAGCTAACTAACAGATTGAGAATCACAAATTTGAATTTAAAGTGATGGAGAAAATTTATTTTTCTCATGAAAAAGAAAAGAAAAAAATTAAAATGAAATAATTATGATCATCTCTTTAATTCCATGATTCTTGGTATCATGTTAAAAAGCATAGTTGAGCACAATACAGAGAAATGATTAAAACAAATATTAATTAAACTTAAAGTTGATACTATGAAGTATGAAAGTTTGATATGTAAATTCTTTATATAAGTATTTATAAAATAACTAACATAATCAACTTTCACCTAATAATAACTAACTTTTAACTATGTTAAATCAATTTTAATTATATCTAATAATAATTGAAAAGACAATGTATCTCGTATTACATTAATAACATATACACAGTAGTGGTGGATGCAATATATAACTAATGGAGAATCATGCTTACTCAAAAAATCATTTTAATAATACTATTTTTTTATTACACCCCATAGAATATTCTAGTTCTAGAAAACATATTAGAAATCCAATAATATTTACTTTTAAAGTTCGCTTTGATTTTATTTGTGCTAACTGTGTCTATTGAAAATGTATCTCTACTATGAATTTTGTGAATAATTAAATATGCAATCGTATAAAGGATGAGTAGTTGAATGATTTGTAATTAATTATATATAATGAAAGTGACATATTTGATAGTGTTAAGATAAAAAAATTATTAAAAATATGAAATTTTGTTGAGAATAATTGTAATTTAGAAATTCTTTTATGTATTTTAAATTTATTTAGTCATTATAGTAATGTATTTTGTAAAAATTAATAATAATTTTATTTGATCTAAATATATATACTATTTTATTGTTCTCAAATAAAATTTCCAACTCTATCACTACATATACATTAATTTTCAATTATTCTTCTTGTTTATATTTTTTTTACAAAATTTTTATTTTATTTTAAATCGAGTATTTTAGTATCGAGCACATTGCATACATAGTATTTACTTATACTCTAAAAATTGGGAAGAGACGGTCTTCTTACGTAAAGCGATTCATCCCTAGTGCAAGGTAAAAATAGGGGTAACTTCTTCCAAATATAAATGTTTAGGCAATTAATGTTGCTTAGTTAAAAAAAGAGGCAATTAATGTTGCATTTGTTGTCATGAATATATATATAGCTATAATAACAAGAGAACAAACGTATTAGTGCAAACAACAACAAAATTGGGCGTATGCCATTATCGTTTTCCATTCACACTTATAGCTACCCCTTGTGTTTGTATTATTATCCTCTAATAATATGTAGGCAAACAAATACTCATTGATGTACCACTTGCATAGGGGTTCACTTATATGGCCTTGATGACCACATTTACTTCACTTCATCATAGTAAGTCTCTACTAGCTACTAGTATTACTAACCAAACAACATTCGCCAACTCAAAAGCATTTGTTAATATCAATTATTAAAAAATATTGTGTGATAAATAAATAAATAAATAAATACTCTCTTTATCTTACAATATAAACATAAATAAAAATCAATAAAAGAAAATTACACTACGCGAAAAAACGCATTTTACAGCGCTTTTTTTAAGCCATTTACAGCGCTTTTTCAAAAAAATAAGCGTTGTAGTATCTATCGCTGTAAAATAGGTGGGTATATTGCGCGCTTGTTATACTCGTTTTACAGCGCTTTTTTGAACAAGCGTTGTAAATCCCTATAATAACGCTTTTTAAATCCCTGCAATAGCGCTTCATATGCATGCACCTATTACAGCGCTTTTTTGAAAAAGCGCTGTAATAGGTAATAGGTGTATTCATATAGATGCATTGTTATGCACCTATTACAGCGCTTATTCAAAAAAACGCTGTAATAGGTGCATTCATATAGATGTATTGTTATGCACCTTTTACAGCGCTTTTTCAAAAAAGCGTTGTAGTAGGTGCATTCAATAGATGCATTATTATGCACCTTTTACAGCGCTTTTTCAAAAAAGCGTTGTAGGTGCATTTTAATGCACGTTTTACAACGTTTTTTTGAGAAAGCGCTGTAAAATGTGCTTTTTTTATTTATTAAAAAATGCTGTAAATTTTAAAAAGCGTTTTTTGATTTTTTATGGCATTTTTTTAGAAAACGCTGTCTTTTAATTTTTTTTAGAAATCATTTTCATCCAGAATCAGTTCACAATCATTTCACAAAATCAGTACACAACAACACAGAACTACATATTCACAACAATCAGTTCATATTTACAACTATATAACTTTACATATTTACACAATAAGTTCACAACAACACATAACTACATGTATACAACAATTCCTTGCACATAATAGAACTACCATATTCACAACAGCCTAGAACTACATATTCACAACTACCTATTCATATAACTATCAGATTCACTATCATATTCATACAACTACATATTCATATTCACAACTATCAGTTCACAACTACATATTCACAACAGCACAAAACTACCATATCCCTTGCAGCATGCCATTTCCCAGCAAATCAAATAATCTTCATTTCAATCACATACTGACATCAGTCTTTCTTTATTTCAATTAGATCTCTTTCAGAGTATGTTGGACTGGAATTGTCAAAGTACTGTACGATATAAAAATTGAACATAAATAAGTTAGAATCAAATATATACATAGTTTATATATGAAAATCAAATAATGAAAACACCGTACCGTTTCTGGGATTATAGTTTGATTCTTATCAATAATCTCCTTCATGAATCGCAATACATAGTACCCACAGTCGATGTTGTTAGTTTGACGAGGGCACTATAAAATAAAACATATAATAAACTCATTCCATCCCACCTAATAAACTCATATAGTAAGTACCTCAAATTATAAACAGCAAACAAAGTAAGCAGCAAACAAAGTATAGTATGACATTTTGAAGTATAGTATACCTCAAATTTTTGCCCAGTACTTCTTGCTTTTATAACATTTTGCATTATGGTTGCACCACGTTTGACTTCATTTTTGTAAGTCTTGGTGTTGCCAACTTCTTAATTTTGACATTCTAAATCTTTGTTGGTATCCATTTATCTACAACAAGTTCAACATGCAGTTCAGTATAACTTCAACAAGTTCAACATGCAGTAGTCTAAGTACGTAGCAGTATAAACTCAACATGCATTTTAGTGAAACAAAAAACTAATAAATACAATACCTAAAATAACGCTTTTTAATACTTAGGGTTACGGGTTCGTAGGGTTCGCTTAATAACAAAGAAGAACAAGAACAGCGCAGAAGACTAACGAAGACGAAACGATCGTAGGGTTACGGGGTTCGTAGAAATACGTAATAAGGGTTACTAAAAATATATGGTTACGTAATGAGAAGGAGGATGAAGATGAGGAGGAAACAAGTGTATGAAGTTTACGTAATGAGGGTTAGTAATGAGGAGGAAACAAAGGTAGGGTTCGTAGGGTTCGCAATGAGAAGGAGACTGAAGAGGAAACTGAAACAAGCGGATGAAGTTTACGTAATGAAGATGAAGCTGAAGAGGTTTACTGTTATATATAAAACCCTATTACAACGTTTTTTTGAAAAAGCGTTGTAATAGGTCTCATTAATTTATTTTTTAAAAGCCTACTACAACGCTTTTTTAGAAGCCTTTTAAAACGCTTTTGAAAAAGCGTTGTAAAAGACCTCATTATTTTTATTTTTTAAAAAGTCTTTTACAACGCTTTTATACAAAACGCTTTAAAAGGCTTCTTTGTTTTATTATATACAAACGCTATGTGACCCTTTTACAGCGCTTATACAGAAAGCGCTTTAAAAGACCTCCTTATTTTATTTTTTTAAAAGTCTTTTACACCGCTTTTGCAAAAGAGCATTGTAATAGGGTTTTATATATAAAAGGCTTCTTTGTTTTATAATATGCAAACGCTATGTGACCCTTTTACAGCGCTTTTGCAAAAGAGCGCTGTAATAGGGTTTTATATATAAAAGGCTTTTTTGTTTTATTATATGCAAACGCTATGTGACCCTTTTACAGCGCTTATGCAGAAAGCGCTTTAAAAGACCTCCTTATTTTATTTTTTTTAAAACCCTATTACAGTGCTTTTTCAAAAGAGCGTTGTAATAGGGTTTTATATATAAAATACATCTTTGTTTTATTATGTCCAAGGGCTGTGTGACTTCATTATTTTGGGATGATCAGTTAAGTTCAAGAAAAATTTCAAATAATTTTGTTTTCTTCCAAATAGTTAAATTATTTTTTCTTCCTAATAATAATTTTTTTCTTCCAAATTAGTTAAATTATTTTTTCTTCCAAATTGTGTTTAGTTTTTTTTTTCTTCCAAATAATAATTTTTTCTTAAAAAATAATAATTTTCTTCTTCCAAATAATAATTTTTTTCTTTTCTTCCAAATAATACCTATTATATATATCAATGCTAAATTACATGACCAGCTCATATTGGGATGATCAGTTCAAGTTCAAGAAAAATTCCCAGTATAAGCAGAAAATCAGTATACAATTACATACAGTATAAGCAGAAAATTACATACAGTTCAAGCTAAATACCAAAATGCTCAATTCTGGCAGATCAAACAATTAAATTACATGAACTCAGTTCAGATTACATGGCTTAAAAACAATTAAACACATTAAGATGTCGTTCTTCTTTTCTTGGTGGGATTCACATTTGTTTGTCCATTAATGATACGAAACGATGGATTAATCCAAATTCCCTCATCACGATCATCTCTAAGATATAAACCACCATCAGTTGAATCAATTTCATGTGGTTGTGATGTTGCAAAGAAAAGATCATTACCAACATCTTCATCATTATTGTTATCATCACTTATTTTATTGGTCGATAGGACAACGGACCATTTATCATCAGCATGATCAGTGACATAAAACGCTTGTTGAGCTTGCGACGCTAAAATAAAAGGCTCATCATTGTATTCCACCCTATTAAAATCGACAAGCAAGAACCCTGACTCATCAATCCGAACGCCATTATTATTATCGACCCACTTGCAACCAAATATGGGAACACGAAACATTGTGTAGTCTAGCTCTCATATGCGCTCGATAACCCCAAAATATGATAGATTTGCATATATTGGGTTCTTGTCTTTTGCACTTGAGATATGCATCACTTCAGCTACGAGAGTGACTCCGCTATTTTGCATAGTGGTTTGATCATCTTGTTCTTTGGTATAAAATGTGTAGTCGTTAATTACATAACCGATGTAAGAAAAGACATGTAAACTTGGACTATTTGCTAGCCACCTCAATCTTTGTGAAATTGATCTGAGGTCTACATCAAACTTTGACTTTATGTGATTTTTTAACCATGTTATGAAACTTCGATTGTGCTCTCGAGTTATCCAATTTTGATTCCTATTCATGTTCAAACTAGATAACTGATCCATGTGTATGTAACATACAATTGAACCTCATCATCATTGTGCAGAACATACAATTGTGCCTGCTCCCATTCTGTCATTGATATAGTCATTAGTCTCTTTCCAATTATCCCTTCTCCTGATAATCTTCCAGAATGACGAGACATGGGAAGCCCAATGGATTCAACATTGGACAGATATTCAGTACAAAATTCAGTAGCTTCTTCGACAATGTACCGTTCAGCAATACAACCTTCTGATCGACTTCTACTTTTTACGTTCCCTTTTAATATTTTCATATATCGTTCTACCGGGTACATCCATCTCATATAAGCTGGCCCACAAAGTTGTATCTCCTTAACAAGATGAACAGTAAGGTGAACCATTATATCAAAAAACGAGGGTGGGAAATACATTTCAAGCTCACACAAAGTAACAACAATTTCCCTCTGCAATTTCGGTAATTTCTGAGGATCGATCACTTTACTACAAATTTCCCTGAAGAATAAACATAATTTAGTTATGGCTCGGCATACTTTTTCAGGTAAAATTGAACGTATACCTATTGGTAGCAAATGCTCCATTAGAATATGACAATCATGGGTCTTCAAACCTTTTAACTTGAGGTCTTTCATACAAACTAAAGTTTTAATGTTTGAAGAGTATCCTTCTGCAACTTTAACTTTGTGTAGAAATTTATACAAAACAATGTTTTCCTTTCTAGATAGAGTATGAGCGGCTGGAGGTAGATATGTGCGATTTTCTTTCTTTACGGGACCCAATTCATTTCTTATTCCCATATCAACCAAGTTCAATCTTGCATGGATGACATCCTTAGACTTTCCTGGTACATTGAGTAACGTACCAATAACACTGTCAAATACATTTTTCTCAATATGCATCACATCGAGAAAATGTCTTACATACAATGACTTCCAATATGGCAATTCAAAGAAAATTGGCCAAATTTATTGGTCAAACCTTGTACTTTTTCATGTATTTGATATCCAGTCGGTGCTACAGGAGCTCTAACTTCCTTTGATTTTCCATTGAATGCATTTCTCCACCCACGATACTGATGACTATAAGGTAAAAATCTACGATGTCCAAGAAATACATTCTTCTTACAATGTTTCAACCGCATCTAATTTGTACTCTCTTCACATATAGGACATGCACACTGACCTTTAATGCTATATCCTGATAAATTACCATATGCTGGAAAATCATTAATTGTGCCGAACAACATAGCCCTCAAATTGAAACATTCTTTCTTATACCCGTCATAAACTTCCACACCTGTCTCCCACATAATTTTTAAATCTTCAATTAAAGGAGCCAAATATACGTCAATATCATTCCCCGATTGTTTGGGTCCAGAAATTAACAGAGACAACATCATAAACTTATGCTTCATACATAACCACGGAGGTAGGTTATAAATCAACAAAATCACAGGTCACGTGTTGTGTGAGATGCTTTGAAGACCATGTGGATTCATTCCATCAGTAGAAAGTGCAAGTCGTAGATTTCTTGACTCTATCACAAATTTAGGATACTCGTAATCAATTTTTGCCCATTGTGGAGAATCTGCAAGGTGTCGAAACTTTCCATCACTAATTCTTTCATCTGTATGCCATGTCAAGTGTTTTGAATCTTCTTCACTGCGATACATGCGCCTAAATCTTGGTATTATAAGAAAATACCACACGACTTTTGCTGGAGTAGATTCTTTCTTCTTATATCGAGAGACATTGCATTTCGGACACGCCTTTAGTAATTCATATTCATTTCGAAATAAAATGCAATCGTTAGGACACGCATGAATCCTTTCGTAACTTATACCAATAGAGCACAAAATTCGTTTAGCCTCGTAGGTTTGACTAGGAAGTTCATTATCATCTGGCAACATATCTTTTAAGAGTGTTAGTAATTCGGTGAAGCTTTTATCAGACCATCCATTACTCGCTTTTAAGTTGTACAACTTTAATATCGCCGACAGTCTTGTGAATTTAGTACAACAATTATATAATGGTTTCTCTGCATCACTCAACAAGCTCTCAAACATTTTAGGACAATCACGAAGATCTTCTTCAACTGCTTTTGCAATCTCCTCAACTCGGTCCGGCTCATATGTATTTGTGTCGAAATCAGTTGAAGCATATGTATCTGTGCGGGTATTTCCATTTATTTTCTCACCATGTCTTATCCAACATGTATAGCTTTGATCAATTCCATACCATACTAAATATCCTTCCAATTCATCTGCTCTAACGCGTTTTCCAAAACAACATTTTAAACAAGGACAAACGACTCTATTTGGATCTTTTGCATTCATCACTGCAAACTCAACAAACTCCTTCACTCCATTTTCATACTCTTTTGTCAATCGATTGGCAGACATCCATTTCCGGTCCATTTTATATGACCTATATATATAAATGCAGTTACACAAATAATAAGCATGATTTCAAGTCTGATATATATGACCTATATATAGTACACATATCTAATATTGGTCCAAGATTGATTTCAAAACAGAACATATATATCATGAGAACATATCTAATACCATGTAACAATTTCAAAATAGAACATATCTAATATGTAACAATTTATCAATTTTAATAAGTGACAACAACAAATAAATAAATACAGTACCTAAGACAACGTTGATGATCAATTTGTTTTAAAGGAGGAGCAACGTAGATCAATTTGTAGATGGACGCACAATAGAGGAGATAGGGGTTCGCAAAGTAGAGAAGATGAGAGTTCGTAGGGTTAGGACAACGTATTAAATTTGTTTTAAATTTATTTTTATTTATTTAAAGTGAATGATTTTTATTTAAAATGTATGATTTTACAGCGCTTGTACACAAAGCGCTCTAATAGGTCCTTTAATAATGTGAAAGCGCAAGCCTTTTACAGCGCTTGTATGAAAAGCGTTGTAATAGGTCATTTTATTATGTGAAAGCGCAAGGCTTTTACAGCGCTTTAACAAAAAGCACTTTAAAAGCTATGTAACATAAGGTGGGAGCACTACATTTTACAGCGCTCAAAAAGCGCTGTAAAAGACTATGTGAGAGCGCTTAAATTTACAGCGCTTTTTAAACAAGCGCTGTAAAAGAGTTGTAAAAATTATGTACAAACGTATGTGACCCTATATGACCCTACAACAGCGTTTGTCAAAAAAACGCTGTTGTATCCTCCGTAATTTTTAAAAAATTATACAACAGCGCTTGTATTTAATAAGCACTATAAAAGACGCGCTGTAAAATGTCATTTTTGACGTAGTGTTAATGATATATTTAATTTAAACTTTAGTCAAATACATCAATTTTTTTAAAATATTTTTTGAGGACAGACTAAACAATAACGACAAAGCTAGCATGACCAAATTTGCATGTTCTAAGCTAGTGTAATTAGTATCGAGTGTTTGGGAAATAACACAACCGGGAAGTTATTCGATTAGAAACTACTTGATATTCGAAAGAATTCAAATCCAACAACTGCATATTGAGGCCCCCTAAAAAATAGAATGTTCATGCATCTGCCCAAAACGAAGAAAAAAGATTAACGAATGTTCACGTGCCTCTAAAGTTGTTTCGCCTCAATTAGAAAAATCTATTAACTAATGTAATTAAATAATTAATTAATTTAACTAACTAATCAATAAAAATATTTAATATATTCGGATATCTAACATTAGCGTTCGCTATATCATGTTATAGTCAACGTTGTCTTCATAATTCAGAAAACATGTTGGAAATTGCAATAGTTGCATCTAAATTTGTGATGACCAAACCGACGATAATATTAAATTTTGAGGAATAAATTATCAATTCTTCCGCATTTTTCATCTTTTCAAAAACTCGGTAACCCTAAATTCGATGTTCCGAATTGTTGTTATTTTAAAAAACTAGAATATAATTTTATTTGAGAAATTTTATTTTTATAAAAATTCAAAATTGAGAATAGTTCAAAAAATTAAATATTAGAAACCTAAATATATTCTTAAATGGTTTTAGTACCATATTACGAGTGGCAGTCATCCGACTGTCATATTGATGGTGTAATTCTAGAACGGTTTTCTACGGTGCAATAGAACTCCAATACAGTGTATCTGGGATGTTTTATCTTGGGGACTTCGTAGTTGATAGTATGCCTTACACAATTTGGACAGTACCTCGAAACGTTTTAAAGAGAGCAACTTAGTCCGCGACTCAACCTAATAACATTTTCGGTGGCATAAATTGATTTTTAAAAGTTTTTTGAAACTCAAAAACTAACAATTTTAAGATGTTTCATACTGCCATGTCTACTGACGAAATTACTAGGACAGGTTCTTCTACTTCTGACTACAACAAACCGTTTTGGTTTGAAGGGTGTCACTTCAAACGATGGCAACCAAAGATGTTATTTTTTTCTAACCTCGAAAAAGGTTGCCAACGTTCTGAAGGATGACATTCCTGTTGTTCCAGAAACAGCTGGAGGGTCGGGGTGTTACAGTTCCGACTATACTTTTGTATATCTTATGAAAAATAAAAGTGAAGCGTTTGCTATGTTTTGAATAGAGTCCCTAAATCTAAGAACAAAACATCTCCTTATGAGATAATTAAGAAAAGACAACCCAACTTGTCTTATCTTTGAACTTGGGATTGTCTGGCTTATGTCAGAATCCCCGATCCCAAGCGAATTAAACTCGCTAGTAGAGCCTATGAATGTGTATTCGTTGGGTATGCAGTAAACAGTAAAGCATATAGGTTTTATGACCTAAATGTGAAAGTGATCATAGAGTCAAATGATGTTGACTTCTATGAAAATAAATTCCCTTTCAAATCGAGAAATAGTGAAGGCAGCGAACCTAGTCAACTTCCTGTGACAAGAAGCACTGAAAACAACAAACAAGGCGAAACAGAAACTCAAAGGAGTAAGAGAGTAAGAGTTGCTAAAGATTATGGACCTGAACATATGGCCTATAATTTAGAAGAGGATCCTGCAAATCTTAAAGAAGTTATGTCATCATTGGATGCAGATTTATGCAAAGAAGCTATAAACGATGAAATGGATTCTCTAGAGTCTAACAAGACCTGCATTTAGTAGACTTGCCTGATGGTTGCAAACCAATAGGTTGTAAATGGATTCTGAAAAAGAAACTAAAACCCGATGGAACTGTTAATAATACAAGGCACGCCTTGTAGCCAAAGGATTTAGACAAAGAGAAAATATAGATTTCTTTGACACCTTTTCACTAGTCACTAGAATTACATCCATTAGGGTGCTCATATCACTTGCGGCTATTCATAACCTGGTGATACACCAAATGGATGTTAAAACAACATTTTTAAATGGTGACTTGGAAGAAGAAATTTTTAAGGAACAACCTGAAGGTTTAGTAATTCATGGACAAGAAGACAAGGTCTGTAAGTTAGATAAGTCTCTGTATTCTTAAATAAGCTTTTAAGCAATGGCATGAAAAATTTGATAACTTGATTTTGTCGAATAAGTTTAAAGTAAATGAAAGTCACAAATGTAGTTATTACAAATCTGAAAATGGCACTTGCACTATCATATGTCTCTATGTAGACGACTTGCTCATATTTGGTTCAAACATTCTTGCTGTAAATAATGTGAAATCATTGTTGAGTAACAACTTTGATATGAGAAGCGAGTGTAATACTTGGAATCAAAATTACTAGGTCAGAAAAGAGAATTTACTTGGATCAGTCTCACTATGTTAAAGAGATCCTAAAGAAATATAAATACTTTGACTATAAACCTGCTTACACACCATATGATCCAAGTGTGAAACTTTTCAAGAACACTGGTGAAGGTGTTAGACAAACTGAATATGCGAGCATCATTGGCAGCCTCATGTATGCCACTGATTGTACTAGACCCGACATTGCCTACGTCGTGGGATTGTTGTGCAGGTTTACTAGTAAACCTAGTATGGAGCATTGTCACGCTATCGAAAGAGTCATGAGATACCTAAAAAGGACCATGAGTCTCAGATTACATTATCAAAGGTTTCCTGCCATCCTTGAAGAATACAGTGATGCTGATTGGAACACCTTATCAGATGACTCCAAAGCAACCAGTGGCTATATTTTCAGTATAGTCGGTGGTGCTGTATCTTGGAAATCGAAGAAACAGACAATACTGGCTCAGTCCACTATGGAGTTTGAAATAATAGCACTAGCTACTGCTAGGGAAGAAGCAAGTTGGTTGAGATGCTTGCTAGCTGAGATCCCATTATGGGAAAAACCTTTGCCGGCTGTGTTGATCCACAGCGATAGTACGGTGGCTATTGCAAAGATTGAGAATCGTTATTACAACGGTAAGAGACGACAAATACGTCGTTAGCACAACACAGTTAGAGAATTACTTTCTAAAGGAGCTGTTATAGTGGATCATGTACGCACTGATGAAAATTTAACAGATCCTTTGACGAAAACATTAGCTAGAGAGAAAGTCCTAAATACATCCAAGAGGATGGGACTATTGCCTATAGATCAATGAGTCACTTATGATGGTAACCTGACCTAAAGGACCGGAGATCCTAAGAATTAGGTTCAATGGGTAATAACAAGTCATAGTGATAAGAGATGAACATGCTATATTATATATGAAGAAGCATGATTCCTGGAGCGATAAAAAGACGAGATAATAGAAACTCTTAATGAGATCTAAGTGGAATACCTAGCTATAGGAATACTCTTGATAGACTCACCTATGTGAATGTGGAAGTGGGGTCGCTTCCTATGGAATTTCGAGGCAGAATTCCTAGAGCGTTCACTATACTGGGATACACGTGCAGGACCATCAATGCACGGGCTTTTGAGAATACACTCAAATGAAAAGGTTGTCTGTGAGTTTGATGTCAGAGATAGAGTTCAAGATTACGAGTCACTCTTGTTGAATCTGAATCTTACTTGCTATGCAAAAGTTCAAGTCAAGATACACCTTTGTTTATGAACAATCTTATAGAAGCGTTTCACGCTATTTCAGAAACCTTCTTTTGAAATTCAAGTGGGGATTGTTGGAAATGATGATGATATTAATGGAAGATTGTTGAAAATAATGATGACATTAATGAGAGTTAGTGTTGTTGTGAATTGAAAAATAAGGAAGTCCCACATAGGAGACATATCCCACACTAGTAGTGTTTTTAAGGTGGAGGTATGGAACTTGGGGTGTGCCCCAAGGGGTACCCCAATTTTGTAAAGGAGGAAGAACGCATGCAAAATTGAACACTACACGCGCGCGCCACCGTTGTCCGGCCGGTAGGCGCGGCTGGGCTGGGCTGGGACTGTGCTTGGGCTAAGTGGTGTATTATTTTTTAGTATATGAAAAATTAATAAATTATTTATTTATTTAATATTAAATGAATGCTTGCGTTTTTATCTCTTATTGATACGTTAATTACGTAATTGCCCTCCAACGAGTCAACATTCAACATCTGATCCAGTCTTCCTTCCTGAATTCGGGCATTTGGGTGCCCGGTCAAAACCCTATTCTTTGGTCTCATGCATCTGTTATTGCCCGGTCAAAAACCTAGGTCAAAACCCTAAGTTTGGAGCTCACGTTTCTAAGGTCAAAAACTTGGAGAGCACGTTCTGATGGATCCTTGGTTTTCTCTTATCCAGTTGCAGATTTTCTCTATAAATAGAGAGTTCTCCTCAGTTGGAAAAGCACACCAAAAGCTCCCCGCATCTGAGACTTTTCTCCACTTCTCTCCCTTTCTTTCTCACTTCTTCTTTTTCTTTCGAGTGGTTTTGGTACCATATTACGAGTGGCAGCCATCCGACTGCCATATTGAGGGTGTAATTCTAGAACGGTTTTCTACAGTACAGTAGAACTCCGATACAGTGTATCTGGGCTATTTTATCCTGGGGACTTCGTGGTTGATAGTCTGCCTTGCACAATTTTGGCAGTGCCGCGAAACGTCTTTAAAAGAGCGACATAATCCGCCACTCAATCCAATAATATTTTCGGTAGCATAAATTGATTTTTAAAAGTTTTTCAAAACTCAAAAACTAACAACAAATGATTTGGGTAATATGAAATTCACTCAGAATCTAAGAAAAAGCAATAATAATTTTCCTACTTAGAGATCAAACATATACTCTGATAGAGAATATAATTTTAAATTTAATCTAAAATAAAATATTTTAGATAAATTTACGAATATAAGTATTATGAATATTAATTGATGAAATGATAACAACATATTTGACATATCATTAAATTGATGTATCATTATGTAAATTATTTAAAAAATGAATATTAGATAATCAATTATGTATATTTATACTACTGAAAGTCATTTTTCATTCATATTAAAGATTATATTTATAACCAATCTAATTTGATATGTATCATGATAATATTTTTTTCTCTATTCTTCATGTATTAAATGTCTCTTAGAATCATGCATGTAATGTGAACATAAATATTATATATGTTCACTTTTACACCAATGAATATTATATATATTAGAAATACAAATTAATAGTAAATTTTAACTCTTATTACATTTAATTATTATTATTATTATTATTATTATTATTATTATTATTATATATTTTCTTTCAAATAACTACTTTTTTTTAATAAATACCTAAAATAATTACATAACTCTTATTACATTTATGCTATTATTATCTAAAAAAATTAGATTTTTACAACAATTTTGCACAAAAGTGTCCACTCTAATTCATAACAAAGTATACTACTCTCTATCTAGTATAAAAAACAAGTAAAATTATATATAATTTCTATTTATGAATTAAAATTTTAAATTTTAAAAATATAAAATTATATATAGTCTTTTCTTAATTGCTCTGTGTATGAT
>JBBPBQ010000003.1:10181504-10217077 GCA_037974755.1 Cicer yamashitae
CATCAAAAATTTCAAACAAAACCCATAAAATTAATTATTATCCTCAATATAATGCAAATTTCATCAAATTCATAACTTAAATCTTTAAATAAACTCATATTTTCATCTCTAACAACATCAAATAAAGAATAAAGGACCAAATCGAAAATAAATAAATAAATAAATAAATAAAGGACTAAAACGTTAACTGAAATTAAGTTAAGGGACCACAGATATAATTTAGCCTTAAATTTATTAGCAAGAGGGTTTGAGGGCAAGGTGAATATCAACATTCTAAATCTCACCTCGCCTCCGAGCTCAAATTTTGAAACTTGAAAAATTTCTATGAATTTAAATGGATATCTATGAATGCATGTTATGTTATCATAACTAATAGAGGGTATGAGAGAGTTGTAGATTTCTAAATAAAAAAAAAAAAAAAAAAAATCCAAAAAACTCAAAATTTGAAACTTGGGAAATTTCAAAAACTTAAAAATTGAGTCGTTTTGAACATTTTCTATTGTAAAAATTTGAATATTTGAACTTATGGTACTAAATAAAATATACCATTACAATTTTTCATATTCCATGTGATACACGTGTAATTATATTTTATATATCTCATAATAATTGTCACATTTATGAATAAAATTATCTCAATAAAGTTGTCACTTTTAGTATATAATGTAATTTTACTTATTTTTCAATTGCATTCTCAAATTAGTAATATGTGTCTCACTTTTTAGTTATTATTTTTCACTTTACTTTTATGATGTTGGGAATTTATGATCAATAATTCGTAATGGTAATTTAGTAAAATTACTATTCTCCTTTTTTCACTTATTATAATTTTTTTTAATTTGTGCTAAATTATCAAATGGGATAATTTTTGTAGGATAGATGATATTTTCTTTTTTTAACAAATTTAACAAAAAATGCATTTTGCTAAAAAGAACATTTAATGTTAAAATTATTACTATAATCAAACAAAATAAAGTGCCAATCTTAATTGAATGATTATATATAAAATAATAAATATACTTTTAGCTTATTCCTTATAAAAATTTGATCTTATTTTTAATCCTCACATTTTATAAAATATAGTGTTTTTAGTTATCGTAAAGTCTAAAATAATCTTATTTTCATAAAAAGTGAGAACTTAAAAGGATAAACTTTTTGTAAAGACCGTTATTACAAAAAAATATTTGTAAGGATTAAACTCGTTTTAAAATTGTAAAGACTAAAAGTTCTATTATTTTAAAGAGTTACAAATATATTTAATCATTAAATATTTTACATGCACCATGTATTAAAATAAGATAATTAAAATGATAATGATAAACAAAGCAAAAAAATTAAGACGAGATTAAAAATATTGTGACAAAATATACAAAATTTATTTATCATAGAAATAAAAAAAAAATTGTCAAATATAAAATGAGAAAAAATTTAGTTATATTTTTGTCACAACCTGAAAAATAGACCGTTATGATGAGGCCCATCAAAGGTCCACAAGTGTTTCAGCGCAAAAGTCGTTACTTCCTTGTATTGTTTTCCCGCCAAAACCCAAAACTATTATTCATGACTTCTTTTCACTGTCTTAGTGTTCTGCGTTTTTAATAATAAATAAAAATCTGAATAACTGTATTATTTGTTTGAGATGAATCACCAGCTTCAGATTAAGGCAACAAAATGAACTCTATTATGAATTAGAGATAGAAGTGATGAGAAAAAAAAAAGGAGTCGTATACCATGTTCAATTTTTGTTCTCGCTTAATTAATTTAAGATTAATTAAATTATAATTGAAAATGGTGGCTTTGGAGTTTCAATTAGCTATTAATTTTTTCTTTTGGTTTTAATCCTCACCATTTCCAAAGGGAACGAGACTCCAGTAATTCGGACGGGAGGTAAGTAAAATTCGGCCAAAAATTGTTCCATCCAAGATTTAAACTCAGGTTCTCCCTCGAACAATTCTTTTTTAACCAAAGCTTATTAATCAATCACTTGATTTCAATTAGCTATTAATTAGTTTCATATGTGTGCTTTTATTAGTGAATCTTCAATTTAAATGTGAATATCTTTGTGTGTGTGTGTGTTGTTCACCATGGAACTTACAAATATTCAGATTAAGAGAGTTGGCTTCATCAGAGATTGGAATTTGGAAGGCTTGTATCTGTTATAGGAGTTGTAACCTGTAACAATCAAATGAAGTGGGCACTGCTGCGCCAAGCGAACAAATTTACTGATTGGCAAAGGGTTTAGATCAGGAGACATCCAAAGAGATACTTGCAGGCTCTCTGCCTAGATCATTTGATGTTATTCTTCGTCATGAGATTGTGAAACATGCCGGGGCGTGACGCATGATATTTCTCTTGCCCCCAAGCCCGCTTGAACTGATCAAATCATAGTGAATTTTAAGTGTTCACTTGAAATGATCAATCACAATCTGTCTCCTTGTAGAGTGATTTTTACAGGCATTGTAGTTGTTATACCTGATATATTTACATTGGCATCTCCTGGAGAGAGATCAGAATGTCGTTGGGAAGCTTATGCAAGGGTTCTCTCATAGAAAGGAAGATGTGAGGGGCCTTAGGGCTTTGGGATTTAGAGATCTCTCATGTCCTCTAGCTTTTATTGCAAACTCTGTTTAGGTTGGTTATTAGTATGTACATGTGATGTGATATTAGTTGTGTAAGAGATGTGTTTTTTGAATTGCTTGTAAGACATCATGAATAGAAAGAAGGATTCAAATGAAGATGATCAACAATTTATAGTTTGTTTGTGATATCTCAATCCTTATGCATTATTATGCCACCATCTGATTTTGATTTCACATTTTTAGACTGACTGGTGTCAGATTTATTATGATTATGAAGCTTGATTAATGTTCATATCGATGAGCACACTTTGCTATTTTCTCTTGCTTTAATCAAGCTACCTTAGGTTGATCATTATTCTCTCTATTTCTCTAATATCTTATCAAATCTAGATTTTATATGTAATACTGTTTGATTTTTTCAGTTCATCTGCTTTATTTGCTCAGCGTTTGTTGCATAACTTAACCTTATCATTTTTCCTGAACACATGCACTATACACACACATAATTTTTTTGGGTCAAATACAAACCTGTTATACACCTGAGAGTAAATAATTGATGGTTGATTTGACAGGTGTAGGAACTGGATGAAGTTCGAGGAATGAGGAACACTTCAGATTTCTTCAACAAACTTGTTGATAGTGTTGCTCCAACAGCTTATGGGTGGTGTCAACAAATTTACTCATGAAGGCATCAACCTTAGAGGGACATAAACGTCTGTATTGTTGGAGATCCCAGTTATGGAAAATCTCAATTTCCGAAGTACTGCCCTTTTTATTTTTGTTTTCTTACTTTATAGTGGTCTATGCAAATTGAATGGCTTATATATGATAGTTATTCATTTCAGGTATACTTCAGGCATCCCTCCAAGATCTGTGTATACATCTGGTAAATCATCATCTGCCGTCGGCTTGACTGCAACTGTTGTTAAGGATCCAAAAACTGGGGAGTTTTGTATTGAGGTCAATATAATCTGTTGCTCTTTTGTAATTACTAGAAGTGTAAAAAATAGTTGTGCTGTCAGTCGAGGCAGCTGGGCATAACTTCCCTTAGGAACAGATATTAAGTTCTTACCATTCACAATATTCCATTATTTATTTTCATTTGTGTTGTAGTCTTTTGTTCTAGTGTATTTAAAATGTAAAATGTATAACGTTTCCTTGTTTAAGTTAAGATTAAACTAATGCAAGTATTCATCTAAATTACATGGTAAAACATTATAATAGGATTAGAACTGCTTTAGGTTCAAATTACTCCTTAGAGAAAAGTAAATTGAAAAATAATAAATGTACACTTGAGAGAATTAAGTTTAAGCAGGTATTTGGATCCTCTAGCTTCTACATATCATAAGTTTGTCTGTCCATCTTGGATTTTGGACTATAATAATAATAATCATGCCATAGTGTTTGCATGTTGTAACTAGAATTTCACACCTAGAAAGCATTAGCACTATTTATGAAACATTACTTAAAAGCATTGCCTGAGTAGGGCATAAAAACAACTCAGGGTTTTAATAGGTTCAGACGTTATACCATTTATCGGACTGCATAACATTATCCAGTGTCGTGTTTTGATGCTTGCTGACAATGGCATTTGCTACATTGGTAAATTTGACAAGATGGACATCAGATATCAGGTAAGAGGCATATGTTTATTGAGTGAAGATAGCTACACATATTGTGAAAGTTCATCAGGAGCGTGAAGATGCACCTGATCCAGCATTCACTACAGCAGAACCAAAGCGTTACGTTGCCTATGGAAAAACTGTTAAACTAGAGGTTTGACGACTTGTTTTTTGTTTTGGATCAAGTTTTCTCATGCATGGGGATAATTTTGCTTTTGTGCTTCTTTCTTACATACCCTGATTAATGCAGCTCAATTCAGATGCCATAAAACTACTGATAGACTCTTACTCTCCGTAGGAGTGATACATATCGTATGACAGTTAGGCAGGTGGAGGCGTTAATCAGGCTGTCGTTGGCCACTGCAGGGTTATATTTGAAAAATTGGGTGTTTAAACTTTTCAGAGGCTGGTCAGTATGCATTAGTTATATATTTTCCTTCTCTGGTCTATCACAGACTTGCACGATTCTATGTGTTGGGTTGTGATTTTGACTACCATAGCTACATCCTCATGTTGGTAAAGCAGAAAAACTGCTTGGAACATCATAATAAGGTAGGACATTTATTTCTGACCTGTTTTCAATTTTTAATCTGGGAGCTAGCTTTTGGTGATAACTGCACATTTTACTCTTTGTCCTGCTGTATGGAGTCCAGTGAGATTGATCTGTTTAAGTTTCAAGAACCAAACATGGTGGACGACACAGGAACTGACGATAGAAATGATAATAATAAATAGAGATGCTTATGTATTAGTAATGCTGGAAAATTGGTGGCGCTGCTCTATCATGCATATGTATCTATTTATAATTTATCATCATTGAAGGTGAAACTCTTGGTGTATATATAGTTTATCCATTAAATTGTTGGTCCTCACCATCATTTCTTTACTGCTAAAGAAGTTTGATGATTTCATAATATAGTATTTAAAGCATAGTAACATAATTCGTTACACTACCCAATGATCCTCTATTTTTGTACAATAAAAGTGATGCTCATTGAAGAGTTGTATGATGTGTGCTTTTTACTTTGAATTGAGTTATTTTCAGTTTTGAACAATTTTAATATAGAGCGAATTAGTCAGTTTAACTATTCAACAGTAATTCTCAACAACAAAATAAACCTATTCAAAAGGGCCAAATTTTTGGGTTGCACTCCATACGGAAACAGCCATGCTTTGGATGTGGATTTAATCCAGTTACCTATTGTCGCAGTGTGGATTAAGGATCCTCTAATCAAAATTGGATTGCTCATATTTTAACTGCATGATGTGTCAAAATACACAGTTAAAGATTAAATACATGTATTTTTTTATTTATATTTCTGGCCTTATGGAGTATCTAATTAATATAATGATTTGACCGTGATTCAATTATGTTGGAACAACTTTCACTTCTAAAATAGTTTTCTTATTGTTGAGACATATGAGATGTCTACCGAGTTTTATTTTAGTTTGTGTTAATAAAGACATTCCTTGTAAGAATATATATATTTCAAAATGACATTGGAACAGTTTGAACTTTGAACATAATTAAAGTCACCGAAGGGATTGATGATATTACCAGCAAAGCCATGTGCCAAGTTTCATTTGAGAAGCCAGAGTGAACATAAACGCATTTTTGTCCTGAACAACACACAAAAACATAAATAATTGATAAAACCAAATTATGAGTTACAGATCAACATCAGAGGCATTGAATTGAAATCAATAAATAAGTAAATAATATTCATAATAACATATAACATATAAATACAAAATACAAAGGACCCACGTATGATATTTGCCACCTATGGAATAAGTCCATTGCCAACTGTCATTTCCTCCACAAAAGTTTTGTTCCTTTTATATCCTTATAGATTTCCACTTAATTACCACCAACACACCTAACCCGTTTAAAATACTTGTATACTTGTATTTATGTGCATTTCCATTTTTCTCCTTAATCATAAAATTTGAAATGCTACAAACTAGATATTTAGAGTGTGACATGAGTGGTCCAGTAACAAGAAGAGAAAGATCAACAAATCTTATATAGAAAATGATATTATTTTAGAATTTTGATCGGAGTATTACTCAATTACGTAAAACTCTACTAATAAATATTTTTATAGATCATATCTAATCAAACGTGAGACTTTTCAATACACAATCTGAGAGAAAATAATAAATATATAAAGTACAATCACGACACATTCTCATTGGGCTGTTTGATTGGAGCATATATGTGTTTTGAATTCCATCTTTTCAAGCTAGTTTATGAGTTGTTTTATTAAAATCCAACACCGGATCAAGATATCATAAATAACTATGGGAAAGTGGAATAATCTCAAATCACATAAAATTCAACTCCAATCTTTAATAGAATTAAGATTGCATGACTGCGTGAATACAAAATAATCCTGACCGCAGAGAATCCAAATCGTGGACAAAAATTGACTGCAGTCAGGTGTCTCTACATTCACACATTTGTGATACATCGACAATTGTTCGATCAAAGTTGTACGGCTAAGAATCAAATTTGGTATTTTAAATTGTAAAATAAAGATAAATTTTTTTTAACCATATGATCAAGACTACAAGGAATCCGAATTCCCAAATCAAATCTTTGATGTAAACATGTCACAGTAGTACAGTAGCTAGTTGCATGGGGGTGACAGGTAAGGGCTGTAAAGTCATTTGAGTAACATAGCAAGTTAGTTGGCTGGCATGAATGGCCATGCATGTAATTTGATTGGAAGTTAAAGGCTTGTTTGGTTGTACCTTTGGAATTATGCATGGTATGTGTGCTGGAATGTTTATCAAAACTTTTATTTATATGTATATGTATATGTATATATGTATGTTTGTGGAGGTTATTTTGGAAAGACAAGTGGCTTGCATTGAGTGAGACTTTGATAATTATAAGAACTTGACATTAAGAACAACAAGAGAGAGAGAGATTTTGAAGAGCAAGATGGGGTACTGGAAATCTAAGGTTCTTCCTAAAATTAAGAAGGTTTTTGCTTCTGAGAGTAGTACCAAGAAAAGTACTGCTGCTGCTGAGCTCTCAAAGTCCTTTGATGAGTCAAAGGTTTGTCCTTTCTTAACTTTTAAACTTTCATATACAAATTAGGTGTTTTTATTTTGTCTATGATTCTTCATATCTATTGAAAATGAAACTCTAGTTCATATATGTGATTTGGCTTGGTGTTTGGTTTAGGAGGTATACAATAAAGAGTTTGAGGAAAAGAAGACTGAACTTCAACCAAAAGTACTTGTTGTATATGAGGCTTTATCAACTGAAATCAAGGTAAGAAATTAACGACATACTGTATTTAGTTTAAATTTTAGATCAAATACATCAACTTTTTATATATTTTTATTTCTTATATTTCATTTTGAAAGAAATACACATACATAAGTATACACATATATATACATAGATAAGAGAAAAAAAATACATATATTGATAGGTAAGGCTATTGATAAAATTTTAATCATGTTTTAACAGAGTTTGGTCAAAGAACGTGATGAAGCAGGGCTAAAGAAGAACACAACAGAAGTTAACAAATTCATAGAAGAACTTGTTAAAATTGGTGAAATATTTCTATCCCTTTTTATTTATTTGAAACTTACTTGCTCTCTCGAATTATATCTATACAAAAATATATCTAAAAAGTTGATGTATTTAGTCTAAATTTAAGTTAAATATATCAAATAATTTTTACTTATATTTTATTGCAGACGGATTAGTTAATTAGATACAACTAATTCCATATATATATATATATATATATTTCAGATTTTCCTGGATCAAAAGCAGTATCTGAAGCATCTTCAAAGTTTGGACCAGTATTAATTTCAGGTCCAGTTTTCTATGTTTTTGAGAAGGTATCAACTTTCATAGTTACAGAAGAGAAAGTTGAAGAAACAACTCCTACTACAGAAACAAAAACAGAAGAGGAAACAAGTGGTGTGAAAGAAAAGGAAATAGTGATTGAAGAAGATAAAAAGGAAGAGAAAATTGAATCTGTTGAAGAAAAGGTTGTAGCTGATCCTGTTTCTGGTGATAAACAGGAAGAGAAAGTTGTTGAAACAGATGTTACTGCAGTTGAAAAAGAAGAACCAACAAAGCCTTGAAAAATTGTTGATCAAGAATGATAAATATGTATGTATATGTGTAATAGTTTGCATATACTCTTAAAATTGTTACATACCATTCTCTTATTCTTTTATATATCTGTAATTGAATTTCGTTTTTGTTTAGTTTGATGTATGTGAATGTTTATGGTTGAATCATTTTGTAATTTTTATTTTTTTATTTATTTTAATGTCAATGAATTGTGACTTGGATTGTATCAATTGGTCATCCAATTAATCCTTCAGGTTTGTTGTTTTCGTTTAAATTTAAATTTAAATTAAAACTGATTAGTTTTATGTTCTGTTTTGCTGGATTTTTCTTTCTTTTTTTTTAATTTACTAAAGGTGCAAGCAAGCACCTATATTTATTTCAATTATCAAACCTCTCACATCATTTCATCTCAATCGTAGAGACGTGCTAATTGAGGTCACAAAATAATAATAAAATGTGTCTATAATTTAATGAGTCAAATATAGAGGTGGATATGCATAGACATCTTGTAGGGCCGTTCAAACGTGGGATTATTAGTTAAATTCGTTTAAGTTGCTTGGAATGATTGGACTCTATGAAATGAAATATTATTAACACCAATGTTAACTTTGTACTTCATTTGTCTTCGGAATCAAGCTTCTCAAATGAGTCGTTAATGGTTCTAATTGGGACATGGAATGAATTATATGCATCAAGTTCAGAGTTTAATATATATTAGTAATTTTTTCTTCGGCTAAATTGCATCCGTAGTTCTTTAATTTAATTTCAGTTAATGTTTTAGTTTTTTTTTTCTTTTGATTTTGTCATTTATTTTAATTTTAAGTGACAATTTGATCTTTTATGTTTTAAAATTTCAACAATATTATCTTTTTTTTTGCAAAAATTCATCAAAAATTTCAAACAAAACCCATAAAATTAATTATCATCCTCAATATAATACAAATTTAATCAAAATCATAACTTAAATATTTAAATAAACTCGTATTTTCATCTCTAACAACATCAAATAAAGAATAAAGGATTAAATCGAAAAAAAAAAAAAGATAAAAGACTAAAACGTTAACTGAAATTAAGTCAAGGGACCACGGATGTAATTTAGCCTATTTTCTTCTCTTTTAATATATATAAATTATTGATAATTGTTTATAAAAATAATCTTTCAAAAGATTTCCATTAAGTTCTTAGTCTTCTTCTACTAGTTCTTTTTATTTAAATCAATGGAGATGGAAGTTCTTTTTGGATATCCTTGCGGTGCAAGTTTTGGTGGTATTGATAGGTATCATTATCGTGAATGGATCTTTATCTTGTGATATGTTTGGTAGTTAAATTTTAGATGTTTTTTAAAATTCTATACTTTAATATATATTTTATATTTAACTTTTTATTTTTAAAAATGACATGATATTATACAACATTTTAATTTATTTTCAAATCAATTTTAGAAATATTTTATATAATTTCTTGAATTTAGAAATACAAATTTAATATTTTCAACCATTCTCTTACATTCTCATTAGGGAAACTTCTCCCCTTCATCACCCTTATGCTTCCTTAATTATTTACACTAGATGTATATCCGCGTATTGCGCGAGTTTTTCCATGAAATTAATTTAATTTAATTTTTTTAAATTATTTAGAGAGTTAAAAGTGTTAATTTTGAATGAAAAATCATATTTTAAATAGATATGTCGTAAAATATCAACATGTTAGAGATTGAGTTCGGAGATATATAAAATTATTTTGATATCGTAGAACTAAGATTTAGTGAAAGATTTAATTATTTATCAATGTATTATACTAAGAGATCGAAAAGTTCAAAATTATGAAAATTGTTTACAAATATGCAAATGACAATTGATGCTTGAAAACATTTCAAGTTTAACAAACTTGTGTATGACAATGGAATATATTTCATAATCATAATTAAAGTGTCTATGTGTACAAATGAAAGAAATCTTATTTCCATTGTTATATATTTAATAATATTACATAAGCTTAAAGTTTCAGTTCATTATAATAAAATATACACAATAAAATTGAAATAAAAATTAACACTCATAAAAATAAATTAGTAGAGTTATTTTAGTGTCATGGGTTTGCTTAAATTTATTTTGTTGTCAATTAGCTCACTAACCAAACTAAGTTTAACATAGTAAAGAATTTCCGTCTTGGAGTAGTACCCTCTAGCAACATCAACGCTCAGTGACAATCATTTGAATCCACAATTTTTCCAATTACTTAAAATAACCTTCACATATACACAACAACTAATCGATACAATACAGTCATATAGAAAATATGTAGACTTATCAAACATGAAATGCAGAAGAACAACCAAATCATAGAAAAAAACCACAAAAAAATAATTAATTCAAAAATGAGATAACATTACCATGGTAGCTACTAATATTGTTGGTCTTTTTTTACAATTGAAAGAGAACACCAATTTTACTTCTTCAATGCAAGAAATATAAACTGTAAGTCTCAATAGAGACTTGAAATTGAAAAACACAAATCTAAACGGACAAATTTGATCCCTGCAAGAAATTACAAAGAATTTTAAATGCAACCTCTTCTAAATTGTAACTTTGATTTTATATAAGATTGATGCAATACTATGTATGACAAACTGGAAATGCAAATTGTGGCCATTGCAATTGGTAAAAATTGTGGTCATGGTACAAAACCACAAAAAATAATTAATTCAAAAATAAAATAACGTTACCATGGTAGCTACCCAATATTATTGGTATTTTTTTGACAATTGAAGAGAACATCAATTTTACTTCTTCAATGCAAGAAATATAAACTGGAAAGTCTCAATAGAGACTTGAAACTGAAAAACATAAATCTAAACTGATAAATTTGATCCCTGCAAGAAATTACAAAGAATTTTAAATGCAATCTCTTCTAAATTATAACTTTGATTTTATATAAGATTGATGCAGTACAATGTATGGTAAACTGGCAATGCAAATTGTGGCCATTGCAATATGGTAAAAATTGATGAATTACCAAATACGATGAATACAATGATTCAGTTACCAAAGAAGATGAATGAATTGATTATTTAAAATTTATGTTACGAATTGATTGTGAAATTAAACGGAACACATTGATGATAATAGATTAATGTTAACAAATTTATTAAGGAATGGTGAGTGACTTAAAAGTTGATTAGTAGATATATTTAAGTTTAGAAGACAAAGAAGTTTAGTGAGGCCCAAAATGTTGTTTTTACAAAACAAAGAAGTTTAGTAACAGAAAAGTGAAAGCTATAGTCACATGCATTGATAGATTAAGTAACCGAAAATGATGAAAATGAATTGCATTTAAGGATATGAAGGATAAGGTATTACAATGAAGGAATAGAAAATAGACTTTAGAAAGGATGAATGATTATAGAAAGTGACACACTAGATTTTTTATGATGTGGAACAAATTTGATTAGGTGACACATAAATAGATGATGTGTCAGTGGAGAGAAGGTTAAAGTTATTTTAATATATTATAATAGATTTGCGGCCTTCCTTTGTTTTATTTCATTGTAGCATATCTATCCGGAGAGCAATAAGCTAGCTAAAATGAGTGCTTTTGGAGATGACCACTTTGCCCTTCTCAAAATGACAAATAAAATGCATGATTTGTTAGCAAATGCTCTTGGCCATGTTACACTCAAACTTAAGTTTCTTTATTCAATTTGCTTTTGTTTTCATGATCATAAAAATACTCTATGGAAGCATGTTAAGTTTCTTTTGTTGCAAACTTAATCACTTTTCTAAGCCCCGTGGTCTCCGATGTGGTAGCATCACAAAACCTACCCAAAAGGAAAGATGCAACTTAGATAAACTCCACACCGTTGTTTCGAACAAACTCCAAGCCCTTACTTCTCATTTTCTGATAATTATCATCGAAGTTAACCATGCTGAAATTTGGAGGAGGAGGTCACTGCACTAAAAAATGAGGGTTAGTATGGAGAAGAACGAGGCAGAATTTGGTTTTGGCTCATGAGAATTGGACGCATTGATGTGATGTTGACGCCTAGTGCGGAATTTCTTGTTGTTGTGAGTAAAAGCATGTTATGTTTATGATTATTGGAATGAATCTAGTGATGAGTCTGATTATTAATGAAATGACGAATTTGGTGTCTAGGAATATCGGCTCAAGATGTTGGTGAAGATACAATGTGGTTTTGGTATTCAAACAGAGACTTCAGCGCTTTTGAAAAAGTGGAAAAACAAGAATCATCCACTCTAGTAAATCATTTTACTTCTAGTTACCCAAATTATGTAAAAAATAGTAGTTGCAATCTCCATGCTACCCTTCTTCGAGTCGTTAATGAAGTTATAGAGCCGATTCAAAGAATTACCTTCCACCTAACAAAGGGTAATGGTAAGAGGCAATCCAAACCAAATTTTGATTGCCCAAGTATAGCCATTTAATACATAATCATCTATTTCAACACGAATCTTACACCTAGGACAAATTAGAGGGAAATTGACCCTTCTTTTACATAACTGTGTTTTGACAAGAATGTTTATATGGAGAAGATGCCAAATAAAATGAATTTTCTTAAGGGGAACATTTTGTTTCCATATAGATGTCCAAACAATTTCATCTTGACAACTAGGTTCCGAGTTGTTATTAGTTGCATAATCCCACTTCTTGCTCATGTAATACCTAGACATAATAGAATAATTATCATCCTTAGTCTCTCCCCAACCAACACCATCAAAACAAGAAAAAGAAGAGATAGGAGTCTAAAGGATTTGGAACGCTTCAAAGAAAAGAAACATGTCGTGTGATTAGGTTTTTATTCCAAGCCAAAGTGTTTTGTTGCATAAGCTCTTGAACCATAACATTAGGATTACGCAGTTTAGGACTCCAAATTTTAAACCCATTTTGATATGGTAACCGATTGTCTAGCCAAATGTTCGTAGAAACATCAACCCCAATAATCCAATAGCAACCTTTCCGAAGGATTATTGGAGTCTTTAAAATACCCCTTCAAGTATAATTAGCATTATAACCCTGCTTAGCAAGGAAAAAAAAAGAGTTATAGTAATTTTTACTTTTAAATGTTTTGGAGATGAAAGAGTTTGGTTCAATAAAGAGTCTTCATCCTTGTTTAGCCAACAATGCCTCATTAAAAGCTCTCAAATTGTGTAAACTTTGACCACCATTAGACTTTTTTGGCACGAAGTGTTCCACTTAGTCCAATGAATTATTCTTCAATGATTTTGCTACCCCATCAGAAATTGCATATTATTCTCTCAATATGCTCATATAAACCCTTAGAAAGCAAGAAGCAGTTCATCAAATAAGTGGAGATAATTTGGGCTACAACCTTAATTGAGGTACTCCGCCCAGCTAGCAAAGGAAAGACAACACTTTTTCCACCCTTTTCAATTTCTTCCACACCCTATCTTAGATATAGTCAAAAACTTGGTTCTTACAATGTCTCACATGCATAAGAAACCCACGATATTTAGAGAACATTGTGACGATACGCACAGGCAACCACTGATTGATTTGATATCTCACACTAGCCACCACTCTATGGCTAAAAACCATTTCAAATTTATCTTGGTTGATGATCTTCTCTAAACTTGTTGGTATTTATCCATAATAATTCTAAGTTCTTTTGCTTCATCACTATTAACCTTGCAAGAAATTAAGCTATCATTGACGAAGAAAAGATGGGAGATTTCTAGGGCCTACTTAGCCACAATATTCCCATTATTAGCATTACCATCCTAAGATTGTGAAAGAAGCCTAGATAGAACCTCTACACACAAGATAAATAGGTAGGGAGATAAAGAGATCCCCTTCACGAAGGCCCCGTTGAGGAGTAATTTTTTTTTTTTTTAGGTTTTCCATTGACTAAAATAGAAAAAGACAAGGAAGTAACACATTTTTTAATAGTGTTAACAAGATTAAAAGGAAACCCCAAAGTCCTAAGAGTGCTAAACATGAAATCCCACTCAATCTTATTATACGCCGTACACATGTCAGTTTTAATGTCCACATAATATTTTTTTTGCGTTTGCAGCCAATTCTCGTGTAATAAAAAATATCATCATAAGCTATAATATAATTATGAGAAGTAAACTTTTTAGCACAGAAGCACTCTAATAAGGGCCCACAATATCAAGGAGGACCAACCTAACCCTATTAGCAATGAATTTAGTGACATTTTTAAACAAAGCATTACAAAAGATATGTCTAAAATCATTAAGAGTTTGGGGATTTTTTATTTTAGAAATCAAACAAATAAAAGTTTCATGAAACCTATTAGGATCTCCATTATTATTAAGAATATTAGAACAATAGAAGTGGCATCAGTGTCCATGATGTCCTAAAACCTATGATAGAAAAGAGCAGGCATAATGAAATGAACCTCAGGAGTAGAATCCGTAGACATGGAGAAAAAACTTAATGTTCTGATCACCATGTTGAAGCCACCAAACTCTAGACAGCATATTCCACCACATTTATTGCATTTTAACACATACTAATCTTATCAAGTTATCGATACATTCAAATATAACTTCCAATTATATATACTACGATCAATAAAATAGATACATTATTTTGTCCATCAAGTTTATATCTACTATCATCAATTATAACTTGAATTATAAATAAAATAGATAGATTCAATTATTGAAATTCAGAATTTAAATTCATATTCAAGTTTTTCGATATATCCAATTATATGTAACAATCATTTTGACATTTAAATATATGAAATAATATCATTATAGTTTTTGAATATATCAAAACTGTAAATATATTTCCAAAATCTGTTTTAGTAGTGATTTTATAAATTAAATTGACTAATAAAAGAATATATATTTAAAGACTAAATTGATTAATTAAATACATCGAATGACTAACAAAAAAAATATATTTATGTTTTTACAATTTTGATGTATTCAAAATCTATCATAATACCGTTTCACATGTTCACGTATCAAAATATTTGTTTATTCTCCAATTATATATCTACTGTCTACTAAGTATCTCTATTTTTTTACATTTTAAACTATCTCTCCTGATATCTATACACTTACTATGACATTTTGCATATATATTATTCTTCAATTTATTCTCCAAAATGTTTCGAAAGAGCATAAATATCTAATTCAAATGAATTTAATTGATTTGTCTTTTTCTATATTAAATTTTAAATAATTGAATCAAACTCAACTTCTATTTATTTAGATATTAATTTTACGTCATTCAAAATCAAGAAATTCAAACTAAATAATTATAATTTATTATTATTTCGTTTATTTCATACTATATTAGTGGTATTGTATTAAAAAATATATATTTTGTATTCATATGGTTTTTAATCATTTATTAATTTTGATTGTAGTTAGTCAAAAAAAATATTATATATAATTATTTTGATAGAATAAAAAATCTATAGTATTTATAAAAAAGTTTTTGAAATAAATTTCTTTAATTTTTTAAAATTGTGAACTTAATAGAATCTAATCAACTTAATAGAATCAAATTAACATATTCTTTCTGGATTTAGTTTGAATTATCCCGTTAAACAATAGTTAAATTTGAATTATATTAACTAGAGGTGTACGTGGGTTGGGCTGATTTTGACAAAATCCGATACCCGAACCGATCGATTATCTTTGGGTTGGGTTGAGTTCTAAATTCGTATTTTTTTCATTTAACCCGAACCGATCAGATCAAGAACAGGTTGAGTTGGGTTGGGTTAACGAGTTATAACCAATTTTTTATTTTACGGGAGAAACATAAGTAATAACAATAATACTTTAATTGAATGAAAATATATTTAATACTTAAATGTATCAAAAACTATAAAATTTTAATCACATCATTCAATTCTTTAAAAAAGCCAACGACCTCTCACAAAAAAAAATTCAACAATCTTCAAATACATAAATAAATTCAACAAGCTTCAAATATATAGATAAAGTCAACAGTAAATTCAACAATTTTTAAATATATTACTTTCACCATTACACACAACCCACCAACCATTTTAATTTGAACTAAAATATTGGGTAGCCAAATTTTTAAAATTTTAATAGATAAATAAAAAGTATAATATTGTATTGTATATAAGAATTTTAAGTTGTAAATTTACAAAAATATATTGAAGAAGTGTAGTAAATCAAATTTTGGTTGACATTTTTAATAATTAAAAATTAGTTGGAATTTAGATTGAAAATTTTATTTTATTTTATAAGTATAGTAGTTGTTTTTGTAATTTTTTTTTATAAATTATTCCCTCCAATCTTTTAATAATAGACATCTAAATTATAATTTGGTCTACAAAAATTGATTTTTAATAATAAATTATTCTCTCAAGGTCGTCTTAAAGATATTGGAGGCTCTACTCTAATCTTAAAAATTGAGCCTAATAAAAAAAGTACAATTTTAATAATTAAAAAAAAATGGTAAAATAAATTTTACTCCATATACATATGCCAATCTACTGAGTATAGTATGTCACCTTCACATATGGTACTCAAACATACATTTCGGTAATAATAACCCAAGAATCATTCCTTATAGACTTCTATAAAATTTTGAATAATCTACATGAATGGTTTGAATAAAAGTTAAAGGTCATTTATGTATCAATTTTTATTTACCGTAATTTTTTAATAACAGTGCTTCATTTGTTTATTTGAGAGTATTTATTATTTTCAAATAAAATATTAAAAAAAATGTTTAATAGATTTAAATGTAAAAATTTAAACTAAATTTATTATAAGTATAAGTTTTTTTCATCACAAACTTTCGGTTAATACTTCAAAACTATAACAAAATATAATATTTAAATAAATAATATTTAACTCAAAAATTAGATGGTTCTTTTTAAAAAATAAAATTTAAAAATTAAATATGAATATTATAAATAGACATATACGAAATTACAAGTTCAACTAAACTAACGACTATTGAGAATGTTGGACTCCTGCCCTGCCAAACAAAATTTAAAAAAAATTATAACAAGCTAAAAGTTTAAATCGTTGAACCTATTACCCAAATTGATAAACTGATTTTAATTGAAACCGATAGTAACCCCCATGTAAAACCCCTGTAACTAATTGAAGCAAATAAAACCAACAAAATATCCATTCTAATTATTTTCTCGCAGAAAGAAAGAAACCGAATATTTAGGCGTTACCATTACATTACCGCGCCCAACACTCGTGAATTTTGGCACTGAATTATCAATGGTGCAGAAGTTTGGTGAAGCTGCTTTCAATCTTATCACCGTCGAAAACCTAAACCGCTATAGGTATTTTGTCAATGAACTTCACAACAAAGTTAATACGGTGACTTCTCTTTTCATAATTCTAAACTCTTCATTTATTTTTTTTATCAGTGATCATTTTTCTATTTTTTCGTTTTTTATTTAATGTTCATCAGATTGAGAGTAGGGCCAAATAATATTGAAATACTATTATACAAATTGTGGTGTGGATGATATTGCACAATTCTAGGTTGAATTTCTTGATTCTAATTGCTTTTGCGGTTTATGTTTCTTGTCTCAATACAAAGTCGATGATTCAGACCTTTGTTCCAAAAATTAATGACATATTTCGAGATGTATTTTAGGGTTGATGAAGTTAACATTTGAGTTGTTTGATCTTCATCCAATGTGATAGAAAAAGTATGATGCATTATATTGTAAACCAATTTTACACCAAGGTTGAATAGAAGTCTTGATTTAATCATCTCACTTGATAACTATAACTACCATCATTAAATAACCACTCAATTAACGGTTAGGATTGGTTGTCACTGTATGGTCATTAAACTCATAAGTGATTGTGTACGACTCATTTCGAGATGTATTTTAAATAAGGTTTGGTGAAGTTAAAATTTGAGTTGTTTAATCTTCATCCAACGCATCTCTTGATTGAAATTAGATTTGGTCAAGTTAAAATAACAGTTGTTTCATCTTTATCCAACACGAAATCCTGACTGCATGTTTTCCCCAACCGGAAAGAATCTGGATCGGTATCAAGAATACATCCTTATAGTTTCCTCATGAGAAATTTTACTTTAATTTATTTTTCATAAATATTGACAAATTAAATGAATGAAACTGAAATTTTATAAAAAAAACATTGGAATGTTGCAAAATCATCCCGACCTTTGATCAAAATAAACTGCATTTCAAGAACCCTATGGTGTGAAACAACCATTGCTTAAGATGTAAGCTTTCCTGTTTCCCACTTATTATTTGTGTTACAATATTATGAAGTTGAATGATGGTGTAGAAATTAATAATTTTATTTTCTTTCATCACTCCATCGATAAGGTTCACCGATAGTAATTATGATGGAAAAACACACTTGAGGAGTTAAGTTTTAATTCTAAATAAAGTTTTTCCCTCTTTTGATGCAATTGCTTGTAGTTTTCTTTTCATCAAATTATAGATTTTAGTTAAATTGGAGTTGCAGTCAATATGGAAAGGGGAGGGTAATATCAAGTATGGTAGTTTGATTGATTTCAAGACTAACTTGCTTTTTGTCATTTTGTTTTTATCATATTGTAATCTTACTATCTTATTATCCGATCTAGCATTTCTTAATTCTGATCCATAGAGGAATGAAACCAACATCCTTTTTCCTTTGTATAATATCTCATTTGCTTATTTACCAATTGTATTCTAATTTCTGTCAAGGGATTTATAGGCTAACATTATAACACAGTTATTGTACACTTCTATAAAGTCTAGAGAATATTTTTGAAGCATAATTTCTGCTATGCATTGGTGGGCTTGTGGTGTTTCTATGTTTGAATTTTGAACATTATTTATGTCATGTGTTGAGTGCAGCTTGAGCAGCAAGTACAGGAGGTTGAACAGTTTTTGCAATTCACTGATGTTCAGCATAATGATGGCAAAAATAAAGGTCGGGAGAAACCTCATACCGGCTCTAAGAAGCCGATGCAACGTGTTTCAGGTAGGGAAGCTACTGCTTTAGAAGAAATGCAAGAGGATATCATGCGCCCTTTTACCAAAATATTGAATGAGGCAAGTACAAGTACTTCTTCAATAATTTTTATCTCAGATGTCTATAATTGTTGGATTAAGATAGATTTATGTATCTAAAGGCGTAAATTGGCCACACGCTCAATTTGATCAATATGTTTTCTGCTACCATCAATGAACTTTGATCGACTTTCAATGGTAAACAGGATTGAGTGTTTTCTCCTTTCATTGAAAGGAGAAAACACCATCTTCGATAAATGACATTTGAAGCTTGTGTTATAAGAATTTTAATCAGCTTTCAGGAGTAGACAACATTGAGTGCCTTACCTTTCCACTTATTTTATATATTAGCAGTTAATTTAAGGTGTAAATGTATCATAAGATATTTAGAGAATTCCTTGTTTTCTTTTTCTGTGAGCACCTATTTGTCCATTGCATGCAAAATCTTCGGCAGCGAAGCTACTTTCCACCACCAATCGTCTATAACTTCATCTTTTAACATGTTTCAGCTATATTTACACATGTGTACATAAATAAATTATTGTAAGAAGTGATGTTGTCAAATAACAACTCTATAGCGCTATAGCGTAGCGGAATTTGAACAATATGTTATTTCTCTGTGATACACTATTTAGTACAAAATGTTGTCAAATAGTGGCTATAGCGGCGCTACAGCACAGTAGCATAGCAGAACTTGAACAACCCATATTTTCTTTGATCTGCTATATATGACACTGGTAAGAAGATATGTTGATTTTATGGGGAAAAAACATCTTCTAAAATGTTACTTTCATTGAAAATTAGAAAGCACTGATCAGTTAATTTTTCACTTGCAATGAATAACCTCCTCTTTTCTATTGAATCTTGTGAAGTACTGCACCTGGTTTCCTGCAAAAGCCCAATATTGATGCATTTTCTTTTTTTCAGATAACTCAGCATAAATGGGCTTGGCCCTTTAAGGAACCTGTAGATGTTGAAGGTCTTCAACTGCATGACTATTATGAGGTATTTTTTTAAAATTGTTTTTTTTAATCTTTTCTATTGACTAAGACTATAATTATCTTAATTACATTACATGACATTTGAAACATGTAAACTTTTGAAAAATGGTTTAAATATTTACTTGTTCAGTGTTTCTGGTACTAGTGTAGTAGTGGCTCTTCACCTTGTTATCTATGTATTATATCAGAGTTTCCTGCTAACTCTTCTTCTTAAAACAATCTGTTTGTTTTTCTTCCCCTAGATCATTGAAAAGCCTATGGATTTTAGTACGATAAAAAGAAAAATGGAGGCTAAGGATGGCTCTGGTTATAAGAACGTGCGGGAGATATATGCTGATGTAAGGTTGATCTTTAAGAATGCAATGAAATACAATGATGAAAAGAATGATATCCATGTGATGGCTAAGACCTTGCTGGAAAAATTTGAGAAAAAATGGCTGCTTCTTTTACCTAAAGTTGCTAAGGCGGTAATTTGTTTTTCTCCAAAATATTTTCTTTTCTTTTGGATGAATGAAACTTATGTACAATTCTGGAGGCTGCACTTATAGAAATAACAGTGACTTCAACCATCCTATGCAAAATATTTCTGTAGCTACATTACCTTACTTTATTTGATTATTTCAGGAGAGTGAACTATCAAAGGAAGAGGCACACGAGCAATTAGATAAGAAGCTTGCTCAAGAAGCCACTTATGGCAGTATGACTAGGGATTTAAGCACTGAGGTTTTTTTTGCAGAGTTGTGTTTAAAATCAAATGCTGTTACTCTGAAGAAGTATATTAGATGGTTAATTTACACATTTAATTTATGTTGTTCCAGCTGTCTAAGGTTGATATGGATTTAAAGAATCTCAAAGCAGTAGTGACTGGACAATGCAGGTTTGTGAAAGAGTCGCGCCATATTTTTGTTTTGTGGTCAAGTTCAAATTGCAGTAAAATAGTGTTACATGTCATTTGTTACTTATGATAGGAATTTTATGGATTTAGATTTCTTGCATTTTACACAATCACTTTGTCGTCGATTTGAATTGTCTAGTCAAGATCAGACGGCCCACAATTTGACTTAATATTTTGGTCCTGATTTACAATTTCGAAACAATGATTGATTTAATGGTCCTGATCGCATGACTGTTTCAAATGCGTGATTCTCTTATTGCAAGAAATCTGGATCCGAGTATTATAGCACATAGTCACCCTTTTGTTTGGTCCCCTAAATACACAAATGAGAATTCGTTATGCATTTCCTTTTGATCATGTTATGAAATTGTGTTGCTTAGTATGCATTGTTCTGTTGTTGACAATACTGTAGGAAACTGTCACGTTCAGAGAAATTTATACTTGTGAAAGGTATCCCCAAATTGTCTCCTGATAACCTCCTCCATGCATTAAAGATAGTTAATGAGAGTGATCCAAATTTCAAACATAGTACTCAAATGGTGACCCTTGACCTTGATTCTCAGGTTTGTCATGTTACCTATTGCTATTAATGCTGTTTGCTTTCATTCATTTTCTAACTTTTGTCTGTCCTATCTTATTATCTATAAAGTTTTGATTTTGTTTTGCAAGTGTCTTTTGGCTACTCACCAATTTTATTATCATAATATACAGAGCGACTACACAGTGTGGAGATTGCATATGTATGTTAAAAAAACACTAGAAGTTCAAGCACCAACTGAGGGTACAACTGTCACTACTCATGAAGAAAGTATTGAGGACAAGAAAAACAATTCAAAAAGAAGGAGAATTGGGTGATTCTTTTGCTAAAGACATAAAAAAACCCAAAACAAAATATCAATTGTGTGATTCACTTGTACAACACATAAGGTAGTTATGCTCAAACTTTTAGTTTGACATGCGTGTAGGTATTCTGAAACATTTTACAAAGGTAGCATAAATAAAGACAATAAGAAGCTCTTAAAGGTATCTCCTGCGATAAGGTAGCATAAATAAAGACAATAAGAAGCTCTTAAAGGTATCTCCTGCGATTTTGGATTGGAGACTATCCGAGATTCATTTAAATGATTGACGTTTTCCAATCTATCTTTTATTTGACAAAATGATTAAGGGATCCATGTATCTATCATTTGTGTCCTACTATATTATAATGTACTTGTAAAAAAAATATCGATGATGTCACTTTTACTAATGTACGGACAATCTCATTTGTTTATTTTCTCGTATATTAGAAAATTCAAAGTGAGAGTTTTGAATAAAAAATAAAGAAATAAAATGTCACAATACTATTATTATGGTATTGAAATTAGAGATATTCTTAAAAGGTGATTAAAGCTATCTACCACCCTTTTGTAATAAGCTCAAAACTCACTGTTTATTTGAAGATAGCAAACTCATTTTATAACAGTACAGTAATCGTGGTCAAGAGTCTATGACTAAACTTTCATCAACTAAGTAGAGAGACAATATCCAATCAGTTTAAACAATCACACAATACCATTGATTATCGCATATCTTAATTTTAAGTCAATTTAGTGGAGAAAAAAAACTGTCAAGTGCAGAGCTGACGGTTAACTTATGCGATTACCCCATTCTTTTACACTTCTTATATTTTGCATTTTATGTTTATAATACTCTGAACTTTTTTTCTTATATTTTGCATTTTATGTTTATAATACTCTGAACTTTTTTACACTCTGACTTCCTTAAAAAAATTTATATTTGCACCTTATGCTAAAATACTTAAATTATGAAATTGCTCTCATAATTCGAGTGTTTGAATTGCAAGACTGCTGCGACCATAAATTTTATAAGAGAAAAAAATTTTGTTAAAAAAAATTAAAAAATAAATAATTATTAATTGTGACAAGGTTGTGAAAACTAAATTATATAAGTCTATATGATAATTGTGGTTTGTGTGATTTAATATATGTTAATCAGTTGCGATGAATTCTGACTAGAGTAGACTTAATATGTTAATTAATATACATATTATGGTGTATTATATGAGTAGAATTGTTTTTACTAGTAGAATTGTGATCAAACCACTTTTTAATCAGTGGGATCATACCACTCTTTACACTTTTTATATTTGTACTTTATGCCTAGAATACCCTGAACTTTTTACACCTCGACTTCTCTAAAGCCAAAATACCAAATTCTGAAATTGCTCTCATAATTTAGCGCTTTCTCGAATTGCAAGATGACCGCGACCATAGAGGCAGAGTTGTTAAATTTTATAAGAAAACATGTTTAGGTTAAAAAAAGTTGAAATAATTATTAATTGTAACAAGGTTGTGAAAACCAAATTATATAAGTCTATATGATAATTGTGATTTGTGTGATTTGATATATGTTAATCGGTTGTGATGAATTCCGCCTAGATCTGACATGATATAGATTAATAAATATGCTAATTAATATAGATATTGTAGTGTATGTTGTTGTAATTTTGGATTCTATCATCAAGGTATTTTATGAGTAGAATTGTTTTTATGAGTAAAATTGTGATTGTTATGTTATCGCTGTCGAAATGTATATTGAGCCTAATATGTGAAGGTGATATGTTATATGTACATCGTTTCTTGTTACATGAATTAACCTAACCAAATGACGTGCATCATGTAGATTTAGAGCCTCCGTGGTAGATTGATATGCGTAGGGACTAAAATTTATTTTACCAAATTTTTTAATTATTAAAATTACATTTTTTTATTAGGAACCCAATTTTTAAGATTATAACATATCCTCCAAAATCTTTAAGATGGATATGCATACGTGGCAGTGTGATGTGTCAGTCTCTCTCCTACATGTGCATGATGAATAAGCAAAGACTAAAATGATGTTAAATTTAAAAAACAATTAAAAAAGTCACATAATATGTTCACATACATACCTTTATACCTTTTTCCATTGTCTTCTTCATCTTCCCTTAACCCTAAATGTCTTCCTCATGTTAACATTTTCCCCCAAATTCAAGTTTAATCAATTTGTCTTCATCGAAGATTATTATGATGGAAAGTCAATAAGCACAACGAAGTCAATCTTCTTCCTCTCGGTTGGAAAATTCTTCACAAGTTAAGTTTTTTGTCGTTGTGGGAGAATGGTTGTGAGGCGTGTTTCCTAAACACCAATAAATAGAAGAAGATCATTCTACACTTGCTCAATCATCAATAGTAATATGGGTTAGGGATTTTATATTAAAGGGAAAAATCAAATTTGGCAAATTTGAGATTAAGATTCATTTCTTCAAATTTAGTTTGAGATTTAGATTTGAAATCAATATTATTTTTTCCATATTCAATTTGAGATTCATATTTGAAATCATTTTTTTTGTGGGATGAATATGACTATTCTGGATACTCTTTATGAGTTGATGAAGACTCTGGGTTCAATTCAACTTCAAGAGGTCCTACTCTGAGGCCATGAAGATGGCGGAAGATTTTTTTGTTGATAGAAGACTATTTTGTTTTGTGATAGAATGAAGTTGTAATATTTTGGTGAGCACAATAGTACTTGAAATAGCTTGAAATTTGTTTTATGATAATTATGCGAATTCTAGTTTAGTATTTGAATTTTGGTTTGAATTATGTTTTATGACAACAGCTTGAAGTTTATTACTTTCAAGGACTTATGAATTAAGTTTTATTTTAGAGTCCATTGTGATTATATTTATAACTTTACAAACAAGGATATCCATTATGATTTTACAAAACTGTTGAATTCACTTGAAATAACACAAAATACATTAACACTTTAATTCACTTGAAATAACAAAAAACACATTAACAATATGAAAGAACACAAAACACTTCAATTCAAACAACACAAAACACATTAACTTCAAGTCACTTGAAAGAACACAAAAGACATTAACTTCAAGCCATTAGTCACTTCACTTGCCACGATGTCAATTGACAAAACAAAATAACCACAACCAGAATGTTAATTGCAAAACACATTAAGTACAACCAGAATGTCAATTGACATACTTGTCAAACACGAAGCACACTACAAACTACTCATATTAAAAACTACCCAAACTACTAAATCGAATTTATGACTTGTGGCCCCAAACCATATACAACATTTGCATGACAAACACACCAATTACAAGTGTTCTAAACATCTTTATTTCAACCCCTATAAATTAAAATTTTGTATTAACTTTGTCCTTGAACACTCCATCTCTTCTTTGTTTTGTGCCAATATCGTTTTCTTGGTGCTCTCAATCTTTCATCCTTGATCTATCAATATGTTTGAAGTGTTTTATCATTTCCAAGTGCTTCAATCAATTCGTCAACTCATACAAAGTATTCACAATAGCCATATTCATCCTACAACAAAAATAAATTGATTTCAAATTTGAATCTCAAATCGAATCTAGAAAAAATAATATTGATTTCAAAGTTAAGTCTCAAACTGAATTTGGAAAAATAAACCATAATCCCAACATCATACAGCCATATACATAACCCAATTAACATTGGTAACATAAAAGTTAATGTTGAGGACTAAAGCAACAGACATTTAGATAAGTTAGAGACTCCTTTGGTTTTTTTTGGCTAAGTTAGAGACTAGAATGACAGCGCCCTGCTTTGTTAGGGATCAAAATGAAGTGGCAATGTCAATTACAAGAAAAGGGGGTTTGAATTGTAATTGCTCCATTTTTAAATAATTCATGCTTAATTTAACAATATTTGACTCAAGATCAATCTTGATTTTAAAACACAATAAAAGCAGAACGTTCTTGGTTAGTGAAATCACAAAATTAACTTCTCTATGAGATCTATGGTTAGTTAATCATAAACAAATAGAGATAAGGGAAAGAAGATCACACAGAGATATATCATGGTTCACCCAAAGTGGGTTACGTCCAGTCCTCACAATTGTGAGCTTTTTCACTAAAGTGTTCAAACAAGATAGTTCTTGCTTTTCACACAACCTTTCCAGGTCAATCTTGATCTGTTACAGTATATTACCTTTCTACCTAGAAAGGATTTCCAGTAGTTACCTTTCAATCTTAGAGAGGATTTTTACATATTACCTTTTAACCATAAAAAGATTTTTTACAATTTACTCAAACTATATTCAACACAATAGTCTTGAGTTACAAATGTAATGATTAAAAGAGTTTGATGGATCTGAGTGTACTCAACACTTGTTTGAGTTTGAATTCTTAGCAAATGGCTCAGTACGATATATCCTTGAATCTAGTTAAATGAAACTGGAGTCTTTCCTTTTGATTGAAGAGCTTTAGTATTTTCAAGTATGATTGTATATGTGATAGATTTCTTGCACTAGAAACTCTTGCCTTATCTTTGACCTTGAGGTTCCTTTTATAGGCTTCATGGAGGCTGATGACAGCTCACCTAGCCATTGAAAAAGTCCAGAACGATCTTCGTTTCCATGTTGAGAACTGTTGATCTTAAGAATATTTGACAGCTATTTGATGTCATACTTTGCTCTGTCTCGTGTGCAGACTGCTCAAATGTGCAGTTACAGTGTCCAATCAAGTCTGTCATGGTTGTACTTGCTGCTTGATCAATATGGAGAATGATCTTACTTGTTTGATTATGATGCATAGCTTTTGTCTTTATTTTTTGAATGGATCTTTCTGATGCGATCTGTTATACATCTCGTAACTTTGTAAAAGATGGTTTATTTGCAAATCAGAATCGATCTTTATCTTATTTTCTTTTTAGGAACAAGAACATTCTTGGTTTGAAGAAACTGTAGGCTGTGAAGAATGATCTTCGTTTTTCTAGAATTCTTTCAGAATGTTCTTCGTTTATTTGAATGATCTTGCTTCTTCCAATATGATCTTGTGTTGCTATGTTTAATACCTATCTTTAATTAATACACTCAAAAACACATGTTAAATAACAAAACACTTTTTAGAATCATAATTAGAAGTTTAATTATCTTTATTTGATTATCATCAAAATATTAATTTGGGATTTTGTCTAAATACAAAATGGTGGTTTACTTTATAAATAAATATTAAGTGTGTTTTGCACAATTTTCACTTGGTTTTGTGAGTGACGAAATACGGAATTTTGTGAGTGATAAAATACTGAATTGGGTTAGGGGAAGATGAAGAAGATAATGGAAAAGAAGAAAAAAAATATATGGAGTTGACAATACAAGGACCTATGGGTTGATGGAAGAACTATAATTGTTGATCTTAATATTCCGCCTACCCAGAGTATATCACTTCGATTTAGAGATTGCAACAACGTTCATATTTTCAGCCAAGGATTGCTGGTTGTGGAGTGGCAATATAAATGGTGAGTATACTACTAGAAGTGTATTCCATTGGCTCTTATCTAGGCATCACGATTCAGACCCAATCGACCGCTGGAATTGGATCTAGAAGCTACCTATTGCTGCAAGTGTTCATTTTTTATCTAGCAGGTTTGTCATAATTCGCTTCCAACTAGGTTTCTTTTACATCTTTGAGGCATTAATGTTTCTACTACTTGTCTATATTGTGATGAAGGCATCAAAACTATTATTGATTGCTTGTTGTCTTGCCCACTTATTGTTTTTATTTGGCGTGGGTGCGGTTTTTCACATGTTGCTACAAGATTTATGAAAGTGGCTACAATGAATATTTTAAATACAATGCCCATTACTTTTTAACGAGGTTGAAATCATAATTTCTTTAATTATGTGGAACATATGGTGTACAACAAAAAATGAAATTATATTTTGAAGGAACTCAAGCAATAGTTACTAATTTGTTTTTGAAGAAACTCAAATATGAATTAAATTAGTCCTAATGGGAGTAAAATATCTTAAAAAATTGTACTAATTTAACTAACATTTAATATTATTAGGAACCAAATTAGCTTTTTTTTTCCTAGCAACTTAGGTCTCTGATTTATTTTAGATAACCAATTTGGATTTTTAGACTCTGTTTAGTAAAAAGTAGGGGATGGCAGGAAAGTTAGTTAATGGTGAATATAGATAAGTTAATTGTAGCAATTAACTCATAAAATTTAAAATGATAATAAAAAATATATTTTTAATTAATATTGAGTTTTTTTTCAATTAAGTAGTATAAGCTAGTTAAAAACCTATAAGCTCGTGCTAGAAAGTACTATTATCAAACAACCATACTTCGATGATGCGAACTTATGCACTATAATAAGCTATCTACTATAAGTCACCAGTTTTATCTTGACAATCAAAATTTTAGTATTTGTTTGGTAATGTGGTGATCAAAATTGATATTAAGTGAATTACATTTATAAAATTAGTTTTAGTTATAAAAGTGACTTGAATGTAAAGTGGTAAATGTTTGGATATATTCACGTAAAAGCGAGTTGAATAATAATTTTGTATAAAAATCAAATTTAGACTCAAAAAATGCAAATCATAACTTAAAGTTAGCATCAATGCTTCTTTAAAGCAACCAATCATATCAAAATCAATTTTCCAACACCAAAAAATGTTTTGACTCATCCAAAAGTGGAACCAAATATTCACTTACACAAACAACAACAATATCCAGGTTAGTAAAGAAAATATCAAAAACACATAAATCCAGCACAGAGCCCGTGTTTTTTTTAGTCTTGAAAAACAGTTTTTAAAATGATTTTCAGCCACCAAAGATATTACTAAGTTGAGCCGCGAACTAGGTCGTTCACTTTAAGAAGTTTCACGGTACTGCCCAAAATTGTGCGAGACAAACTATCAACCACAATGTCCCAAGATAAAATAGTTCAATTAAAATTGTATCGATATTCTATTGCACCATAGAAAATCGTTTTATAATTAAACTCTCAATATGACTATAATGACCACTCTAAAATATGGTACTTAAGACCACTCATAAATTGAAGGAACTACCGTACACATACCGCTCTAAAACCGAAATGAAAGTGGTATTAGGACCACTCAAAAATTTGGAAGGGATTACGACACACAAATCGCTCTAAAACCGAAAGGACATTGGTGTTAGGACCACTCAACAAACTCGAAGGGACTACGACACAAAAACCGCTTTAAAACTGAAAAGATAGTGTTATTAGGATCACTCAAAAAAATCGAAGGGATAGAGGAAAAAAAGAGAAAGTTGGGAATTGCATCCAACTTTTGTGTTCTTTTCACAAGAGTTTGACACTCTTTATATAGTGATGGAAGCAATCCCACATATGAAACTATCCAATGTGGGACTTTAGTATTTATAGAGTTGAAAACTACTCAATGTATGAAAGTTTTCCAATATGAGACTTTAACAATTTTTAAATTCACACACTAACATACTCTCTATGTTCCAACAATCCCCTACTTGAATTAAAAAAATGTTTCTGAAGTAGCGTCAAACGCTTCTATAAGGTTGTGCATAACCAAATGTGTCTTCCGGCTTTAAGCTTTACATAATAAGTAAGATTCGGATTCAACAAGAGTGACTCATAGTTTTGAACTATACCTATGACATCAAACCCACGCACAACCTTTTCATAGGGTGTATTCTCAAAAGCTCGTCCGTTAATGGCCCTTCACATCTATCCCATTATAGTGAACGCTCTAGGAATCCTGCCTTGAAATTTTATAGTAAGCGACCTCACTTCCACATTCACATAAGTGAGTCTATTAAAAGTACTCATGTAGCTAGCTACTTCACACCACATAGAGTATAGATCTCATTAAGAGTTTTTATTACCTCATCCTATCACCGCTTTAGGAATCATGCTTCTTTAATTTATAATAGTATGTTCATCTCATATCACTTCACGACCTGTTATTACCCATTGAAATTAATTCTTGGGATCTCCAGTCTTTTAGGCCAGGTTACCATCATGAGTGACTCGTTGATCTATAGGAAATAGTCTCATCCTTTTGGATATGCAATTAGGAATTTCTTTCTAGCTAATCCTCTCGCCAAAGGATCTGCTAAGTTTCCATTAATGCATACATGATCCACTCTAAAAGCTCATTTTAAAAGTAACTCTCTAATTATGTTGTGCTTACGACGTATTTGTCGTCTCTTACCATTATAATAATGGTTCTCAATTTTTGCAATAGTCACAATACTATCGTTGTGGATAACACAATTGAAATTGGTTTTTCCATAAAGGGATCTCAGCGAGCAAGCATCTCAACCAGTTTGTTTCTTCACTAGCAATAGCTTCTGCTATCATTTCATACTCTATAGTGGATTCAGCCAATATCGTTTGTTTCTTCGATTTCCAAGATATAGCTCCACCAGCTGTGTGAAATATATAGCCATTGGTTTCTTTGGAGGCATTTGATAAAGTGTTCCAATTAGTATCACTGTATCCTTCAAGGACAACATGAAATCTTTGATAAAGTAATATGGGACTCATGATCCTTTTAAGGTATCTCATGACTCTCTCTCGATAGCGTGTCAATGCTATATACTAGGTATACTAGTAAACCTGCACAATAGTCCTACGACATAGGCAATGTTGGGTCTAGGACAGTCAGTGGCATATCTGAGATTGCCAAATGCTCGCATTTAGTTTGTCTAACACCTTCACCAATGTTTTCGAAAGGTTTCACACTTAGATCATATGGTGTGCAAGCATGTTTACATTCAAAGTATTTGTATTCTTTAAGATCTTTTCAACATAGTGAGACTGATCCAAAACAATTCCCTTTTCTGACCTAGTAATCTTGATTCCAAGGATTACACTCGCTTTTCTGAGGTCTTTCATATTAAAGTTGTTACACAACAATGATTTCACAATATTTATAGCATGAATGTTTGAACCAAATATGAGTAGATCGTCTACATAGAGACATATGATAGTGCAAATTCCATTTTCATATTTGTAATAAACACATTTGTCACTTTCATTCACTTTAAAGTCATTCGATGTAATCAAGTTATCAAATTTTTCACGTCATTGCTTAAGAGTTTATTTAAGACAATACAAATATTTATCTAACTTATAGACCTTGTTTTCCTGTCCATGAATCACAAAACCTTCAAGTTGTTCTATATAGATTTCTTCTTCCAAGTCACAATTTAAAAAGCAGTTTTAACATCTATTTGGTGTACCACCAAGTTATGAATAGCAACAAGTGAAATGAGTACCCTAATGGATGTAATTCTTGTGACTGGTGAAATTTTTTCGAAAAAATCTATATTTTCTCTTTGTCTAAAACCTTTAGCTATAAGGTGAGTCTTGTATTTATCAACAATTCCATTAGATTTAGTTTCTTTTTCAAGATCCATTGACAATCTATCGGTTTGCAACCAGGAGACAAGTCTACTAAATATCAAGTCTTGTTACACTCTAAAGAATCCATTTCATCGTTTATAGTTTCTGGCCATAGGTCTGCATCCAAAGACGACAAAGCTTCTTGAAGACTTTCAATATCCTCTTCTAAAGAATATGCCGTATAATCGGGTCCATAATCTTTAGCAACTTTTGCTCTCTTATTTCTTCAAGGTTTTGTTTCGCCTTATTCGTTGTTTTCAGTGCTCCTGATCACAAAAACATGACTTGTTCTAGTACCCCCATATTTCTCAATTTTAAAGAGAATATATTTTCATAAAAGTCAACATCATTTGACTCTATGATCACTTTAGCATTTAGGTCATAAAACCTATACGCTTTGTTGTTTACTGCATACCCAATGAAAACACATTCATAGGCTCTACTAGCGAGTTTAACTCACATGGGATCGGGAATTTTGACATAAGCCAGACAACCCCAAGTTCGAAAATAAGACAAGTTCAGTTGTCTTTTCTTCAAAATATCACAAAGGAGATGTTTTATTTTTAGATTTAGGAACTCTATTCAAAACATAGAAAACAGTCAATACAATTTCCCTCCACCAATGAGATGCATCACTAGTGTTAAGCATAATAGCAACAACTAGTTCAGTAAGAGATATATTCTTTCTTTCAGTTTTACCATTTATTTCAGGTGAATATGGTGCAATTGTTTCATGTATAATTTCATGCAGTTTATAAAAATCATTAAGCAGACTACAATCATATTCTATCTTAATATTTCTACTAAATTGATTTTCAATTTCAGTTACAAAGATCCTAAACAGGTCAAGCATTTCACTTTTATTTCTCATTAGTTATACAAAAGCATAGTCAGAACAATCGTCAATAAAAGTGATAAAATAATATTTCCCATTTCTAGTCATAGTCCCATCAAGTTCACATATATGTGAACTCAAATTTTTTGATTACTGATTTATGTGAACTCTTTGTTATTTTAGCTTGACTACCAAAATCACATTTTTCAAAATCATTTAAAGATAACTTTGGAACTAACTCTAAGTTACTTAAGTTTGAAATCATACTTTTGTTCACATGATAGAGTCTAACATGTCAAATATTTAAATCACACAACATGTAAGCAGAAGGAGACATTTTATTAATTTTAACATTTAATTTAAACATGTCATCAATGGCGTACCATTTCCCAACAAAAATAACATTTTTAGAAATGGTATACAAATCTGCGCATATAAATTGAGTAAACCCTGCCTAATTTAGAAGAAAATCAGAAACACAATTATTTCTTATATCTGGAAGCAGGTTTTCAGACTCTCTAGAGAACATTATTTTGTTTTATGCCTGAGAGAAATTTTGAAGTCCTTCCAAGTAGGGTCAGTTTGTCCATAATAACAACAATTTGAAATTGTTTATCTAAAGTCATACCTTCATAGATGATCTCATGAGCTATTTTCTAAATTTCATGTGATTGAGCCTCCACGAATATGTCATCGGTCATCTGATACTTGCGGTAGCAGCTCACAATATACTTTTTAGCCTCAACTTCTTCGATATCATATTTCTTCTTAAAAGCATCCCAAACATCTCTAGTAGTATTGTTGGAACTATAGTAATCATACAGATCATCAGAAAGTCCATTGAGAATACAATTCTTACAAAGGTAATCATTATCCTTCCATTAGGTTAATTTTGTAGCTTTCTTATCCTTTTATGTTTATTTAGTTGTTTATGTGACTATTGGAGTGTTATCTTTTAGAACATTGACAACATTTTTCTTAGCTAAGAAAAATAGCATTTTTTGTTGCCATCGTTTGAAGTGACTTCCCTTAAACCGAAATGGTTTATTGAAATCAGAAGCAGCGGAACCAGATTCATCCAGTAATCTAATTTATTGACGTGACACAAAGAAGCGTCTTAAAGTTGTTTTTGAGTTTTGAAAAATTGTTTTTAAAATAATTTTTAGTCACCGAAGATATTACTAGGTTGAGTCGCAAACTAGGTCCATCTCTTTAAGACGTTTCGCGGCACTGTCCAAAATTGTGCTAGACAGACTATCAACCACAATGTCCCCAGGATAAAAAAACTCAGTTAAAATTGTATTGATATTTTACTGCATCGTAGGAAACCGTTCTAGAATTACACCCTCAATATGGCTATAATGACCACTCTAAAATATGGTACTTAAGACCACTCATAAATCGAAGGGACTACAACACAAAAACCGCTCTAAAATCGAAAGGACAATGGTATTAGGACCACTTAAAACATTCGAATGGACTACGACAAAAAATCGCTCTAAAACTGAAAGGATGGTGATATTAGGACCACTCAAAAAATTCGAAGGGACTACAGCACAAAACCCACTCTAAAACCGAAAGGATAGTGGTATTAAGACCAATCAAAAACATGGAAGGGACAAAAAGAAAGGGGAATAGTGGATTGGAAGTATATCGAGCAGAAAAGGGAGAAAAGAGAAAGTTGGGAATCGCTTCCAACTTTTGTGTACTTTTTACAATAGTTTGATTTCTTTATATAGTGATAGAAATAATCTCACTTATGTAAACTATCCAATGTAGGACTTTAGTATTTATAGAATTAAAAACTACTCAATATATAAATTCACACACTTACGTGCTCTTTATATTTCAAGAGATCATACGTAAATTTCATTCTCAATAAGACGAATGGAAAATAAAATAAAAATATGAGACGAGTGAGAACAAAGTGCAGTGTTAGGAGTAGTAGAATAATTACCGCGTTGTTTCATGATTTGGAGAAAGGAAGAAATGACGGTGGAAATAGGTTTGAGTTCCAGCAAAGCTTTGCCTCTCTTCTCCGCATTAAACCCAACCCAAGCGATATGTGTTTTGTTCGTCAATTGAGAAATAATGGTATTCCGGTGATTGGAAAATGTTCGCCGCAAGCACCAAGGATGCTACTTTCTCTGTTCAATCAAAAATTCAAATTAATCATTACAACATCAGTGAGTTTAGTCGATAGCTATTAAAGATTATTTTGACAATAAATTATATCCACATACTTCTATAATAGTAAGTTATATTTTTCAAATAATATTTTAATTATTCGAGTATTCATTTGAATTTTTTATTAAATCAAATATCAAAGTAACATCGTTCTACACTTTGAATGACTCAAATAATGATTTATTCATTCTTTTTGGGGTAAACCACAATTTTGGTCTCTAAAATTGCAGGGCAGTGTCATATTAGTATTTGACTCAATTATGTTCTTTATTCATCAAAACGTGAATCATTCTAGTTCCTTAACGTTCAATAGAACTTTATCAATGTTAAGTCATTGACGTGAATGCTAACTTAAACGAAAATATGTCTCAAATTTCATGTCATGTGTGTGAATGATGTACCGACGGACTAAAATAATAGTTATGCCAAAATTGTCAAAGAAAAAATTGAAAATTTTGTAACTCCATCATCTCTTCCCCAATTTTTTTTCCCCAAATTGTTTTTCCCCTTTAATTTTTGTGTTTGTGACATAAGTGGTAATTTGTTGCTTTGATCATTATGGTTGATAACTTGCTGCAATTTCGGAAGTTGGCGTATTTTTTGTGTGCTTTTATTTTTATTTTTTGAAAAAGTCAAATTGAAATATATTAACAAAACAATTCACCAAATAATATGTGTCATACATAATAAAAATACAAAACGTAAGATCATACAAAAAACTAACCTCCTTTGATTTTATCCAAACCATAAAGTAAATTTTGTGTGTGTTTACATTATAATTTACAATTTAAAATTATAATATATACTTAAAAATATTATGTTTAATTTATATATTAAATATTTTAAAATCTGACACCCCAATTTTTTTTTCAAACTGCACTATCATTATTGTGTAAATTGAAAATTATTATTACATTTAAAGTATATATACTTTCGCTAAAAAATAGTTTTAAAATAAAATTTAATAAAAAACAATGTTTTGTAATATCACCCTATCTGTCTACTACATTTTAAATTATAATATAAATAATATGGCATAGAATAAAATAGTAAAAATAAACAAATGACAAGTTGATACGAGTTAT
>JBBPBQ010000003.1:10217525-10231911 GCA_037974755.1 Cicer yamashitae
ATAATTATTATTATTATTTATTAATGTATTATTATTTTTTATTATTATTTATTAATATATTATTATTATAATTAATTAATTATTTAAAATCATTTAAAAGACACAAATCGACAAAAAAAAATAAAAATTAGGGCAATTTAATTAAAAAAAAGAATATTAAAAAAAAAATCCTAGTAAATTACTACAAGGTACTTAAACCAAAATAGATTTTACACTGAATATTTTATAAATCTCTTTATCAATGCAATAGAGATTGGAACATGTTATAGTGAACCCTATCCTCTCCCTAAATTTTGTATGATCAATTTATTAGACTATAACTCGGTCCCATGATTTGTACAACTCAAGTGTCTTGCATGCATTTTAAATAGGACAGAGAAACTAAATGTGCCACGTTTTGAGTTTTGCTTATTTTTTATAGACATTTTTAAGTGTATATAAAGAGATACTCAGAGTAATTTTACCATTACTTTTATCACGAAACCAAATATATACTAATGAATGTACAATTTATTACGTTGATTAGTCATTATTATTATTATTATTATTATTATTATTATTATTATTATTATTATTATTATTATTATTATTATTATTATTATTATTATTATATTGGTTAGATTCATACACTTCAATGCAAAAAAGCGAAAATTTATAATCTTAAATTCAAAAGTTTATATATCAATGTCTTTACATCTACTAACTAAGTTGTAGTTACAAAATGATTAAACATTATTAGACCCCATTTAAAATTATGTATATTTTTTTTAAAATGATTTACTTATGTAATAAAATAAACTCCATTTATCTAAGTACTTTTATTAATAATATGAACAAAAAATACACCTATCTCAATTTGGTCATTAAGTTACGTTCTTTTTGCATCGTTAATTTAGTCATCAATCTCAATTTCGATAACAATTAAATTGAAAGTTTACGATCATTTGAAGCTCTACCAAATGCTGCAATATATTTCTTGATTTTCTTTACAACAATTTAAATTCACCTATAACCTTAAAAACAAGGTAATAACAGTCTATTCACATAATCAATATCTTCAGTTTTTTTCACATGCAAATTAACTTAAAGAGTCAACTTATTGTGATTATATTTTAACATTTTATAAGAGTAATTCGAAAAAATTTTCAAATATAAAAAACTACATGCGTAATTTAACGTATCTTAAATACTAAAGATGTAAATGAATGTAACTTAAAGAATCGAATTAAGAAAAAAATAATCTTAAAAGACTTAAATAAAACATAAAAATTTAAATATGTATTTTTGTGAATAATATAATACATAACTAGTAGAATAATCAAGTAAATTGAGATACACTTGTAAAAAAAAAAAAGTAAGGTGTGATACGGTAACTATAAAAACATGGAGATAAATTAAATAAATGTATATATTATTAAAAATAAAAATAGAAGCTAATATGTAGATAAAAATAAACAACTAAAGATAAAAATAACTAATAATAATAATGATCCACTATAAATTAATACTCAAAATTAAATTAAAATTTTATCAAAAATTTACTGTACTTTTTAAAACATTCCTCTTATATTTTACAGATGAAACAATAATTTGTCGAATATAAAAAAAGAAATGTGATATTTAAAACCCAACTCATCTAACATATATATTCAGCGAGAGAATGGTATTGTGATGATAGAAGAGAAGAGTGTTGTAGATGGTTGATAGTATTTTTTGTAATTTTAAAATTCTGATCTACCTTATTAGTTTCCCATAAATAAATAAAAAACAGTCCACATCTACGTTGCATCACCATGGTGCTCAAGTCATGATTCATGACAGATCACACAAACACAACGCAACGCAACGCAACCCACTCACTCACACTCTCTCTCTCTTCCACTCACTTCACTTCACTTCACTCATCTGCCTCATCTATAGCTCAGACAAGGGAACAAGACACAACTAAAACAACAACAACAACACCAAATCTAAATCCAGATCCACCATCATTGAACTTGAACAAGAACTAGTTACATTACATACATAGATAAACATAGAGAGAAAGAGAGAGATTAATTAACAAACATTATGCCTTCTCAATCTCATAATTGCATTTTACTTCCCCAAATTACCCTCACATTTATGCTATATTTACTTATCTTATCCCCAACACCCTCCCTCTCCCTCAACATCACCGCTCTCCTCTCAACCTTCCCCGACTTATCCCAATTCACCGCCCTCCTCTCCGCCGCAACTCCCCTCACCACCGAACTCTCCCACCGCACTTCCCTCTCTCTCCTCGCCGTCCCAAACTCCTTCCTCTCTACCGACCCTCACCTCTCCCACCACCAACTCACCTCCTCCGCCCTCACCGACGTCCTCCGCTACCACGTCCTCCTCCAATTCCTCTCATGGTCCGACCTCCACTCCCTCCCTCCCTCCGGAAAACTTGTCACCACTCTCTTCCAAACCACCGGCCGCGCTACAAACAATTTCGGCTCCGTTAACATCACACACGACCCTCACACCGACGCCGTTTCGATCCGTTCACCTGCACCTTATTCCTCTTCAAACGCAACCGTTATCGAACTTATCAAAACCCTACCGTACAACGTTACAATCTTCACCGTTAATTCTCTCTTAATCCCTTATGGTTTTGATCTCATGGCATCGGAAACTCGTCCTACCATACTTCTAAACATTACTAAAACTTTAATCGAAGCTCATAATTTCAATGTCGCTGCTTCAATGCTTTCCGCTTCCGGCGTCGTTAATGAATTCGAAGCCGGTGAAGGCGGCGCCGGAATCACGATGTTTATTCCCGTCGATGACGCTTTCGCCGATCTACCTCCCTCCGTTTCGTTACAATCACTTCCGGCGGATAAAAAAGCCGTCGTTCTCAAAAACCACGTTCTCCGTGCTTATTACCCTCTCGGTTCACTTCAATCCACTTCGAATCCATTGCAGCCTACACTCGCCACTGAAACCATGGGCGCCGGAAGCTTCACGCTCAACATTTCTAGGTTTAACGGCTCCGTCGCGATTAATACCGGCATTGTTCAAGCTTTAATTACTCAGACGGTGTTTGATCAGAATCCTATAGCGATTTTCGGCGTTTCTAAGGTTTTGTTACCAAAAGAGATTTTTGGGAAGAATCCAATTGTGTCTGCGAAATCGCCTCCGGAAAGTGGTGCTCCTCCTTCGTATGATGACACTCTTTCGCCGGAGAATTCACCGGGGATTGATGGCCAGCCATCACACCTTTCTTCCCCGCCGGGGTTCGGAGTAGATGTGAGCTCAGTTTACGCCGCCGGTGTTTATGGTTCTGAGTTATTTGTTTTTCTTCTTTGTTGTATAAATTTGTATTTAATGGTATAAAGAGTAAATTGTTTTTCCTCATTGTTGTTATTATTATTTTTTTGTGGGGTTTTGTTTTGATTTTCTCCACCTTATGTACACGCTTAATTGCATTATTATTAATTATTGGCTTGCAAATGCAGCCTCTTTTTTACTGCCTCTGTCATCTTCTTTACACCATTTATAGAATCATCAATGTTAGTTGCACCATTGATTTATAATAGTTAGTCTTATTATTGAGTTTGATTGATATAGTTTCTGTTATTGGGTCTTGTCTTGTAGCACTACTAGGACCTCTGTATTTTGATATACAACAAAGTTCACCATGTGTGTTAATTTAATGAGCTTTTGTCTTTTTCTAGACATGATTTCCTTTTATTGTCTCTGCAGCAAGGATACTTATCGAATAATTGTCCCAATATCCGACATGTTTCAGTATTGGACACCGACACATTGATTACATTAAATTAATTCCTTTTATCAAATTATTATCAATGTCGATGTGTCCGTGTAAGTGTTGCATTTGGTGTCTGTGTCAGTATTCGTGCTTCAAAGTTTATTATAGGATTGTAAGGTTTTGTTGAGTGCTGCAGTGAACCCGAATTTCTGTATTGTTATCAAAACCGTTTTACTTAGTTAATACCTCCCAGGTGTTGCACAAGTGATTTTATGCTGATAGGGTGTGTTTGAAGAGTAGACAATTGCATTTGGTGCAGGAGTTCGTGCAGCTTGCTCCATTTGCTTAGATGACCATCAGGTAGTTTCTTCTTTATTGATCTATAATTCTGGATTTCATACGTATTAATCTATATTTTGTGTGCAAATCCAAAAATAATATCATTACTGGTCAAGTTTAATCAAATATTTATTTGTAAGAGCAGAGAAATATTTTTTTGTAAGAACAGAGAAAGGTTTTGAAAACAAAGGTTTTGCACCTTCTTAGAAGAAAGAGCCATTACCAAATCATTTGGTGCTTTTCTTAGTAGAGCTGTGATTATCTTGAGCTTGTTTTCTTTTCACATCCTATGGGAATGGCTCTTTCTTCTTTTAACTACTTATTATGGAATACTATCTACTTTAAAACACCAATCTTCAATGGTTCTGATTTCATATAAGATCGGTCAACAACTTGTATTTAGATCATTGAATAGAACCGACATGTTATGACATTGGATACTGATAAGTTTATATCATGATTCTAGCTTTATATGCTGTGAAACATATTACTCTTTCTTCTTAGTAAATGATATAAATGCCCATGTTTAATTAATTTCTGGTTTTCATTATTTGTGATTTTGCAAAACTGAGGATTTAAAACTGGTGTGACTATAGATTAAGAAATTTAATGTTTAGAGAGTTTAAGCTTGTTTCAAGTAAAGGTAGAAGGTAAATAGAATTCATGCCAAGCAAGCAGAATTTGAAAGATTCTTATTGAGGATGATGTTGATCTTATCTGTATGTAAAGATTGAAAATCTGTGGAGACGATTTAAGCTAGTTTTGTGAGATCGTGAGATCTGACTTTGAAAGGAGCCAAGGAGCATCTTGCTTGAGTCTTTTAAGGAGATTGATTCATCGGAAGGAGGTCATTTGCCTTCTATCTATTTCGTGCTCTTATACAGTTGTTATAAAACTTGAATTTAGTCTGTCTTTCTGCTCATGTTGAAGCTGAATATCCTCCCTCTTGCCCCCAATATGGATTAGCTTGTGGTTTATGGAAGCTTTTCAAGGGAAATAAGTATTTGGCTTTTATCTTACAAAAACATCCTTATCTTGTAAGTTTATCGGTGTTTATGGAGAAAAGTTAGATGATAGAGATTCTTGAGAAATTGAGATGCGGAAGCTGGTTTCAACATAAGGGAAAAGTTATTTTATCTAAAATACTTAATCGTTGGTTGATCATTTGAACTTTTCTTTTTTTTTACTATTGTATGTTGCAAAGATTATTCAAACTGATTTAGACAGTTGGGATCACCATATGTGAAACTTGCAAGCTTCTGTCAGCTTCTTTGACTGTTGCCATTATTATTGGGTGGGTCATTTAATTGTATGTAGGCTGGTTTCAACCACATACATAATTTAGGAGAGAAGTGGTAAGATGGAAAGGCTTAAAATGAAAGATTGTGCAATTATACCTTTCAATTGAAAGATTTGATGTCAGTATTGCAAAACCCAGTTACAACTCTTGCCTCTAGGCACATCTTCCCCCTTTAAAACTTTAAAAGTAAATCTTGCTTCATTTATTTTTTTTTTGTTTCTGCTTCTGCAAAACAAGGAATCTATTGTCTTGATACTGAATATTTATGTTCTGCTATTGCTATTGCAAAATATCTACAATGTTCTGCTACTGCAAAACATCTATAGCTCTTGATACTGAATATTGATATTCTGCTACTGCAAAACAAGGAAACTATTGGTCAGTTGTGTTAAGCATTGTCAACTGATAAGGATGTTTTCGCTTTCTGCTCTAGACTGCTATTATGATTGGAGGGCTTTATCACCTCACGCCAATACGTGTTTTTGTTTCATTCTGTAATCTAAGAAGTATGGATACTGACACGGACATTGGTAATAATTTAAGAAAATGAATTGATTGAATGTAATCAAGATGTCGGTGTAGTGTTGGTGTCGGACACTGGAACACACCTTCGATCAGAGATGTCGGTGCTACAAATTGTTTGGTTTGGAAGAATTACATATCCTCTGTATGTGCATTACTTATTTTTCATTTCTCACCCACTTAAAAATATCTTCATTGTGTAATGTACAAACATTTGGATGTCAATTGAGTGCCTACAAGAACATGATTGATAAGAACTTAATTGTGTCATTTGCCTAATCTTATGAAATAATTGACATTTGACAGTATGCTGTAGTTATTACAATATCAGAGGCAACAAACTTCGCCTCTCTGTTGGAGTGCCCAACCAAACACAGTGATATCTGTACTCCCTTTTATGAAACTAAAGACATGTAGTAAATATGCAGTACGCAATAGTAGGAGTGACGAACTTTTTGTCATAGAGCCACAAAGATGGCATCACAATTGAAAGAGAGATTTGCAAGTGTCAATCCATTGTGTAACCATGTATGGATTTAGAATAGATTATAGAGTTAGCATGTCTGTAAACAATTCTTTTCCAATTTAAACCACTCTGTATAATAACCTTTCTAAAACCACTGGAGTGCATATTCACCTACTTATTCTGAAGCCAATCATATCAAAACCAGCAATTTTAAGAATGTGTTGGCAAACCTGTTCGCAATGGTGATTCGCAGTCTGAAGCTTAATTCTGTGAATGGTGGCATTTTTATGGAGTTTCCATTTCTATCCTTGGATCTTTTGATGGAAAATAGGAGCAGCCATTCATTAATGTACATCTCCAATGGTACATTCTTACCCAAAGCTAATTTGCACTTGGTAGTTATGTCCTCTATTATTGGCTTTATAGCATCCTCTTTAATTGTCATTTACTTTGTCCTTTTTTTAGTATTTTGGGATAGGCATACTATGTCTAACCAGAAGGGACACAGCTGACAAAAACTGTATATTTTTAGGCTATTGTATCCTCCTATGCAAGTCTATGTACTTCAAAGTTTTCTTGCTTGTAATTAAAGCATTAAACACAGTTGGATGAGCCTTAAACCCTTTTTATTCACAAAAAAAAAAGGCAGAAATGTATGGACTTGATCCTATCTATGTGATTCTAATATGACAATTTCTTCTCTCATCCCCCAATGCTATCTGAATTGGTCAATTCTGAGGTGTATTTTGATAAAAAAACGCCTCCAGATTGGCTTATCCGGAGTTGTATTTTGGAGGCTTTTGAAAAGATACGAGGGTGTGAGAAGAAGCTATCTTCTACTAATATTTTATGCTTTTAAAGTTTTGAAAACCTGGTTGCTTTAGGGCCTTCTCTTGAAACCCAAAATTGAGCCTTCTTGTTTGGTATTTGAAGTAGCCTTTTCACCTTTGTGGTTGGTTCACTGTTTCCAACTAGAATGCAAACTGATATTCAACCCTAGATATTTGAAGGAAAATATAACCTAAAAATGAAGGAGTTCATTCATGTTTATTGAGATTTAAGGTGATACCTAAACATTTCAACCTTAAAGGTGATATACAGTGATACCCTTTAATTATGATATATTGAGCTCTTGCATGAATGATGATGTGTCACTCTTATTGTGAATCCGACTATTGTGCAAATATCTTAGTTAATATGGGATGTGATCGTTGTTCTGCCTTGAAATTCTACAAGCACTGTTCTCTTCAAGACTTCAAGTTGGTCATTAATTTTTTAATGATGTTATCGGAGTTTCTAATCTTCTCTTTTTTTTCTTGTAGTTTTTCGTTAGGGTTTAGTTTTAAAAAATTTTCAAAAATGGGACACCTGTGCATTCTTACCATTCGTGAAGGAATCTTTCTTACGATATAGCATTACTCTTTTAAGCATATATCTACTAACTTGATAAGCATACACTAGATTAATGTATTTAGTTTTCAAAATGTTTATACCCTCTGGATGAAATAAAATGTATTTTTTCCTTCTTTTCTTTGAAATAAATTGTATTTCATGAAATACAATTGCTATTTATTTTTGAAAAAGACAATTGCTACTTAAATTGCATTTGAACTTTCTAAATTTGAGATAACTAACGTATGAAAATACTTAAAAAGTCATTAAACAGTCTTCTAGATCCTTTTTTCATCTTAATTGTTGGATGAAGTGATGAAAATTATTGTCTGTTGGTATCAATTTTTATTTTTGGCTACCAATTACATACATCTGTCTGTGTTTATGTTATTTTAAAACATTGTGACATGAAGACTTGACTGTGAGTTATACTAAACACAACACTTATATATCAGCAGGAAAAATGGTTAATTAGATTAAAACTATCAAATTTACAATGATTTTTGTCAACTGAATTTCTCCTAAAAAAAATCATATACTTGAAAAGTATATGTGAAAAGGAGAAAATCAAGTATACTGTTAATTTGTATTAGTAGTTTACTAAATTTCAGAACTAAGGATGTGGTCATCTAAAGTAAAGATACTTTTTCAACCTCCATGGTCTAAGCATCATCATATACTCGAATAACATCGTCTATTTTAGATCGACATATTGGACATTTTCCATTGTTCCATTGTAACTCACTGGCACACTTCATACATGCACACATGTGTCCACACCTGCAAAAATAGTTGGTGACAACATGAGTGCTACTATGTTCATAAGATTGGAAATAAATTATTTAACATAGGTTGTTTTAGAAGCATATATATATATATATATATACCTGTATAGAACTGAGTCAACTTTCATCTCATAGCATATGCAACAATAGCCTTTCTTACCAGCCTTGTTATGTGACTTCTTTTCTTCTTTTTCAACTGTAAAAGTGTTTTGTATTTATTACACTTGTATTCAGAACTCGTGCAACATACAAAGGAGATAACAAGCGTAAAGATAACAAAGTGCTTAATCTACTAGAAATATTCAACTTCAGACAGATAACTTTGTTGAAAAAGCTAAGGATTGTTGAGAAAGTGAGCGAAAGTAAATGTGTAATTGGTATGTCATTTAATTGCATTTGCTTGAGTTATAAGTGACCTATGGAGGAAACTTGTGTAAGAAAAATTTATTTGATTTTCCTTTTGGGTGAAGCAACATTTTCTTTTCTGAACTTGCAGACTGATTGAATTTCAAGTGGCACAGTAATCATGTTAGAAATTTAATTTGTCATGTACTAAGGAGTAAGAAGGTTATTTTTGTAATCAAGAAAATTATTTTTGTTGTAAATTTAAACTAATGTTTCAAAAACCAAACCGAAGCAGATAGTTCAACTGGTTGAACTGTGAACCGACATTGTCTACTGTTTGGCCACAGTTTCGTCCGGGTTCAAGAGGTTTAAGATAGTTGAACCATGACCAAGAGGTCATGGCGCTCTAATGTCTGGTTTATCTTTAAAACATTGGTTTAAGCTGGCATAGCTGGTCCTGCACTAACTAGTTAATTATAAACCTCTTTTCCTTTGTTTTGAAATTTTATAAGCTTATTGAAGAATATGAAATTCCTAATGATGCACTGACAAATTTTTGCAGTAGGAAACTCTCACTGACATAGTTAAAAATGTATAGAAATGAATACAAACCTTTTTGAACCTCTTGGTTCATGGATTGTTGTAACTGTATCATTTGCATATCCAAGCAACTCTTTATTGATTTCCTTAGTTCAGACATTTCTTGATAAAGTTGCTCCATATGGCCTCTTAAATCATATATGAGTTCCATTTCCTGTAAACACAGTCATTTTGTATATTTAATAAAAGATATAAAATCCTTGTATTAAATCATATCTCAAGGTAACATTTGAATGATAAACTCACAATCGAATGAGGATTGATGGATGAAGAGTTTCTCCGATTATCACGGTAAAAAGACGGAGAATGAAAAGGTTGTGAAGATGTAGAAGCAACTCTATCAAAATCATCACCAGCTTCATTGTCTCTATAACTCCATGATGAGGATTGATTAGAATAGTCTCCAACTTCATGATACAAACTACTTGTCAAACTCTCCCCTTCTTGCTCCTCTTCATTCTCTTGCTTATCGTGTTTCTCCTCCTCCTCCTCCTCCTCCTCTTCTTCCCCATTTACCCTTTCCTCCTCTTCCTCCTCGCTTGTCTCTATTCCATTTTCTTGAGGAGTTCTTTCGGGATGCAGGCGTTCTTGTAAAAACGCTATCAACCCTTGATTGTCTTCCTCATTATCTTGACTACTCACTAAATGTGTTTGTGTTACCTTATGAGATTGCATCAATCTATCCATTGTTTCGTGAAAATCGCTAGAAAGGTAAGTTGACACTGTTCGTCTGCAAACATAATTTACTTATATTCAGATCAATGTTAAGTATATATAAAAACATTTTCACAATCTAATTAATATATATAACAACTCTTTGTTTGATATTTTTGCATTTGAACTATGTTTGTGTTGCAGTTGACATGACATCAATTAGAACATACAAAGATAAAAGTGAAAAGTAAAAAAGTTAACATAAAATTATATACCTTTGAAGAAGAACCTGTATATCCTCATTTGGATAACCAGTGTCAAGCATCTCTTTATACCAAGCTTGCCTCCTCTCTTCCCAATAACTCCTCGGCCGCGAAATTTCGCTGATCCAGTCATACCTACTTTCATCATAATTCTCTAACTCTTCTACCATCTCTTCACAACTGCTTTCAGCATAGTTTTGGTTACTTTCCTCCTCTTCTACTGCACAATCATAACTTGTTTCTTCATATTGCTGGTTAATCACCTCTTCCTCGTTCTCATTAACATTTGAATCAATCATTGATGTTGTTGCCTCAGAAGTTTCCTTGGAGTAATCATGCTGAACCTCAAAACATGTTCCTTGGGACATGGCATTTGAACTTGGACGATGTTTTTCACTCGTCTGAGACACCGAATTTTTTGTCGATTCTATGGAGTGACTGGCAGGGCTATGAGAAATCTGGCTGCTTGTGTCTTTGCTGAATTGATCTGAAGTGGACGAGTTTTCCAATTGCGTGATGTTTTTTAATATTTCGCTGCGACGACTTCTTGTGTTAGCTACTTCTGCATGGACTCTACTACTTTGTTCAACTCCAGTGCTAAATTTTTCCCTGAATTATGTAAAGATATATGAGATTCAAAGCTTAATATCAGAAATTGTTTATTGATACATGTAACATAATAAAATGTTGCTATATATTGTGTATCTTGGTCACATAATGCACTTGATGAAATATTTTTGAAGCATAAACCAGTTATAAAAGGAAGTGCTTGATACAATTTTGTTAGAGATTTCTTTATGGAAATTGTCAAACCTTAGTTGCATAATTGAAGATCCATTTGGTTGTACTTGTCTGTTTACTTCCGATGATTCTGATTTCTGGTGAGATAGAATATTAGCTGCCACGCCACGTTGTAATAATTTAAGTCGAAGTAATGCCTGCATTCATATTCAAGCCATGGCATCAGGGTTTTTGATGTCTTCACAACAATTGAGGCCGTATTAGTCATATTTGATCACAATTCTATGTAATATCAAAGATTACAACAGGAACACAAATTTAAAATCTTGGACACAAGTACTAATATAGCAAAAAATAAAAAAATAGAAAGAAATAAGAAGAATTTACTCCCTTTTTTCTTTACCTGAATGCGACCTCGTTGTGAGAACTTGGAGACAGTTCCTCGTTCAGCGAGGTTCTTTAGCTCTCCATGCCTATCATTCTCGAACTGCATAAGCAAATCATTGAATGCTGGACGCCCTCGAAGTTGCGGTGAACAAGTAACTTGAGGAAAAGCTCTTTGGTCTGAAACAAGTTCTGGTGCAAAATCTCTACAAGGAGAACTTGACACACTGCTACTACCAAACCCTTCATGGTCATTGTCATCAGCAAAAGATGGAGGTGGACTCTGAGTTTGACTCGTAGCGGTGAGTTTCTTTATGATATCAGCAACACTGACTCTATCACTCTCATAAGAACACCACCTACTTTGATCACTGGTCTTATCAGACTCCCAATCAGGGAACGAAGAAAATGTTTCTTCGTTCCCTAATAACTGTCCTTCTAAACACTCTCCTAGTTCCGACCCTCTTTGTTCTTCCACAACAACAAACACATTCTCATTATTGCAAGTTGCAATTGTACTTCCCTTTGAACTTGTTTTCTCGAGTGGAGTGTTGGGTTTGGATCCACTTGATTTGTTAAGCCTCTTTTCCCATATCTGAACAAGGGAAGACGCACCAAGGTTCGATGTCTCCGAAGAACATTCATCCGAGATAGAACTAGATGTCCTTGCAATTGAAGGCATGTTGTTGTTGGTGTTATTGTCAATAGACAACAACTCATTCTCCAATGTCGACACCATCTCACGAGCTTGTCTCGCAGCCCACCGATCAAGAAGGCATGAATGTCTCGGGCTAATCAAAGAAGCCAAGAATGATTCATCTTTATCATCCTTGTTAATGATGTTATTGTCATTGTTAAGATTGTATTTTGACAAACCAAGCCTTGCAAGATTATTGCTATCTTTCGAAACCCAACAAGAATCATTGTTGTTGTTACTCATTTGATCCTCATTGTTATTGTTGATGTTGTTTTCATTTGTTGTAGCAGAATCAGAAGACATGGACATGCACGTGTTAAGATGATCAATGACAAAATTCTTAATGTTTCTTTGAAAAGCAGCATGTGTGGTTTTAACTTTATTACTTTCTCTGCATCCATCACGATGATTACGGTCCCTTAAAACACAACCAAATGGAGAAGAAGAAGCAATAATTTCAACTTCAGAAGATGCCATTTTTATTACTACTTTATTTTTTCTTCTTTGTTCTTCTTGGTTTTTTCTTCAAACTTTCAACAATGTTTGCTTTAACCTGAAATCAAAACAACCCTTTTTAGGAAAAGGGGTGAAGAGATTGAAAACATTGCAATCTCATCATCATAGACATATCTTTCTCTTCTTCAAAAAAACAAAACAGAACAATGTGAAACAGAGGAGGAGAAGATGAATGAGAAACAGAAACAAAAACAAAAACAAAAAAAACAAACGTTGTTGTTAGACGAAAAGAAAGGGAGATGTTTAAAGAGTATAAATGCTAAACAAATCAGCATTACCTCATTCCCGTTTTCTGTGTCTATATTTAGAGTTTCATATCGTAACAAACACGGAACAATGAGTCGTCGCACAAAAATAAGGTAATTTCTTTTTTGATGTTTTTTCAACTTTGTTATTAATAAACGTTGTTGATTTCTTTTCTTGGTCTGAATTGGAACAGAGAGAGAGAATGGTGTGGCTAAAAATGGAACAAACGTTTAGTTTAGGGAATAGAATTATAGAAAGAAAGAAAACAAATGTGTGAGGTGCTAAGAAGGGTGCAACATATAAAAATGACGAAAAATAGGGAGGTAATTTTATTTATTTTTATTTTTTTTAAAGATTGGGGTTAATATAAATGTAATGTAATAATATAAGTACGTGAGATATAGTTTGAGAAACGTTAGTTTATGAGCCGTTGAGATTGTGGGGTCGTTAAGTATAAAAGGAAAAGAGAAATTACACTAAAGAGAGCGTCTTTGTGTACCTTATAATTTATTCACTTAATTAATGCACATGGATCACTTTCTCCTTTGTTAATATTGCATTAAACCATAAAAACATATTGCATTAAAACAAGGAAGTAAAATCTAATTGAAAAGACTAATCTCCACAATGTGATAAATTACGATTCAAATTTTAATTAGAAGATTTATTTATATTTTGTGTATGATTGTGACTCGAACATGAATATCTTTAGTTTGAGAAAATGTGTTAGAAAAAAAAAAAACAAATATTACAATAATATAGGAATATCTTAGATTATGTTTGGTAATACATGAGCTAGATCTTATTTTAAAAATGTTAAATCTAAGGTTCCATTTGGCAAAAATAGCACTAGTCAATAAATTACTTGATAGTGAATATCTAATTTAATTTAAAATGTTTGATAAAATTAACGGATGAACTAGCTGAAAAGTATAACTTGATGTAAAAAATATATTTTCAATTAATATTTAAAAAATTTCAATTAAAACAATGAGAGTAAAAATGGAAGAAAAAAATATGAAATGCACTTCAAGTATCTTGTAAAAAATGGTATAAGCTTGAAAAAAAAATGTTATAAGCACATGAAAAAAAATAATTAGGCTCTGTTTAGTAAAATTAGTTGATAGCTGATAGTTTATAACTTAGAGTTGATATCTATTAAGCTAATTGAATGTTTGGTAAAATTAACAGTTCAATTAACTTAAAAATATAAAATAACACTCTTAATTAAAATAAATTTTATCAATTAATGCTTAAAATATTTAAAAAATAGTATTTTAAATTTACAAATCTGATATATTTTCTATTTATTTATTTATCCATTTTATTTATTTTAAATTAAAATAAAAAATAAAATATTTACTTTAAAATATTAATTGTTTTCAAATTTAAATTATTTA
>JBBPBQ010000003.1:10232466-10250515 GCA_037974755.1 Cicer yamashitae
GCCTATTTAAATATCTACTTAACTATTTTTGTATGTACACTCAATTTTTATGTGACTTATTTTTTAAATAAACTAACGAATTCATAAATAAAAAAATCAATATGCAACTCTATTATGAGATTTAATTCATTTTTTTAGGTTTTTTTTGTTTTACTCTATAAGAGATCCTATTTAAATTGTATTTTAAAAGAAGATTTAAATATGTATTTGGTCTTTGCAATTATAACATTTTTTTATTTTAGTTCTCGTAAGTTTTTTTATTTGATTAACATTCCTACAAATATAGTTTCATTTTAAAATAGTCATTTTATTCAATTTCTGTTACAAAATTGTAAAACCAATAAAACATAATCATTTTTAACCAAAAAAAAAAAATAAATATAATTAAATTATAATATTTTTTAACCTAAAATTAACCTCAGATATTCCAGTCTTCTTCTCTAAAAAAAACCTAAATTGCACTTTCTTCTTCATCGTTTCAATCATGTTGCAAAATCTATTACGTTGTGTCGCAATTCATAAAATAAAAAAAATCTGGAAAACTCGAATGAATTTGATTAAAGGTGCAACCCTATCACCATGGTGAATTCCTTCATCACCCTTTATCATTACTAGGTCTAGGACCTGCACTTTCTTCTTTGCCCATCTTTCCTCTACAATCAAATTCTACTCTCACTTTTGAACTTTTCCATATACTCCGCTAAAATCTCTTAATCTTCACGCAAAGAAGAAAACTATGATTTAGAGTCAATTCTAGAATCCACCATTGTCCAACAAGTACTACCAGACGAAGAAAAAAATTATGGTAACGATGAATTTGAATTTGAATACGGTGATGAATCTCAAATGGATGAAGATGTTGGTGACGGTGATGAGAATTATGATGAGGAAGATGACTGAAACGGCGAAGAAGAAGACACGATTTAGGTTTTTTTAGAGAAGAAGATGAAATATTTAGATTAATTTTAGGTTAAAAAATATTATAATTTAATTATATTTGAGTTTTTATTTTTATTTTTAAAATGATTATGTTTTAACTGTATTACAATTTTTGTAATATAAATTGGATGAAATGACTACTTTAAATTAAAATTATATTTATAAGAATGTTAACCAAATAAAAAAACTTACGAATACCAAAATAAAATAAAAATTATAATTACAAGAACAAAATACATATTTAAATCTTATACAAATCTATATGATTCTTTCAATAACTTCCCGTTTTCATATGCAACGGTTTTCTTTCCTTACCTATGGATCAATTAACACTAAACAGAGAAAATGTTTTGAATCTTACGAATTCATTTCCTGGAACTGTTTTTAAGAGCCGTTCAACAATTTTTTCTTCTTTTTAATTGTTTGTTTTAGTGGGTGTCCAGTGTGCCACAAGCTACGTCATTTATGGCAGCTTTTAGAGATGTAAATGCAGCAGTATATATATTCGTTAATCTTTAACAACAGTTATACCATTTTGTCAGGAAAAGTTATCAGATCCCTGAAATATTTTGATGAGTTCATTGCATACTGTTGGACTAAAATAGATATATATTCACATATAATGTATGAGGTAGGGCTGGATAAGATAGTCCGACCCGATCAACTCCGCCGGACTTATGTTGAATTTGGGTGACACAGTTGGGTTGAGGTGGGTAGTTGAGTCTACGTGGATGGTAAATTGAGTTCGTAGGGTTAAATCTGTCGAATCAGGGTGGATGATTTGGGTCCATCGATGATTGAATCTGACCGTCCAAATTATTATTATTATTATTATTAATACATTTAATATTTATTATCTGGCAAAAAAAGAGAGGTTTGGGCTGATTTTTACTGACTTAAATACCACAAGCCCAAACATCAAACCCAATGACCTATAACTTGCAGCCAGAATTGGTTGAAGCCTTTATATTTGATATTTGATTGAAGCCTTCATATTTGATTTTTACCGATTTAAAGACTTCATATTTGATAAGGAGTATGAGATTTTAGAGGGAGTACTAGTAGTTGAGTTATTTTTTTTAAAAAAAAATGTATTCACCGTTATTTGTAATATTTATATGTTTAACATGATAATTCACCATTTTTTAATGCATCATTGATTTAAATGAAAGGTCAGCCGAAAGTGGCCCGCTTTCTTCCTCTCAGTCACCACCTTCAGGTTGTGTTTAAATTATCAAAGGTCCAGTTTCAGTTTGACCATTCATAATTATGTTCAGTTTTTAATTATATTCACTTTTAATTATGTTCAATTTTTTATTTATTATAGACTGCCTTTTTTTGTTGTTGATATTTTGGAGTCACATAAGACTCATCATCAGATATAGCACAATCATGCAACCAACCACTACTTTTTGGGACAATTCTGGATTTTGGAACAAGTCAGCCATATATTTTTGGTATAAAAAAGCTTCATGGGTAAGGCGCTTCATTTAGTTTTAGTTTATTGTAAATGATTTCAATGTTCTTTTGACTGATTTATGATTTATTTTTGCATGATATGTTGTTGAATGTGTTGGGTAAGATGGAGCGAGAAGCTTTTTGAAGGAGCTTGCTAATAAGGATTTATTTTTCAGTTTTGATTTGATTATTATTTCACCACATAACTTGTTAATATAATAAATTATTGACCATCTCACTCACACTTTTGTGGGCATTGGATCAACTTACCATATCTTTGCATCAACTTCTACTTTTGTGGCATTGGATCAAAATTGATCAAAGAAAATCTATGTAAGTTAATTTTTGCAACTTTGTTACAATTCGTTGGTTGGGTATGCAATGCATACTGAAAACTTGATTTAGTTATTTGTTGAAAATTTAAAACATAGATATTGTCATATTGGAGTCTCACTCCTATGAGAACATAACAAAACTGAAGCAATTTTATCACTGCTTTTGAGGTATTTTTCTGCAAATTTTATTGTTGAATGAGTTTGATTATATATAATGTGTTTTACTGTTTTACCAACTATTTTGTAACTTTGTCATTGATGTTATTGTTCTTTCTAATTTGAACATTTTTCAATTCCATTGCTGTTATTTTTTGTCCTTCTAATTTGTATTATATGTGTGCAGAAAAAGAAATACTCATGCTGTTGAAATCACCCAGTATATTATCATGGTGCAACATTATTGCCTTCCTTTGATTAATGTTGAAATTTAATTAAGTTGATCATGATGTAATTTATGCAATTTATACTTGAGGATGTAATTTGTATTTGCTATGTTGTCATGTGACTGTGACTTGATGTTGCAGATAAATTTGTGACTTATTATTAGCCTTAGATTTTATGTAACTAATGACAAATGCTAGTCCTTGAGAACAATGATACAACAAAACTTTGATTGGATCAGACTTTGATTAATATTGTTATAAAAAATTGTGATATAGGAAAATTGAAGATATAAAACAAATATGATGTATGATTAATAGGTTGAGCTAGTTTTTTTTAATTGGCCAAAGTTGTATTATATATAATAAACTATATTGAGCTAGATTATTTTTCATGGCTGAGTCATTATTCAACTTTTTTTTTAAATAAGATGCAAATAAAAAACGAGGCCCAATAAATGCCAACCTGTTGTTACACACCCGCCCACAACCGTGCACTCGATGACCCGACCAGCCCGAAAAAAAAAGACAACGGATGAGATTGAGTTAATGGACACCACCTGGATTGGACTGGTTTGGATGTTTTGGCCTGAACCCGACCTGATGTCCACCCCTAATATGAGACATAGGCTTGAGTAATTGGTAAAGGCTCGCACAAGATACAATATTTTAATAAAATATAAGGTACAAGTACATTAATGAAAAACATAATTTTTTTATATAATTTAAATAAGAAAGTTAAATTGTTCAATTAACAATATAAAATTACAATAAAAGATTAAATACTCAAAAATTGTGTTCGATTATAACAATAGATAGATTCAAATATACAAATAATATTATAGCAATATATGTTTAATTACAATTTTGGTCCCTCCCTCAACTAAAAAATGACGATTTGACATATTATTATTGACGTAACATACAATTCTATGATATAAAACCATCTAGATGCATTAATTATTTATATGTCATTAATTAAATTAAAAATATAAAAAATTTATGAAGTTGAAATCTAGATTTTTACGACATTTTATTTCAATTTCATGGGTGTTAATCATTTTGCATCATCCTATCATATATCCAAACGTCTTCAGTTAAATTAATGACTTTAAGTTGACCGTTAACTATGTGAACTTGGTGACATGATGTGACCTATGATTAGTCACTCTCTAACGGCCACTAGCGAAGTAAATAGGAGACCAGAATTAAAGTAACAAAAAAATATCCAAAATCTTTTCTTCTTGTTGCCACTTGTATTTTTCATCTTTATTTTTAACCCTAAACCAAACATTTGTTCTCTTATTTCTTAATCACAATCTTTTTTTATATGACACATAATTTTTTCTTCATTTCGCAAACAAACGATCAAACTCTTACAAGAAACAACGTCTGAATCTCATTCATACCTTTCAAAATCATGTGACGCAGAACCACAACTACCCTTACAATTACAACCTTGTATATCAAGCTCTATCACCAATAAAAAACCTCTTCAAACTATGCGTTATCCATATTTGCCATTATTGTTTTTTTCATACTAATTAGCTACTTTTGCTAGTTTCTACAAACAAAACTGATACCTTTGTCATACAAATATTGAAAATTACAAATTGAAAATAAAAATAAAAAACCCAAAGAAGAGTCATGAACAGAGCTTTGACAAAGATTTTTGTGAATATGTGCCTCAAATCATCTAACTAAAATTAGTTAAGCTTTAGTGGTTGTTATAACTACCTTCGGCTTAGTTAGTTATAACAAGTTAGTTATAGTTAGTAAAGCTAGTTTAGTTTTGCATACTATAAATAAAGCTGTAAAATTGTAGCAGTTGTGTTGTTGTTTCCAAAAGATTGATTGAGAGAGAGGCATATGCAATTCATGATTCATAGAAGGTCAGAAAGAAGATTGAGTGTAAACAGAAGAGATTGTGAGAAAAGAGAAAACTAGTGAAGACTAGGTGAACAATCTTGAAAGAACTTGATCTTGTAATTTCAAATTCATAGTGAATTGTCTTGCTTGCTTGCCCGTGACGTATGTCTCAACAATTGAGACCGAACACGTAAATCTCGGTGTTATTCTTCCCTTATCTTTCTTTAATTTTCGTTTACTTTGATTGCAGAACTGGTTTTACAAAACTGCAGAAAACGGAGAACGATAATCAATCTATGTTTTCTGGTTTTTTTTTCCAGAACATTCTCCGTTTTCGTTTTTTCTGCAATTGTTTGTTTTTCTGCTTTGTTGGATAACTCTTGTTGCAGATCCCAATATTGTTTTAACAATTGGCACCGTCTGTGGGAAAGGGAGCAACAATGGTTGGAACCACAAAGTTCGATATTGAAAAGTTCAATGGATCAAATGATTTTGGTATGTGGAAGATAAAGATGCATGCTGTCCTAGTACAACAAGGTTTGGTGAATGCATTGAAGGGTGAATCAACTCTTCCAGCAACAATGTCAACTCAAGAAAAGGAAGAACTGATTGAAAAAGCAAAGAGCACTATCATCTTGTGTCTTGGAGACAAAGCTTTGAGGGAAGTTGCAAGGGAACCAACAGCAACAGCCTTATGACTTAAACTTGAATCTCTCTACATGACTAAATCAGTTTCAAATAGGCTCTTCTTGAAACAGCAATTGTTCTCTTTTAAAATGGACGAAGAGAAACCTGTTACATCACAACTTGCTGATTTCAACAAGATTCTTGATGATTTAGAAAGTTTAGAAGTCAAGCTAGATGATGAAGACAAAGCTCTGACCTTGCTTAGAGCCCTGCCAAGTTCATATGAACACTTCAAGGATGCTATTATGTTTGGAAGAGAACAAACAATTACTCTTGAAGAAGTGTATACATCTATCCGGACCAAGGAAAGCTATAAAAAACATGAAACCAAGAATGATAATCTTGCTGAAAGTCTGAATGTGACCAGAGGAAGAACTAACAAGAAAGGATCAAATGGGAATAAACATAGGTCCAATTCAAAAACTAAACCTGAAGGGAAGTATAAATGTTTCCATTGCCACAAGAAGGGACATTTCAAGAAAGACTGTCCTGAAAGAAATGAATCAAGAAACCCTCAAGATTCTGGAAATGATGCGCTTGTTGATGCTGGTTATGAATCTGCAGAGGCATTGATGATTTCAAATTCTGAAAGTGAAAAGAATTGGGTATTAGACTCAGGATGTACTTTCCACGTGTGTCCAAGGAAGGATTATTTTGAATCAATAGACCTTCGTGATGGTGGAATTGTTTTGCTTGGCAACAACAAATCATGTAAGGTGCAAGGCAAAAGATCAATCAGATTCAGAATGTTCAATGGCAAGGAGTTACTGCTGAATGATGTAAGGTACATACCTGAATTAAAAAGAAATTTAATTTCTGTTGGTATGTTTGACATTTTAGGATGTTCCACAAACATAAAGAATGGTATCATGACTATTATTAATAAAGATGATATCATTGTTAAAGGCATTAAAAGAAATGGTTTATACATTTTAGAGGGTTCTACCATAATTGCACAAGCTTCGGTTGCTAGTTCTAATTTGCATTCATCTACTAGAATATGGCATATGAGGTTAGGACATGTAAGTGAAAGAGGCTTAATTGAGTTATCAAAATAGAATTTGCTTAATGGTGACACAATTGAAAAATTGGAATTTTGTGATCATTGCATTCTAGGAAAGTCTAAGAGGGGCAGTTTTGGTGCTGGCCAACACAACACCTCTAGACCATTTGAATATGCTCATTTTGATTTGTGGGGTCCTTCAAGGACAAAAACTCATGCTGGTTGTTCTTACTTCTTAACCATCATTGATGATTATTCTAGAAAAGTATGGATTTATGTCATTAAAAATAAAAGTAACACTTTTATGAAATTTAAAGAATGGCATATGCAAATTGGAACTCAAAAGGAAACCAAGTTGAAATGTTTAAGAACTGACAATGGCCTGGAGTATCTTTCAGAGCAGTTTAATAAGTATTGCAGGGACTTAGGTATCCAAAGACATAGAACAGTTGCAGGCACCCCTCAACAAAATGGCATTGCTGAAAGGATGAACAGAACAATCTTGGAAAGGGTCAGATGTATGATTTTGAGTGCAGGGCTGCCTAAAACATTCTGGGGAGAGGCTGCAGTTACAACAGTGTATTTGATAAATAGATGCCCGTCATCAGCTATTGGATTTAAGACACCAATTGAGATGTGGAATGGCAAACCAGCTGACTACTCAAATCTGAAGGTATTTGGTTCCTTAGCATTTGCTCACACAAGGCAAGATAAGTTGGATCCTAGAGCAATCAAATGTGTTTTCATTGGATATCCTAAAGGAATAAAAGGTTACAAGTTGTGGAGAATTGACCAAGGTGTGCCCAAGTGCATCATATCAAGAGATGTAGCGTTTGATGAAACAAGAATGCCCATGATTGACAAAGAACATTCTCCGTTTCAGTTCTGCAGAAACGCAGAATATTCGCCGTTTCAGTTCTGCAGAAACGCAGAATATTCGCCGTTTCAGTTCTGCAGAAACGCAGAACATTCTCCGTTTCAGTGCTGCAGAAACGAAGAACATTGCAGAAACGCAGAACGTTCTCCGTTTGACAGTGCTTCAAACAGCAATACTGAGAGTGTTCAGATTGAGGTGGAGTCACCTGAAGATCAAGAGATTAATCATGAAGACATTCTTGATACATCACTTGGTGATAATGCAACAACAGAATCAGATTTGGCCAATTACAACTTGGTAAGGGATAGAGAAAGGAGGGTCATAAAACCTCCAATCAGATATGGTGAAGCAGATTTAATTTGTTACGCTTTAAGTGTTGCTGAAGATCTTCAAAGAGATGAACCAAGCAATTACAAAGAAGCCATTAACCGTGAAGACAAGGAAGCTTGGATGACAGCTATGAATGAAGAAATGCAGTCATTAGAAAAGAATCAAACCTGGACTTTGGTTGATATTCCTAAGAGTCAAAGGGTAATTGGATCGAAATGGGTGTTCAATAGAAAGGAAGGCATTCAAGGAAAAGAGGAGATAAGGTTCAAAGCAAGATTAGTTGCAAAGGGATTTTCTCAGCTTGAAGGAATAGATTTCAATGAAGTATTTGCACCAGTTGTAAAACATTGTTCAATCAGAATTCTGCTTTCAATTGTAACTCAACAAGACTTGGAATTAGAGCAGCTGGATGTCAAAACAGCATTTCTACATGGTGATCTTGAAGAAACCATCTATATGCAGCAACCTGAAGGATTTGCAAAAGGCAGCAACAAGGTTTGTCTTCTTAAAAAGTCATTGTATGGCCTAAAGCAAAGTCCTAGACAGTGGTACAGGAAGTTTGAAGATTTCATGATAAGAACTGGTTTCCAAAGATGTAGTTTTGACAGTTGTGTTTACATTTTGAAAGAGGAAAGTCAAGAACGTTCTCCAACTCAAGAACGTTCTCCAGCTCGAGAACATTCTCCAGTTTTTCATAAAAGGCAAGAATGTTCTCCAACTTACCTATTACTCTATGTGGATGATATTCTTCTTGCAAGCTCAAGTAAAGACCAGATTAAAAGGCTCAAAGCTGATCTTAGTAATGAGTTTGAGATGAAAGAACTTGGAGAGGCCAAAAGGATCTTAGGAATGGATATAAAGAGAAACAGAATGAAGGGGGAACTATTTCTTTCTCAGGCTGCCTACTTGAAGAAAGTTGTCACTAAATACAGAATGCATGAAGCAAGACATGTTACTACTCCTTTGGGACAAAATTTCAAATTGTCTATGCAAGACTCACCTAAGACAGATGAGGAAAGGCAAATAATGAGTATAATTCCTTATGCTAGTGGAGTTGGCAGCATAATGTATGGGATGATCTGCAGCAGGCCAGATTTAGCTTATGTTGTGAATGTTGTCAGCAGATTTATGACTAATCCAGGAGCACTACATTGGTCAGCACTCAAGTGGATTATGAGGTACTTAAATGGTTCACTGACAGCAGGTTTAAAGTTCAAAAAGACTCATCATGACAAGGAACCAATCAAGGGATACGTGGACTCGGATTATGCCGGAAACATGGACACTAGAAAATCAATTTCTGGTTATGTTTTCACTTTATTTGGGACTGCTGTAAGTTGGAGAGCAATTACACAGTCGGTGGTAGCACTTTCTACAACCCAAGCTGAATTCATTGCGCTTACTGAAGGTGTTAAAGAAGCTTTATGGATGAAAGGACTTATTGGTGAACTAGGAATAAATCAGAATTGTGTTTCAATTTATTGTGATAGTCAAAGTGCTATACACTTATCCAAACATCAAGTGTATCATAATAAGTCTAAAAATATTGATGTTAAGTATCACTTCATAAGAGATGTGATCGATTCAAAGCAGGTTTCAGTTGAGAAAATTGCAATTGAGGACAACCCAGCTGATGCATTCACCAAATCACTTTCACAAGCTAAGTTCAAGCATTGCTTGGACATAGTTGGCTTCGACAAAGAGTAAGGCTGAAGCAATGGCAGCAAGGACAATGATGGAGTTATTATGATATTGAGTCAAGGTGGAGAATTGTGAATATGTGCCTCAAATCATCTAACTAAAGTTAGTTAAGCTTTAGTGGTTGTTATAACTACCTTTGGCTAAGTTAGTTATGACAAGTTAGTTATAGTTAGTAAAACTAGTTTAGTTTTGCATACTATAAATAAAGTTGTAAAATTGTAGCAGCTGTGTTGTTGTTTCCAAAAGATTGATTGAGAGAAAGGCATATGCAATTCATGATTCATAGAAGGTCAGAAAGAAGATTGAGTGTAAACAGAAGAGATTGTGAGAAAAGAGAAAACTAGTGAAGACTAGGTGAACAATCTTGAAAGAACTTGATCTTGTAATTTCAAATTCATAGTGAATTGTCTTGCTTGCTTGCCCGTGACGTACGTCTCAACAATTGAGACCGAACACGTAAATCTCGGTGTTATTCTTCCCTTATCTTTCTTTAATTTTCGTTTACTTTGATTGCAGAACTGTTTTTACAAAACTGCATAAAACGAAGAACGATAATCAATCTCTGTTTTCTGGTTTTTTTCCAGAAGATTCTCCGTTTTCGTTTTTTCTGCAATTGTTTGTTTTTCTGCTTTGTTGGATAACTCTTGTTGCAGATCCCAATATTGTTTTAACAATTTTTCATGACTATGACTTGATGCTTTTGATTTTATCATCTTTGTCATCCGTGTTTGTATTTTCCTACAGATTTTCTCTAACTCCATAACCCTCCATTACATTCCTTGCAAACGTGCTCTAAGTTTCTGTGGGAAGATGAAGAAGAAATTTGGAGAAAAATAAATGTTAGGTTTAGGATCAGGGATGAAGATGAAGAACACACTAGCTGGTAAGTTGAAAGTTTTTTTGATTTTTTTTTTGTTGCTGTCATTTTAGTCTCTATCTATTCAGCTACATATGACACTGAGAAAATGATACTTCATATGTCACATATGAGTGACCGGAGGTCTTTATGTCCGACATTGATGGACATAAAAATGGAAACGATGGTTGTGAGAATGGCATGGGTTGCTGGTATTGTGGCGTTGATTGGGCAAAGGTATATACTGGCAGAGCTTGGTGTTGAAGCAAACGTTACGATTAGTTGATCTCTTCTATTAAATTTTGATCTAATGATGTGAAAAATTTGTGGCATGTCTAATAGGAATCCGACGTGCTATTAACATAAATACTTAATGTCGTATTTAGTCCCTTATATTTATGTTAGATTTTACTTTGATCCCTTATATTTTAAAATTTTGTAATTTGGTTCTTTACTATAGTAATATTAAGATTAATTGGTCTATTTTGCTAATTTTTGACTTAACATTGTGTATAACATGTCCGACAATTTCTACTCGTTCTTATGACTATTTGGAATATTGTATTTTTCAAACTATAAAAACTCTTGCAAACTATGAGAGAAGTTTTTGAGAATGTAGAAATTTTAAAGTATTGAATGACATGTTATATAGTATTAAACGCAGACTTAAATGAAGAGACTAACTAATCCTAATGTTATTAAAATAAGAATCAAATTGAAACTTTTAAAATATAAAAATAAAAGTATAACCTAAAATAAACATACCGGGACTATATATGTCTGTATGTTAATAGCCATGTTGGATTCTCGTTAAACAGTCATGATATTTTCACAGCGTTACGTTAAAATTTAACTAAAGGGACCAACTAATCATAATATTACTAATGTAAGGAACCAAATAAAAACTTTTAAAACGTAGAAGATCAAAGTGAAACCCAAAATAAACGTAAGAGACCAGAATTAAACTTTTTTTTCTTAGATTAGAGCTATAAAATGTTATGTGGAGACCAAAGATAACATTTTTTAAAGCACTATCATAAAGCTTGTGAGATTTCAAAATGATTCTTTAACTATGTATCACAAACTCACTTATAACTGTCTAAATAAAAGCTTATGACATTGCCATAATATTCTATATTGAAAGTATCTAATTCACCATGCAAGTGTGTTGAGATTTAAAAAAAACATATATTAATCAATAAATGTTACATATACCTCTAATTTCAATAGAGTTAAGGGTCTTCCACACAAAATTTTGAAAAGAATGCACACCATGAAATATTAGCACAAGACCAAATGGAAAATTTGTAATATCAAATCACCTTTCAATTCATAAATCTCCACATTAAAGTAGCAATGGAACAAAACATTCAAATTGAAGTGCCAAAATCACTAATATCAATCAAGAACAGGAACATTAAAAATAAAAGTCAGCAAAATCCATCTTCAATTGTACTAATGATTCAATTTCATCTTCTCAAAATCCAGCTTTTTGTTCTTGGAAACATGTAGAAGAAGATCACATACTTGCCTTGATGATGGCCTCTCATGTGGTGTAGTTTTGGTACACTGTAATGCTATCTCAAGCACTTGAAATGCAGCAAACTCTTCAAAAGGTAAAAGGGGTTTGAGTTCAGGATCTATCACTTCTTCACATTCAGTTTCTTTCATGTTAATGTGCATCTCCACCCATTTCACCATGTCTATGCCTCCTCTAAATGCTGCATCAGTTGGCATTTTACCAGTAATAAGTTCCATTAGCACAATTCCCATGCTGTAAATGTCACTCTTTTCTGTTGCCTTCAATGAGTATCCAAACTCTGACAAACAAGCATATGTTAAGAATGATGCGTTAATATCTATGAAGTACCGACACGCAAACACAAACAATGAGACAACAGGCACGTAGGCACCAATAATAATTTCAAATAATAGAAATGATTGAGTCTTTTTTTTTTGGATTATAAAAAAAGTGATTTTGACATTCAATAATAATTTATAGATTATTTTTTAGATTAAAAAAACATAAGCTATTTTGTGTGTGTTTATTGTGATGAAAAAATGATTTTCATGAGAAGTTACTCAAAACAGCTTCTCATTTGAAGCACTGTTTTAGATTAAAAAAAAATTGCAACAAACAAATGAAAATTCAAAAAAGTGATTGTTTAAAAAAAAAGTTGTAACAGACCCTAAATGTAACCACAAATATGGGTGACAATGTTACACAGCTAGACAACTACACAATTACACAGATTAATGGTTAAGCTAAATGAAAATAAAACAAAAACAATACAGATCAATGATGTATGATCATTACCTGGGGCTATGTAACCATAAGACCCTGCAAAACAAGAAGTAGACTCAGTATTTGAGTCATGATTCTCAATGAGTGCTTTAGCCAATCCAAAATCTCCTAAGTGTGCATCCATTTTAGAATCCAACAACACATTGCTTGATTTGATGTCCCTATGAATGATCTTTGGCACACAATCATGATGAAGGTACTCCACTCCTTGAGCTAACCCCAAAGCAATTTTGAACCTTGTTTCCCAATCAAGACTTCTCTTTGCTTTAAGAGGTTTTTTATGTAACCAATCCCACACACTTCCATTCTCCATAAACTCATATATCAAAAAATTCCAACCTGTTCCTTTGTTTCTATTGCTACAACAACCAACCAGTTTCACCAAATGTCTATGCTTAATCCTCCCTAAAGTCTTCACTTCTCTTATAAAGCTTTTATGTAAAAGATATTCATCTTTCAATGAAATTTTCTTGACAGCAAAAGTTTCACCGGTAGCAAATTCGACCCGGTAGACTGTTCCGGAACCTCCAGCACCAATTATGAATTCATCACTCAAATTGTTTGTAGCTTCCATGATGTCTTCCCACCTGAAATCGCGATTTCCAGCTGTAGTACTTAGAGGGAACAAGAGCCGTTTCTGTGCTTGCGACGAAGACGAGGAGAAAAACCAGCCAACTTCATTGCCTTTCTTTGAAAAATCTTGCCTATTTCTCAAGAAGATTTTTACAGCAAGAACCATTAGTGCAATTGCAGCTAGAGTTGAAATGGCTGAGATTATAACGATCGATCTCTCACTTAACCCCGAAAGCCTATTGCAGAAAGCACGGCTGCGGCCGCATCTCCCAATAGAGGCTCCACAGAGACGGATATTCCCTTCAAACGTTTTGTTTGGCCAGCGGGAGAACCGCTTATCCAATGCACCTTGAAAGTTATTGTAAGAAATATCGAGCTTTTCCAAACTAACCATTTCGGCGATGAGTGAAGGAACTTCTCCATTAAGTTGATTGTGAGATAGATCAAGTGCTTCCAATTTCGCCAACGTGCCAAGAGAAGATGGAACCTGACCAGAGAGATTATTGTAACTGAGGTCTAAAACGATTTGAAGATTTTGAAGATTTCCAATCTCAATTGGTATGTTTCCACTAAACACATTTCGAGAGAGAGTAAGTTCATAAAGATTTCTCAACTTACCTATGGCAATAGGAATAGGTCCAGAAAAATTATTATGGTCAAGTCTAAGGACATTAAGGGATTGAAGATCACCAATATCATTTGAGAGACTTCCATTAAGGGAATTGTTGTTCAATGAAAGAACCAACAACATAGGTAATTTGAATAGGCCTAATGGAATAGGACCAAAAAATTGATTAAATGCTAGATTAAGCTCTCCTAACTTAGGCAAATTTCCTAACCATGATGGAATGTGTCCAAAAAGAAAGTTATTGTTTAAATGAATGAAGGCTAGTTTACTACACAAAGATAGTTCACTTGGTATTGGTCCTATGAGTGAATTTCCTGATAAGTCTAACAACGACAATCCGACAATTTTTCCAAATGTCCTTGGAATTTCACCAGAAAATTTGTTACCTCCTAATCTAAGCCTCTCAAGGGACACTGAATTTCCCAACTGGGAAGGAATTTTACCATCAAATTCATTACCTGTGACATCAAAAGAAAGAAACAACCTAGAGCTACATAATGGAACCAAACTTCCATTAAGTCTATTCTTTGAAAGATTAACTCTAGTCAAATTTGCTACATTTACCATTTGGTGAGGAACACTACCTTCAAGAGAATTGTTGTAAAGCATGAACTGCTTCAAGTCTTTAAGGAAACCAAATGTTGCAGGAATTCCACCAGAGAGATTATTATCTGCCAAATCAAGCACATTCAATTTATGACAATTACCAAGTGTAGCTGGAATCTCACCAGCAAGCTCATTCTGTCTAAGGTGAAGAAAATTCAACTCTTTAAGCCTTCCAATAGTAATTGGAATTCTTCCACTAAAATGGTTACCAAATAAATCAACCATTTGCAAATGTGAACAATTACCAATCTCCATAGGAATTTTCCCAGAAAATTGATTATCATAAAGATACAAAATTTCCAATTTTCCAAGCCTTCCAATCTCTCTAGGCAGAGTACCCTGCAACTTGTTATGATACAATGCAAGTGTTTGCATGTTTGTTAAGTTACCTATGAAAGGTGAAATTGAACCAACCAAACTATTGTTGTGAAGCAAAAGATCAGTTAAACCCAATAAACCATAAATCTCAATAGGTATTGAACCATTGAGTGAATTGTTTGATAAATCAAGTTGCTTCAATGATTTACATTCACTCAACTCAATTGGAATCTCACCATAAAGTCCACACATTGATATCATTAAATGCTCCAAATTTGTTGCATTGGAACATATAATTTTTGGAATTTTTCCATATAATGGGTTACCAGAAAGAACCATGTATTTCAACTGACCCATGATGCTGAAATTTTCTGGAATCCCTCCACTGAATTTGTTCATTGACAAGTCGAGATTTTGAAGCTTGCCCATTTGAGATAGAGACTTTGGAATGTGACCCTCGAGTTTGTTTTCCATTAAATTGAGATAAAGAAGTTCACTCATTTGACCGAGTTGACTCGGTATCTCCCCTATTAAGCTGTTGTTTGCAAAGTTGAGAACTTGGAGGTTTCTGAGTTGACTCAGTTGACTCGGGATTGTTCCATTTAGTTTGTTGTCAGCTGCAGAGAAGTTGATGAGGCTTGAACAGTTACCTAACTCGGACGGAATCGGACCTGTTAACTCGTTGTCTTGAAGAATCAGGTTCTCCAACTCACTGAGTCGACCAAGTTGACTCGGAATCAACCCGGTGAGTCTGCACGAAGCTAAACCAAGGCTAACAAGGTTGACCAAATTGCCGAACGAAGCGGGAATTGAACCACTGAGTTCATTGTCACCGAGTCGCACAACTCGGAGACTCAGTAACGAGCCTAACTCGGTGGGAATTTGACCCTTTAGTTGGTTTGAAAAGAGAAGCAAAGATTCTAATTTGGTGAGGTTGGAGAGAGAAGGTGGAATGGGACCCACAAGATTGTTTGATGAAAGATCAAGGTGGAGTAGGTTTTGTAAATGACCGAGTGAAGGTGATATTGACCCAGTGAGTGACGAGTTGGATAGGTTGAGTCCAACCACAGCATGCACCGAGTCATTTGAATTCAACTTTTTGATCAACTCACATGAAACACCTCTCCAACTACAGTAATCAGTGTTGTTCTCTGACCAATCAATCAAAACATTTTCAGGGTCTTTCAAAAAAGATGATTTCACCTCCAAAAGCACTTTCAAAGTGCTTATTTGAGTGATTCCATTGTCTAAACCATTGCAAAGGACTAATAGAACACAAGAGAAGAAGCACAGGTGAAAAAGTTTCAATTTTTTCATTTTTGATGCTATTTTGGTGTAGTTTTCTAGTTTAAATTTTTGTTTACAAATTTAGCAAACATGAATAAATCTTTGGTTGCAAGAAGTAGTAGTATAAAAAAAAATAAAGATGATTAAATGAAGAAAATTGAATATGGTGGTTGAAGAGTTTGGAATGCGGTGGTGGTTGTTCTTGGATTGTGCGAAGAGAAAGACGTGTAGCAGAAAAGAGTTTCATTCATTTCACTTCACATAGTTGGCTGTGAAACTGTGTCTGTGTTATCATGCATGGCGTTGGAATGACATGTAGTGAAATCTTATTGTTGGCATTAATGTTTGCTCATTTAATGTGCAAGAGATAAAGTTGAGATTTTGAGAAAGTCAAGAAGCTGAGTATGGGAAATGTAAGAAAAAGAAATTAATGCAATAAATGTGATTTAAGATTTTTACATATAAATATATTACAACAAATGTCATTATATATATTAAAAAATATAATAAATATAATAAAAAATAATTATTTTATTAAATTTAAATGATATTTATTTTAAAATAATCTTTTTAAAGTGAGATTGAAGTAGTGCAAAAATAACACGGTCAATCAAATATTTTATTATATAGTTGTAATTTTTATCGATAAATATTTTTATCAATTTATAATTCATGTTAATTGTTAATGTACTATATATTGATAATATATCGTCATTAAACCTTTTTAAATTAATTAGGTACCCGTGAAAAAATGAAGTCATGAAGATATGGAGTGAGCAAGGATGAGATACACTGATTGGGTGAACTGACGGAGAGAAATAATTTGTGGATTTGCTTGATTTCTTACTCAACAACATCAAGGAAGAATACCCCAATCAGAAAGCAAGCAGTTCATTTTCCCTTTATACTCACTGTCACTTACGATACATCGTTTTTTAATACATATTAACAAATACAATCATTAAAATTAAAAGAAAGGGAAAGATAATTTATAATTATTATTAAATTTTTTACTATTATCAACATAAAATATAATAATATTTTAAAAGTAATGTATATAATAATTAATAAAAAATAATATAAAAAATAATAATTAAAATTGTATTAATACTATATTATTTTTTTTATTAAAATAACATTTACTATGAGACCGAAGGAGAAATAGTTATTTAGATTTTTTTGAATGTGTATAAAAAAAATAGTGTTGTCCTGTGCACAAAATTTTGCTTCATTGGAGCAATGAATTCAACCTTATCTCACTTGATTTCATTGGTAAAAATTATTTATTTCATTGGTGAAAACAAACTTGTTTTTGACAGTAAAACAAACTTTGTGCATTGGTACAAGACGTATTCCACTTTAGCACCATAAAACTAGCTAGTTTTTTAAGTCATTTAATGTATTAGTCATTGTTACTACATTTTTTTAGCATGTATTAAAATTAATATATATATATATATAGGCTAAATACCATCTGTGATCCCTTAACTTAATTTCGGTTAACGATTTAGTCATTTATCTTTTTTTTTTTCGATGTGGTCCTTTATGTTTTTAAATAATTTCAGCGTTACCCTTTAAGTGGGGTTCCGTTAAGAAAAAGTTAAAAAATTCATCATCTAGATCATTGCATATGTTCATCAAACCTCTAGGAACGATTGTCACTGATCTGAAGTGATGTCTATGGAGTATAAATACCCCATAGCTTCAGTTTTAACGAATCAATCCTACTACCAAACTTAGATTAAACTTTGAATATTTTTCTGAAATATTTCCAAAACATAAAGGGTAACTTTTTCTGAACACGGAGGAGGAAATTTTTTAACTTTTTCTTAACGAAACACCACTTAAAGGGTAACGCTGAAATTATTTAAAAATATAAAGGACCAAATCGGAAAAA
>JBBPBQ010000003.1:10250656-10266004 GCA_037974755.1 Cicer yamashitae
AAAAAAAAAAAAAAAAAAAAAAAAAAAAAAAAAAAAAAAAAAAAAAAAAAAGATAAAGGACTAAATCGTTAACTGAAATTAAGTTAAAGGACCACATGTGGTATTTAGTCATATATATATATATATATATATTTAAATGTGTTGTTTTAGTTAATTTGATCCTATTATGTATTTTTCGTTGTCAATTTAATTGTTAGGTCATATGTATTTGGTTAATAAGTGTGGTCAAAGAAGTAAGTTGTTGTTGTTCTATTGTCGTGCCAAGCAAAATATATTGCCACATGTCATGCAGCTTGTCAAGTTGTATGGATCTAATCCTTGACGATTGAAATTGGAATTGATGAAAAAGGAGCTATGCAACTGTTAGGGGACAACAAATCAGCTATTAACTTGACAAAAAATTTAATTGCAGAAGTAAGCACATTGAAACCAAGTTCCATTACTTGCATGATCAAGTCGCAAGTTAAAAACTCAAACTCATATATTGTAAATTTGAAGTGGAGCATATTGACATCCTAACCAAGCCATTAGAGATTCAAAGAATTAAGGAAGGTGCTAAACATTGTGTCATTAGAATCATTGAATTAATTAATGAGGTGTATTGTGATGTAATCCAATTAGTAAAGTTAGTTACTTAGCTGTTAGTGTGAAATACAAAATTGAAGCTTATGGATATATTGTATAAATACTTGTGAAGCAAGCAATAAAATTAAATCATTGATAATGTCATTTCCATTACTTTTTGATACTCTAAATTATTTCTCTAACAAAACAAACACACAAAATGAGATCTCACATAACATAAGATGGATTGATCTTTATAGTAAATAAATCATTTATCTTTCCTTCATTAATTCAAGTTAAAAATACAGACTAAAAAATATATGAAAAGTTGAATCTTCATCGAATGGTTGGGATACATAGACAACATTAATCGCAAATTCCAAATCAATTTATAAAATAGTATATCGACTCAAACTTGAATCAATTTAAATTGAGATGATCTAAATTCATTTAAATGAGTTAAATTAAAAATTTGCTTTTGACTTATTAAAAAAAAATTGAGTTTGAGTCATTTATCTTAGATAAATAATTAAACCCTCAAGACTTGATAAAAATTCCGCATATATTTTTTCATTTTCATAATATACATAACAAAAGCTAGTAAAATTATCATTAAAATATTGGTGGAATAGTTTCCCTTTTTCATAACATCATCAACTTATTTTAGACCTAGGTTTTTGGTTTGGATTAAGAAGTAAGAAACTTAATTAATTAGTAATATAGAAGTATATAGTTTACTACATATTACAATATGTATATATCACATAAAACCTTTTTTTACTAATATGTCACATAAAACTTAAGCTTAATTCATTTAAATAATTGAGCTTAATCTCAAGGTCATATTTAATTAGAAATCTAATATAATTAAACAGACGAAAATGATTAAAATTTCAACAAGTTAGGACCAAATAATTCAATATTTCTTCTACTTTTTTACACGGCTTCTATTTTTTGGGTCTATAAGTTGCTTCCATTCGAAATAATCTTTTTCGAAACACATCGATTATTAAATGTCCGTTATCTCTCTCAACGGATATTTGAACTTATGTTGTGGGATTCTAGCTAGTACATTCCATTAGATCAAATTCCTATTGATTTCACCACTTCTATTTTGCGTTATTATACCATATGATTTCTATCTTCATCTATTATATTTTTCTTAATTTTTTATAATAAAAAATGAATTACGTAAGTATAATAAATTCCGTAAGTATATGAATCCACATAATTTAGTAGAACATATATAAATGTTAACTGATGAAATAGAGTATATTATAAAATATATATTAAAAAAGTGTTACTAACACTCCTTCTTAAGAGAAAGATAGAAAGTTATAAAGAATACCACACACATTTGCAGCAAATGATCTATATCCAATATTTTGTATGTTTATCTAGTTTATCAAGTAACGTGTATCCCCAAGGGCTAAAACACTGAAAATTAAAGAACTCTTTTGTAGTTTATTTATGCATGAATAAATATAACTTAAGAAAGATTAATTTAAATTAACTATAGTATATATTTTCTATGAGTCTTCCTAACAGAAGTTTCAAGGAAATAAAAAACAAGTTTTGAAGGAAAAATATCACTTTTTATAATTATAAATTACACAACTTTTAGAACTTTTTTTCTTTTTACGTAGTAGTTTTTTCTTGTAAATATGTATATATTAGGTTGTTCTACCAAACGAGGATGTCCTTTTGTTACGCTTCGTTTTTATGATTGGATATTTGCTGTAAACCCTAATGGTTACTCTAAATGGTTAATTTGTCTTCTTTCTCTATTTCCCACTAAATTAATGTTTCTGTTGTCCTTACTAATAATGATCGATTTATTTTATTGTTTCTTTAACTTTTTATTTTTGGCTTTCTTTATGTTTATATATAAATCTCCATAAACCTATCGCAATTTTAATTTGGATGCATAAGTCAATCACAGTATTTTCATATGCTTATATCATTTGCTTGAATTATATATCTGCCTATCAAATTCCGATAATACGATATTGTGTGCTCCATCATGCATCCATTAATGCATACGTGTCCTTTATAAAAAATTAAAAAAAAAAACTACAAGGGTTTCAAAAGAAAATAAGAAATACTTGATTTGTATAAATTAATTTTATATCGACATCCAATAAAATGAAAAAATGTGGGGTTATTTTTTAAAAAACCAGTTATAAAATATGATTATATGATAAAATGAAGGGTTGTATCAATGCATAACTATTAAACTCAGGTTACAAATGTTGAAGATTATAAGTAGATACGGCTAGAAGGAGACCAATTAACATAAACAAATACAAACTCAAGAATTTTGAGTAGTTGATGTTAATATATATTGTATTTTTTTGTAAATTTTTAAATACCGATAAATTTGATTGGGTACCAATATTTATAAGGCAAAATCATTTCAAAATTTAAATTATATAAAAATTAATTAAATATAAAATAATATGATTTTGTATGATTGATTGTTGGATGTAAAATCCCAACCAAACTTTAAGGTATAAAAGTATTTTTTGTTTTGGTCCCTAAGTATTCACTTTTTTTGTATTGTAAGTAATACATATGTGTTCTGATTTTATATGGGCTAGAGTTTTAAGATATATATTCATAGTATGTGTGTGAGTGCAGGGCTCCATGCAAGTTCATTATAAACAGCTTCCAAACAGAATTTTAACATAGTCAAAGTCGTCTTTAATTTTATGTGTGGTAAATTTTCTTTTGTGTGTAATATATAGTATAAAAAAAATTCTCCAAATCAAAGTAGGGGCTCTTGCCCCACTTTATATAATTTTTATACTACTAATAATAATAATGTAGTATATTATATTATTTTCTTTGTTCCAATACATAAGCAAAAATCAACATTATATTTTTTTAGTTTTTAATTTAATATCAATTATTTTTTTCAATTATATTTTTAAACTAATACCATGTATATATATCACTTTCAAGTCATTATATTTCACTTTGTATATTTTAAGATATAGTAATGAATTGAATGCACCAATGTTTATTAAGAATAATTAGTATTATCTCTTTTATATATGTTCATTTCTTTAAATGTGTAAAATGGATAAAAGGGGCATTTCATTATAGAAAGAATGGAGTAATATAAGTGCAATAAATAATAAACTAAACCATTATAAAATATTGATAAAAAATTCTCTGTATTCCTTTTTTATATCAAAATATCTTTATAAATTTTTATATATTGTCTTAATTGTTTGGAAAATGAACCAGTATCAGATTTGGTAATAGAACTCAATCTTTATTAGTGATTATATCTTGGTCCTCCTTGGATCAAATTTTTGGCTCTACACCTATCTTAAATAGAGATGTCAAAATGTTTATATTCAGAGTGGGTGTGGGGAGTACTCCTTCTCTTGCCGTCCCTACAATTCAAAATGTTTAAATTCAAATTGGTCTTAAAATTCAAAATGTTTAAATTCAAATTGGTCTTAAACATTCTTGAGGTAATATTCTAATCTTAAAATTTAAATTTAAATAAAAAGAAGATTTTATTTTTAGTTTCTAAAAAGAATTCCTATAAAATAAAAATATAGACTAAAGTTATATTAAAAAAAAATTATAGACTAAACTTTAAAGATTATTTGTAGGGATAAAAAACTTATTTAAAAAAAAGTTACCTTCAAATTGTTATTTTATATATATATATATATAAAACCCCTCAACAATTGGAGACCTATGTTATTGAACTTAATGCAAAACGCAATAGTTGGCCTTGCTTATACCCCGTCCCCATTTCTTGTCTCGGATTTTTTTAACCTAGTCCCCTTTTCCAGAGTTCCCACGGTCTCCACAACATACAATAATAATCAAATTTTTATTATTTTCAATTAAATAGAAGGTAAAAAAATTTAAAATTTAACCATAAAACAAACGTAATATTAAGCCGTTATTATGAATTTTTTGCCAACAATAAATATTACATACAAAATAAATTTATACACATATTGTATTAAAAGATAAATTTGTATTATACATATAAAGTAGTTTGATAAAATTATTAGAGAAGTTATCTGCATGGGATGGAGGTATGATGATCATTTCCATCCCCATCTCTAAACTACCCTCGAGTGGGACTTCCTTCTTCGTGGGCCCTAAATGGGGCAGTTTTACATGAGTTTGCACTTAGAGATCCAAATTAACATTCATAATTATAAAGTCCATTTGGCATTCACAATTATATATATATATATATATATATATATATATATATATATATATATATATATATATATATATATATATATATATATATATAAAAGAAGGTTAAATCCTTACCATACTACTATACATGAATGATCATTATTAAGAGTTATTTAAATAGTATATGATCACTTAAAAAGTTACATGATTTTTTCTTCTAATATTGATCATCAATGTATGTTTATGTAGTCAAAATTTAACCCTTTCACATTCTCATTTGATATGCTCCATATATATATATATATATAAAAGATTTTATGTTTAAATATGTCTTTGGTCTCTGCAAATAAATTACTTTTTGATTTTAGTCCTTGTAAGTTTTTTTTTTATTTAGTCCCTGTAAAATCAGAACAATCGGTTTTGGTCCCTATAAAAGAGCTGATAAACTGTCATGACACGTGAGTCTATAAATACACACCAACACATCATCTTTTATGATATATTAAAAATTAAAATGTTTTATAACATTAATTAATAAATTTATTTATTGCATTTAATAATTAGTGTTATTTTATAAAGAAAATATGAATAGAAATTAAAAGAAGGGTTTAGGGGTTTTTGAAAAACTCCTCATTCTTTTAATGTTGATTAAACGTTAGAGACAAAAGTCGATCGTCTCTAATTTTACAAGGACTAAATCCCAACAAAAAAACTTATAGGGGCTAAAATCAAAAAGTGGTATATTTACAGAGATCGAATACATATTTAAACAAAAATTTTATCAAAGTTTTAATTATTATTATTATAAAATATGATAATTTAATCCTCAGAAAAACGATCGTTTAATTTATATTTATTGTGAGTATGAAGATTTTTTTATCTTGTCAATAAATCATTACAGTCACATTATTAAAAATGTTTTATTTTAACTACATCTATAGTTACACATATAATAATTTACTATAATTTGTCGACAAAGTAATTTTTTTTAGATCGATAGTGTATCAAAATTAAACTCTAGTGGTATTATCTAACATTGATATATTTCAGTATACAATTATTTTTGTTTTGACCGGTTCCTAATGAAAAATACATTTATAATTCAGAGTTCGACTTCAAAAAAAGTAATGTCTGATGAATAATAATCGTAATAAAATGATATTATTTTGTTAATACTGTATAGTTAAAAATAAATAACAGTTTATAGAAAAGTATGAACAAAGTTTAAATTTTACAGATTTTGTTGATTAGTATGGCCGTACATTAAATTTTATTATGAAGTTACTTATATTTTCATGATATTATTTTTTTTATTAAATTTAAAATAAAAATCAACTCTTATTTTCAATATAATATTCTTATCAAATAAGATATTATTTAAAATTGATTTTATTTTGTCTATAATATTCACAGTGTTAGATAATATTATTATATATTATTAATAAAAGTATTTTAGACTTTTCTATTCTCTTGTATATATACTAATTGCAACTCTATTACCTTTACCTTTTGTTCATTTTGATTATGAAACCCTAGTAGGTTCTTTCTCTTCTTCCTCTCCTCTCCTCCCTCCTTTCTATGTTTATGTTTGTTTATCATTGTTAACATGATATCAAAAAGCTTTGGTAGATTTTGGGATCTAACAGTTGATTTTGTACGACCCATTTTGCAGTAGGTGCCGATTTCATCCCTCCGTTTTCGATCTGATTTTGCCTCTCTATTTCCTACGCGACTTTGCTCTTATTTTTTCGACGTAGTTCTGCTCTTCAGTTTTTGGCACGACTTTGTTTGATTCCTGATTGACTCTCCTATTGATAGGTTATCCCTAATTTATTTTATCTTAGTGATTATATTCGTCGTATTTTTCTGTCATTATTTATTATGGTTGACGCTAAGGATGATTTTCTTCAAGCTATTAGTGTCCACCTCAATGGACATAATTACTCTTATTGGAGTTATGTGATGAAAAAAAATTTGATTGAAAAAGATATGTGGGGTTATGTTGATGGAACTTCTGTTAAGCCTACAGATAAAAAGGATGAAGCTAACTATGCAAAAGATTTGAAAACATGGAATGTTAGTAATTCAAAAATCATTACTTGGATTAATAATTCTGTTGAGATGTTTATAGGTGTGCAACTAGTAAAATATGATATTGCTAAAGAAATTTGGGATCACATGAAATGTTTGTATGTTCAGTCTAATTTTGCAAAATGGTATCAGTTGGAAAGTGATATTAGGGTCCTTAAGCAGAACAATATGACCATTAAGGAATTCTATTTGGCAATGACTAACTTGTGAGATCAATTGACTCTTATGGAATCAACTGAGTTAAAAGTTGTCAACACGTACATTGATCAGAGAGAGTAGATCAACGTCTGGTTTGGTTTCTGATGGCTCTTCGTGATGATTTTGAGGGCCTTTGTGGGGGTATTTTTGCACTGTTGAACTAGTAGTTAATGAATTGTTGGCAGAAGAAATCAGACTAAAGACCCACTTCGTTGTGTCGGATAAGGGAATTCTCTCAACTCCTCTATCTGTTTTTGATGCTCTTATTCAAAAAGGAAAATCTCAAGGGAGAGTTGGGCTTGGTAATGATGAATGTGCTTTTTGTAAAGAAAAAGGTCATTGGAAAACACATTATTTGAAATTTGGGAGAGCACATAAGAAGAATTTTTGAGGGCCATCATCCAATGTTGTTGCTTCTGCTCCTCCTACCATTGGCTCTAGTTCTGGTTTTGTATACTCATTTGAGATTGCTTTCTAAATATCTGATATTGCAGAACAGCTTCTTGCCACTCAATCACATGTCATGTCTGCCTCATCTACTAAAGGTTTAAACTCCTCTAGTCTGTCAGGTATATCTCCTTCCATATGGATTTTTGATTCTGGAGCATCTCACCATATGATATATGATGATAAATTTTTTGTCTGTGAATCTTGCCTCGTCTATGTATGTTATCACTGTTGATTGGCACTCTTATGCCATTAGCAAACATTGGTTGTATCTCCACACCTAACTTGTCTCTTTTTGATGTTTATTATATTCATAATCTCCCTTTGTGTCTTGCTTCTGTTAGTCAACTATATGATTTCGGTTATTCAGTTATATTTTCTTCCACTTCTTGTTGTGTGAAGGATCCATATTCCAGGAGGCTGATTGGGACAGACCATAGAGATGGGGAACTTTATGTTATGGATGACTTGCTAGTTGCAAATATTGCATCCTCAACAACCACTACTGACTTATTATCTAGTTTTCGCTTGAATTCTTCATCTTCTAGTTTTTATTTATGGCACTCTCGCCTTAGACATGTTTCTGCTTCTAGATTAAAATATTTGGCTTTTAGTAAAGCTTTAGGACAATTACAAACCAGTGATATTTCATATTGTTGTCGTTGTAAACTTGCTAAATTTTCAACTTTATCGTTTAGTAAAAGTGTTTCTGTTTCATATGCGCCTTTTGATTTAGTTCACTCTGATGTTTGGGGTCCATCACCGATTCTTACCAAAGGTGGATCTAGATATTATGATTTCGTGTATTGATGATTACACTCGTTATTAATGGGTTAATCTTATGAAAAGTCAATCTGAATTTTTTGACTTTTATCATATGTTTCGTATTATGATCAAGACTCAACACAATGTTGTTATAAAGTGCTTTCGTTGTGATTTAGGTGGTGAATATACCTCTAATAAATTCTTTGAATTACTTGCTTATAATAACACCCTTCACCAAACATCTTGTACTGATACTCCTCAACAAAATGAAGTTGTTGAAAGGAAACACCGTCATATTATTGAGTCTGTTTGCTCTCTTTTGTTGTTTGCTTTGGTTCCTAGTGAGTTTTAGGGGGAAGCAATTCTTACTCTTGTCCATGCTATTAATAAAACTCCATCTTTTGTCATATTAGGTTTGTCTCTGTTTGAAAATTTGTATGCTTTTATCCCTAATTACTATTCTTTAAAAGTCTTTGGTTCTACTTGTTTTTTTCTTCGTCCACAAGTAGAGTGCAATAAGTTGTCTTCTCGTTCAGCCATGTGTATTTTTCTTGGTTATGGGAATGGTCAAAAGGGTTATCTTATGATCCTCATGCAAGAAATCTTTATATTTCTCGTAATGTTGTTTTTCTTGAGCACATCCTTTTTAACTTTAATTCTTAGATTACTAAGAGTTCAAAATTAACCTATATTGATCCATTTGATCATAATGATAATGCTTCCAGTGATTGTAATTTGAAAATGCTTCTATGTTTATGTTTGTTTATCATTGTTAACCCACATAATCTGTTTAATTAGTTTAAAATAAAATAATAAAACCACATATTTGTAAACTCAAGTTCAATTAACACATTTCTCAAATAACAACAAAAGTAGTGTCATTTTGTTATTTCAAACTAATAAATATTGTTTCTATTTTGTTATTTTATACATTGTAATGTCCGGAATTTTTTAGTTATGATTTTTTCAATGTGTAAGTGTGTAACAAAATTTTATAAACTGAAATTTTGTATTTCTGACAATTTTAATTTATAAAATTTCTGACAGATTTTTTTGTTTCTATAAAAATGTTAAAGAACAAAATTGGATTTAATTGGGTTTGAGGGGGTAGGAGTATAGATTTTAGGTGTATATGGTAAATTATTTTGACACCATGACTCCTTTCAAATCTACATATCCAATATTCCAATGGACCCTTACACTATTTTGATGCGATATGGATCTAGGGTCCAATTGGCAAAAAACAAAAGAAGGATCCAAGACCCAAGGGTTTAAAAATTTTAAGCTTTATGCTTGAAGGAGAGATGAGAGCAAGAAAAATAAAACAAAAAAATAATTAAAAATTCCTCTAATAACTAAGAATGGAATGATATAGAGGTTTACATTCCTAAGGAGAAAATGGAATGGCTATATCGCTGCTATGGTTCAGTGTGATTGAAAAATGGTTTTAAAATTTTGGACCAAAACTTGTAAAACTACTTGAGCAATTTTTATTTATTGGAAAAAAAAAAAAAACAAGCATACAACTTCGTGGGTTTTCAATGGCATGTTGTTTACGGTGTTTTGGTTTTATAGTGAAACGTTTTAAAAAAATAAGATCTTGACTGTTAATTAAATTGAATGGCTGAATTTAATGTGACTGTGTTATTTACTTCAGAGCAGAGAATCCAATATTCGTATTTTCACACCTTATTCCACTACTCCACAAATTCTGCGGAAATACAAAAATGCCCTTTCATTATTATAAAATAATTTATTCTGACAATTTTAATTTTTTTAAATATCAGAACATAAATATGTTTCAAATATTACAAATTTTAAAATTGTCAAGACATAAGTGTGTTCAAACAAAAATGTTTTCATTCGGCAATTTGAAAGATTGAAATATTCAAAAATGTATTTATGTTTTGTCATTTTTAAAAGACATATTGTTCAAATAATATTAAAAAATGTATGGTCAAATATATATAATTTTATTATTTTCACAAGGCCAATGTCTAAATAATATTAAAATAGATAAGTCGAGTTGCCAATCTTTCATATTATCCTATCATATTATTTAATATTATATCAATGGCTCGCAATATTACTAGAGATAGACAAGTTTATTAATTGTCCATGTTAACCCTTGCCATTGTTCAAACATAAATTCTTTTTGAAATGCGTTATGTTTCACTTTTTTAAAATTGTCAGAAATTATTCTTACAAGTATTTTTAAGAATGTAATTTGCATGTCAACACATTACAACTACTCACGTATATTATTTTAAAAATAATTATTATATAATTTAAATAGTTTTTAATATTGAATAATTATAATTTATTATTAAGATAAAAACTTTTTATACTCGCAATGTATATAAATTAAAGTCTATTTTATAAATTTTTAAAATGTAAACAAAAATGTTCAAAATCTGATTTTTTTTTTAGGGAAAAGTTTGGTGAGCAAAATTGAAATTTACAACAATTGTGGGACCGTGGAGACCAATTGTGAGGGTACTAAGAATATTTATTTTTAGTAAATAGATTTTAGGTTTAATTCTAATTTTAATCCCTTATTTTTATTAATTTATGAAATCGATTCTCTTATTTTAAAATACAGTTTAGTCCCTTTTCTAATTTTTTAACTAAAATGACGATGTACCATATTATAAATAATATGACATATAATACGATGATGTAAAATAATTAGCACTCATGAAATCGCAAATAAATCTTATATAAATTTAACTATCAACTTCAAAAACTTCTTTATTTTTATAATTTAACTAATGACATTTGAATAATTAATGTATTCATGTTGTTTTATATCATGAAATTATGCAACTTCATTTAAAATATATAAAATCGTTATTTTTAGTTCAAAAATATAAGAAATGGACTAAAATCATAGACTTTTAAAATACAGAGACCAATTTCGTAAAATAAAGGAATCAAAAGTGTAATTAAATTTAAATTTCAATAGTCTGTTGAATACTTGGGCTTTCCTTTACAAAGTTAATTCATATCGCCATTAATGTAAATAGTTTTTACATCGTTAATCAATTTAACTCATAAACCATTAACGATAGTTGACTTTTACTGTAACTATATTTAAAACAATGCTATAAATAATTGCAGTATATTAACAATGTAAATTTTTTGACCGACAATTAAAATTTTCCTATCCCCCAATTTTTAATATAACATTAACAAAATGTATTCTAAATTATAAATATACAGCAAACAAATGTTGTTTCAATTGGTTAGAAATTGACTGATCCACAAAGGTGTGAGTTGAATTTCTATGGCGTGAAGATTTTGTTAATGAATAATTCACAAATAATTTATAAATATCCTTGTCAGAAATCACAAGGTCTTAATTTGCTCTATGCTCAATGAACTTCAAAATCCAATTTTTGTAATATTTTTTATGTAAAAAAAAAAACCAAGAAAGTTGAACGAGGAGACAACAAGTTTTATTCTACTTATTTAATTACTAAAAAGCACAACAATCCTAACATTTATCAACCACTTGGTCAAAGTCAATCATCACAAACAATATGCACGTATCATTTGCTCAAAGGGGATTGCACCCAAATGATGATTAAATATTTTTATGCAGTTGTTCCCTAGTTTGGCCATATAAAAGAACAATCAATTAAAGAAGAGTCCTACAAGATTTTGTAACGAACAAAATGAAAGAAAAACAATGTAACATGCTAGCATGTCATTTGTGTTCTAATAGGTGCGTCCCACGTTTGTGTCCAAATCCTAATAATATATTCACAATATCAAAGTCTTCTTCTATCTCTATATGTATATAAATCACACACATTAAAGTCTTTCCTCATATATATTAATTAGAAAGCCATATCAATTAGGAGGTGTCATAAATCAAAGACTTAAAAATGTCCAATTCTTATCTCCAATTGCTACTTATTTTCGTTATTTACATAATTTCAGCTATTTCAGCTCAACCACATGAAAACTATGATGATAGTGTGTTCACTCTACAAGTACCAACATTAGAGGAAACCAATTTGGATAATCTCTTATCCTTTGGTTACTACCATAAAAGTTGTCCTCAATTTGAATCCATCTTGCAGAACAAAGTCAAACAATGGATTAAGAAGGATAAAACTTTAGCAGCTAGTCTCTTAAGGTTGCACTTCCATGATTGCTCTGTTAGGGTGGGTACATAATTTCAAGTATTACTTACTATATGTTACAAAATAATTGTTTGCAATCACACAATTGTCAATCTTGACCGTTTTTGAGATTGAAAGTTACACATTTTGAGTGTGTTTTGGATCGATTTTGCATTGTCGAAATATGAGCCGTCTGATCAAGATTAGATGATTAAGATAATCTATATATTAAGATAATATTGCTCGATTTTACGTGAATTTAGATTCTTTCTGGTAGTCAGATATCCTACAATCAAACAATTTAAATTATTTGATTATGATCTGACGACTCACAAGATGTACAAAACCTATAACATTTCTTGACAGTAGAGAATCCAAATCCGTCTTTATTTTTTACTGTACTCATTTGAACATTTTTATTTTGTATTTTCAAAAGGGATGTGATGGCTCCATTCTATTGAAACATGAAGGAAGTGAGAGAACAGCATTGCCAAGCAAGACATTGAGAGGTTATGAAGTGGTTGATGATATAAAGGCAGAGATAGAGAGGCAATGTCCTAAGACAGTGTCTTGTGCTGACATTCTAACTACCGCTGCAAGGGATGCCACAGTTGAATTGGGTGGACCATATTGGGCAGTCCCTTATGGAAGGAAAGATGGGAAAGTTTCTGTTGACAAAGAAGCTGAAATGGTTCCTATGGGTCATGAGAACATTACTTCATTGATTGAGTATTTTCAATCCAAAGGCTTGACTGTTCTTGACTTAGTTGTTCTCTCAGGTAAACTCATTAAATCTAACTAAACATCTATATATGTTCATTGCATTAAAATTTGATGATTATTTTTTGTTTTTCTATAGTTTAGGATTAAAAAAATATGCTAGGAATTAAATATTGTTTTAAATTAAATTACACACATGTGTGTATATATATATATATATAAAAATCGAACTGATTTAGACGGCTTAATCAATTGATTCTTGAATCAATTTATATTACAGTTCAGTTATTTTCACGGATCAATAACAATTTCATCTTTATTTAAATTATTTAAAGTAGTTGGGTCAATATCAAGAGGTCTCACTAGATCGATGTCTAATTTAGTTTTTAAAAATTATTTTATGAGATTTAATCATCTCATGTAGATTTTAGATGCAAAGAATTAATTAAGAGATTTTACTGTTAAAACTTGTGAGGTCCTAGATGATATATTTACGCATTATAATTCAATTTCCTTCAAATTGTTCCACTCAATCTACTAATACATATTATCCATTACTTGAATTTGAATTAAGAGTTCCTCTTTAAATAACCTATGAGTAAATTTTATCATAAATCTTTATTAAGATTAGTGGTTCTCTACAACCTTAATAGAATTTACCAAACATAATCTAAATTTTCATTTTTTTTATAAAAAAAAATGTTCAACCAATTGTTTGGAATATTAGGGGCACATACAATTGGAAGGACAACATGTGGGTCAATTCAATACAGGCTATACAACTACCAAGGAACACGCAAACCAGACCCATCAATAGACCCAAAATACCTTAACTACTTGAAAAGGAAATGTAGATGGGCCTCAGAATATGTGGACCTTGATGCTACAACACCAAAAACCTTTGATAGAATGTACTATCTAAACCTCAAAAAGAATATGGGCTTGTTATCAACAGATCAATTGTTACATTCTGATTCAAGGACTTCTCCACTTGTTTCAGCATTTACTATAACACCCTCTCTTTTTGAACACCAATTTGCTGTTTCAATGTCAAAGTTTGGTGTCATTGATGTTCTTACTGATCAAGATGAAGATGGAGAAATCAGGACCAACTGCAATTTTGTCAATGATTATTCTTACTAATTATTTGTTTGCTTTAAAGTTCAACAATTTTTAATGAGTTTAATGATCATGCACTAACAGTATAAACAATTTTACACTAATAGTAAATACTAATCATTGATTGAACAGATATTTTAGAATGGAAGTTCCAATCAGATGGTGGGATGATAAAATCAATGATTAATATTAACTGCATGTGTAAAATTGATTTCGGTGTATGTTCCATTTTCTCATTTTTAATTTGTACTTTGATCTTGTTACTTAAATTTGTTTATGTCAATTGATTTGCACTTTTGTTTATGTTTATGTTATTTTTTCTTCTAATTGAAACATCAATCATTTCTTTTTAGTCCTTGGCAATTTTTATTTTTTATTTCAACTCATTGATTTCCAAAAGAAAAAAAACATGATAATATGAATTTTTTCGAATAATACATCCTTAAATTAAATTTATTAACTACTTAAGTAGAACCACTTAATTAATATTTATAAATTTAGAACGATTTGAGCTTGCCACTTTTTAAATATATGGTTGTAAGAGTTAGTCGTATTGTGATGACAAAAAGTTCTTTCCAATTATATTTAATGTTTGCTAAATATTACAAATATTTTTTACATGATGTTTGACGACAATCACGTAAAATTGATCGTACATAAAGTTTGGACAATTCGATTAAGTGTAGGAATATTTATGAATATGAGTAAATTAATACATTTGGTCATTCAAATCAACTTAAATTTATATTTTAATTCAACTCAATAGAGTTTAACATGATCTAACTCATTTAAATTAAATGATGTTCGATTTGAATAATAGATTTAACATTTTAAATTTGCAAATTCAACTCATTAATGTGACATATATATTTTTATTTATTTATTATTGATATATAGTTAAAATTTAGTTGTTCGATTATATTTGAGAATTTGTTGTTAATTTAATTAATTTAAGTGTTTTATGTGTTTGTTGATATATTTTAGGTATTGAATTATATGTTGTAATATAGTTTTATTATTTTTGAAATGTTCAAGTATTTAAATTTAATTATATTTTTTTAAATAAAAGATATATATTTTTTTCTTTATAATCGGTTAACACAACTCAACCCGCTCATAATCAAATTGATTT
>JBBPBQ010000003.1:10266279-10282850 GCA_037974755.1 Cicer yamashitae
AATAATAATAATAATAATAATAATAATAATAATAATAATAATAATAATAATAATAATAATAATAATAATAATAATAATAATAATAATAATAATAATAATAATAATAATAATAATAATAATAATAATAATAATAATAATAATAATAATAATAATAATAATAATAATAATAATAATAATAATAATAATAATAATAATAATAATAATAATAATAATAATAATAATAATAATAATAATAATAATAATAATAATAATAATAATAATAATACAATTTATACCCCTAATTCGGTGGACCTGAGGCAGCTGTCAAAAGGAAAGTAAGTGCCTATTGAAGACTCACTTACTGATGGGAAACCACAAGAACTGTTGTATGAGAGCCCAACTGTGATTGATAGACTGAACATAGGCCTACAATCCTAGTTGATTGTGAAACGTAGGAATACGTATTATTCTACTTGTCATTTCCACGTGTATCTATCATTCTTTCAAGATACATGAAAAAATAATTTTTTTCTGTTATTATATATAAAAATTTGAAAATATTTTATCTATCACTTTTTCACCCTTCGCATATTCAAAAATTTAACAACCAATTTTTTATAATTTTTGAAATTTTGATTGATTGTCAAACTTTTGAAATAATAAATGAGTTAATTTTTGAAACTTTTGTGTAATTTAAAAATTTCAAAATGTAAAAGGTTGTCGAACCTTTCATATTTAAAATAAGTTTCAAAATTAATAATTTCGGAAGTTTCAAATTTTTGAAATTGATATTTTCGAAAGATTTAAATTTTTGAATTTTTTAAAAACTAAATTTTTGAAATAAGGATTGTACATTTCGAGAATTTAGAAAGTTTCGAAAGTTTTATTTTTCCTGAAAGTTTTGAAATGTAATATAATTTTATTTAAAAATTTATTAATTTTTTTTAAATATTGTATTTATAATATAAGTATTAATTAAATTTAGTATATTGTTTCAAATCAGGTATGAATAGAGTTGAGGGTGAACTTTCTGCTACACCGACCGTAGATTCTACAGATAAATTCACGACTAATGAGGTAATCTTAATGATAATTGATATTATAAGTTTTGCTTTTTAATGTATTGACATTAAAAAAAATGGAAGCAAAGACTTGTATGGAAGTGTAGACTCTAGATTCAACACTTACCAACAACAACAACAACAAAAAAACAAAGTTGTTCTTGTTTCTAAAAAAACATCCCATAATTGGATTCTCATTTAGAAGTTTTAACTAATGATCAAGGTGTTACACATGCGATTTCGTTCAAAAAAAACAAGAGAATATCTTGCATGAAAGTACTTGATTCAACATCTACTACAAAAAAATGGAAGAAGTAATATTACATTAGAATCTTTTTATTTCAAGGGATGAACAAATCTTCCGAAAATGTTTGAGCCTAAAAAATATTTATGCCAATATTTTGACAATCCAAAAATCTACTTTTGACATTTAAAAAAAATATCTTTTAGTTCTTGTATTTTCTTTTTATTTCATTGTAAAGTTCATCCTAAGTTGAAAATGTTAAACCCCTTTCCAACTTGGGGGTTGTTAGAGTTAGTTTATGTTAGTTGCAAATTATTTAGATTAGTTCAAGTTGTTTGTAAAAGTCATTTTGTGATCTATGTATAAATAGCATCTCAGACTTCCCAATTTACTTCATTCTATCTGTACAATTTTATTTCTACTTTTCTCTCTTCAATACTTAATATCGATATTTTGCATATTCTACTATATATAGTAATTAATTTTACATTATTTTTTCTTGAAAGACGGTTGAATTTTTAGCAGAATCCATGTTAGGCAAATGTTAGCACATGCACTATCTAATTTCTAAAATTTGTTTGTGAGTTGGATTTTAGAGGGTTAAGTCTATATTTTAATATATATTTGATATTTTTTAAAAAATTAAAAGAATAACATGATAGATGAGATATAATATCATATCATATTGTTCTTTTAGTTTTTTTTAAAATATCAAATATATATCAAAATATAGACTTAACCCTCTAGTAGTTTCTTTTGATGGGGTTGTCGGTAACATCACCGCTAGTAGCTGTCTGAGTTTTAGCGATGTCGAATTACCAGCTGAAGGGACAGAGCATAATAAAGCACTACACATCTCTGTGAAGTGTCATGATTATATTCTTGCACGAGTGCTTGTTGATAATGGTTCATCGTTGAATGTCATGCCGAAATCAACACTATCAAAACTATTCGTTGATGGAGCTTGTTTGAAGCCGAGTGCTTTGGTGGTGAAAGCGTTTGATGGATCCAGAAGACAATTTGTTGGTGAGATTGACCTGCCAATTCAAATCGGACCCCGTAACTTTGGAATAACCTTCCAAGTGATGGATATTAAACCAGCGTACAGTTGCCTTTTAGGGAGACCGTGGATTTACGCTGTTGGAGCAGTAACATCCACTCTCCATCAAAAGCTAAAGTTTATAGTGAACAATAAGCTGGTGATAATATCTGGGGAAGAAGATATGATAGTTAGTCATTTGTCTTCTACGGGCTACATTGAGGACACGGAGGGAGCCATAGAGACTTCCTTTCAAGCATTAGAAATCGCCAATGCTGTTTTCATGGGTGAAAGATCTCCTTTAAAAGAACCAAAGTTGCCTACCACATCCTTAAAGTCTACCAAATCGATGTTGGAAGGAGGAGTTTTTGCTAAATTTGGAAAATTGTTAGATATACCTGAAAAGAACGATAGGTACGGTTTGGGATATGTACCTACTGAAGCTGACAAAGAAAAGGCTGTAAAAGAAAAAAGGGAAAGCATGATGGCTCGTTTGGAAAATCAGACACTGAATTCACAGAAGATTTCTATTTGTGACATTCGCCAAACATTTCAGAGCGCGGGAATAGTATATGCTGACCATGTGGCTGCTGCGGAAGAAGAGGACCATGTTGATGATACCCTCAAATTGGTGTACCCTTGTTCTCCAAACACCAGTCTCAACAATTGGAAGATCATCGAGTTTCCCGTGTTTGTAAATTCATGTTCAAAGTAATTGTGTACTTTAACTCCTTTTGCTCTGCCCAAGGCTATAAGGATAACTAATTAGGGCGCATGTATTTCAATTCCGTACTTATTATCAATAAATGCATTTTTGAATTCTTCAACTGCTTTTGTTTTTCTCTTTTCTTTTTTGGCAATCTTTATTCATATTTTCTTTTTCCTTTTTCTTCTTAATTTAAACAATGCATTTAGGGACTGAGCATGATAAGAAAGAAATTAAAATTGGAATGTCTATGAAAGAAACTGAACGAGAAAAGTTGGTTAAACTTTTATTTGATTATGTGGATGTCTTTGCATGGTCGTACCAAGATATGCCTGGGCTAGATACTAACATAGTTGAACACAAGCTACCACTCAAGCCCGAATGTGCTCCAATTAAACAAAAATTGAGGAGGATGAGGCCTGATATGTCACTTAAAATTAGAGAAGAGGTCAAGAAGCAATTTGATGCTGGTTTCTTAGCAGTAGCAAAATATCCTCAATGGGTTGCTAATATTGTCCCAGTTCCAAAAAAGGATGGAAAGGTTCGAATGTGCGTTGATTATCGGGATTTAAATAAAGCTAGTCATAAAGACGATTTTCCTTTGCCTCATATTGATGTCCTAGTGGATAGCACTGCTCAATATTCTCTTTTCTCCTTCATGGATGGTTTCTCAGGTTACAATCAAATTAAGATGGCTCCCGAGGATATAGAAAAAACCACATTCATCACACAATGGGGAACTTTTTGTTATAAAGTGATGCCATTTGGATTAAAGAATGCTGGGGCAACCTATCAAAGAGCAATGGTAACTTTTTTTCATGACATGATGCATAAGGAAATAGAGGTTTATGTGGACGATATGATTGCCAAATCTCGGACCGAAGAAGACCATGTTGTTAACCTTCAAAAGTTATTTGTGCGACTAAGGAAGTTCAGACTCCGTTTAAACCCTGCTAAATGCACTTTTGGTGTAAGATCAGGCAAGTTACTTGGTTTTATCGTTAGTCAAAAAGGGATAGAAGTGGACCCAGATAAAGTAAGAGCAATACAAGAAATGCCCGCTCCACGCACAGAAAAAGAAGTTCGTGGCTTTTTGGGTAGATTGAATTACATTGCCAGGTTCATATCGCATCTCACCGCTACATGCGAGCCAATTTTCAAGTTGTTGCGCAAAGACCAAAAGGTTGAATGGAATGAGAATTGTCAGAAAGCTTTTGAAAAGATTAAGCAGTACTTGTCAAAACCTCCAATCTTAGTACCTCCTGTTCTTGGGAAACCGCTTATTATGTACTTAACAGTACTTGACGAGTCAATGGGTTGTGTATTGGGGCAGCATGACGAATCTGGTAAAAAAGAACATGCTATTTATTATTTGAGCAAAAAGTTCACCAGCTGTGAAATACGGTATTCACTGCTTGAACGAACATGTTGCGCATTAGCATGGGCTGCTCGTCGGTTGAGGCAATACATGTTATGTCATACAACTTGGTTGGTATCTAAAATGGACCCAATTAAGTACATCTTTGAGAAACCTGCTCTTACTGGAAGGATTGCCCGTTGGCAGATGTTGTTATCAGAATACGATTTGGTATACGTTACACAAAAAGCCATCAAAGGAAGCGCCCTAGCAGAGTATTTGGCCCAACAACCTGTAGAAGATTATCAATCAATGCAGTGTGAATTCCCCGATGAAGGCATAATGACTTTATTTGAAGAGACTGAATCATCTGATAGAGAAAAATGGACGTTGGTGTTTGATGGTGCTTCTAACGCGTTAGGACATGGAATTGGGGCCATTTTGATTTCTCCAGAGAATCAGTTCACTCCATTTACTGCTAGGTTGTGTTTTGATTGCACAAACAATATTGCAGAATATGAGGCATGTGTTATGGGCATTAAAGCAGCTATTGAATCAAAAGCAAAAGTTCTTGAGGTATATGGAGACTCATTGTTAGTCATCCATCAGACGAAAGGAGAGTAGGAAACGCAAGATTCCAAATTGATTCCGTATCATACCCATATCAAAGAATTGACAGAACAATTCGAGAAGATTACTTTTCACCATATTCCTCGAGAAGAAAACCAACTAGCTGATGCCCTGGCCACATTGTCGTCAATGTTCAAAATAAGCATCGTGCAGGACATGCCAGTCATAAAAATTCAGCAAAGGGATAAACCTGCATATTGCTTATCAATAAAAGAAGAGTCTAACGGTAAGCCATGGTTTTATGATATCAAATCCTATGTCAAGAATAAGGAATATCCGTTGGGTATTTCAGAGAACGACAAAAGGGTTTTAAGGAGGTTTTCAATGAACTTCTTTTTAAATGGTGAGGTGCTTTATAAGAGAAATCATGATATGGTTCTCCTCAGATGCGTGGATCAAGCGGAAGTAGAGAAAATCATTCAAGAGGTTCATGAAGGTTCTTTCGGAACTCATGCAAATGGGCACGCTATGGCAAGAAAAATCTTAAGGGCTGGCTACTATTGGTTGACCATGGAGTCCGATTGCTTTAGTTACGTAAAGAAATGTCATAAATGTCAAATCTATGCTGACAAAGTACATGTACCGCCCACCTCTCTGAACGTTTTAACATCACCATGGCCATTTTCAATGTGGGGGATGGATGTTATTGGACTCATCGAGCCTAAAGCTTCAAATGGGCACCGATTTATCCTAGTAGCTATTGATTACTTCACAAAATGGGTTGAAGCCGCTTCTTATGCCAATGTGACAAGAAGTGTGGTTGTCAGATTCATCAAAAGAGAATTGATTTGTCGATATGGCTTGCCAAATAAGATAATCACTGACAATGCGACCAATCTGAATAATAAAATGATGAAGGAGTTGTGTGATAATTTCAAAATTCAGCACCATAATTCTTCGCCATATCGTCCAAAAATGAATGGGGCTGTAGAAGCAGCAAATAAAAATATCAAAAAGATCATACAAAAGATGGTGGAGACATATAAGGATTGGCATGAAATGCTTCCTTTTGCATTACATGGTTATAGAACCTCTGTTTGCACCTCAACAGGGGCAACTCCTTTCTCATTGGTGTACGGAATGGAAGCAATACTTCCCATTGAAGTTGAAATTCCCTCGATTAGAGTCCTGATGGAAACAAAACTAGAAGAGGCCGAGTGGGTTCAATCACGATATGACCAATTGAATCTCATAGAAGAGAAGAGAATGATAGCTTTGTGTCATGGCCAACTATATCAAAGAAGACTTAAAAAAGCATATGACAAAAAGGTTCGTCCTCGAGAGTTTCAAGAAGGAGACTTAGTGTTAAAGAAAATATTGCCCATAAAAAGGGATTCTCGTGGAAAATGGACCCCGAACTACGAAGGACCATATGTTGTGAAAAAAGCTTTCTCTAGGGGAGCTCTAATACTTGCAGAAATGGATGGAGATGAGCTTCCACTTCCATTAAACTCAGATGCAGTCAAAAAGTATTATGCTTGAAAAAAATAAAAAATAAAACAATTGAAAAAATGGGCTCGCTAGGTTGAAAACCTGAAAAGGCGACCTAGGCAAAAACTAGAGCATCCCGATGGATTGAAAACTTGAAAGAGCGGTCCATGCAAAAGTTAGGGATAACAAAAAGATCAAGTGGTTCAGACTGGGGCATTTTATTATTCTTAGAGGTCCTAAATTACAGGAATGACTAGCGTTGTTATCTCTCCAACTAAAGCTAAACACATTCATCCCTACATTGTAACCTTTAGTTCAATTGTATTATTCTCAAAGTAATGAATGTACATTTTCCAATTTTGTCATTCGATGCTATACATTACCCTCTTTCTAAGCTGATACATTACCACTTTAGCCTATAAATTTTGATTTCGAAAATCAGAAAAGGAGGATTTTTTCGGGTGAGAGATTTGTTACAAAAAAAACACTAAAACAGAAATTTATCTTAACAGTAACTTAGGAGCAAATAGAGGAAATTTTTATTTTACTTCATAATCGTTATCCAAACAAACAGAGAGGAAGATATCAGACAAAGTATCAGTAAACGCAAAGGTATTTCTCCTATAATAAATCTGTTTATTATTTACTTTCTCTTTTGTTATAAAAAATAAAATTTTAATTTGTAAAAATAAGATTACAAAAAAAAATAAAATAAAAGAAAACCAGACCAAAAATCGAACCTGTGGATGTCGTCCTCGCCGTCACCGTCCTTGCCGTCGCCACCGAAACGGCGATCATCCCTTTTAGCGCCGCCGCCGCGTTTGGACTCGTCCTCCTCTTTTCTCTCGCGGCCGGTTTCCCTATCTCACCCTTCTCCTTCTTTTTTTTCTCACCAGAAGCGGCTGCCCCCTTGCTGCCTCCCTTTCTGATTTAGTGTTTTTAGTTTAAATACTTAGGGTTTCTATTATTTAAAAAAAAAACCCTTTTATTTTTAAATTAAATCTTGGGCCTGGGCTCTAGCATAAGACTGTTCCTATAAACCCAACTCATTTAGAGTAAATTTTTGTTTCATTAAAAAAAAGTTAATTTTTATTTTTTCTCTTTTTGCTTCATAACTAAATATCAAATTTTATAAAAAAAATACAAACAAATATTATATATCTGATTAATTAGATGCGACATCTTTTAATCTTTGAGTTGTTAAGACACAAGTGGTACAACTTAATGGTTCTAAAATTATCTTTATTTATTTATTTATTCATTTGTTTATTTATTTATTTATTTATTTATTATTTTATTATTTTATTCATTTATTATGTTTTAGTAAATTAATCTAAATCGACTTATAAATTTGTTCAAATTAGACGTGGTATTATTTTTATCTTTGAGTTGTTAAGACACATACTGTACAATTTGGTGTTTTTTTAATTCATATCTAAACCGAATAATAAAATATTTTCAAAATGATTAAATTAGATGTGACATCTTTTTACTCCTTAAATTTTTAATATACAAATTGTATTACTTGACAATTTTAAAACTTAATATTTAAAATAAAAAATGATAAAATATTCTTAAAAGGATTAAATTAGATGTGACATCTTTTTACTCCTTAATTTTTTAATATACAAGTTGTATTACTTGACAATTTTAAAATTTAATATTTAAAATCAAAAATGATAAAAATATTCTTAAAAGGATTAAATTAGATGTGACATCTTTTTACTCCTTAAATTTTTTGAGACACGAGTTGTATGACTAGATAGTCTTAAAGATTGCATTTTAAATTATTATTTAAATTAAACAAATCCTTTTTTCAAAACAACTTTTTTTTTTTTATCAACAACAAAACACAATTTCTTTAAAAACAATCAACACACCCGCATTTTCTACCCAAGAACTACGTAGCTTTGATTTCTCCATCGCATCGGGAGATACGTAGGAGCAAGACCGCACTCTTGTCAAGCATAATAACAAAAAACTTTTTTTTTTCTCTCTATATTTTAAATGTACATTTATTATTAGATTATTTTCGTAAAAATATTATGGTTTAAATATGTTTTTGGTCCCTGTAAATATAATCTTTTTTAATTTTGGTCCTCGTAATTTTTTTTTTTGTTTACATCCCTGTAATATCAAAAAAGATTTATATTTGGTTCTTAACGTTAAGTGGACGTTACAAAAACGTTAACTGACAAACGGAAACAGTTTTTGGTCCCTGTAAATATAAATTTTTTTCAGTTTTAGTCCCTGAAAAATATTTTTTTTGAATTTCATCCCTGCAATATTTAAAAATCTCCTTAAATATAAAATAACATACAAATTGATCTTTATTAATAATAAACTTATGCCAAGTAATGTTTAAAATATTTTCACTTCAATAATTTAAAATTTATTAATCTTCTATTTTATTTATTTATTATTATTAAATTAATTTTCATTTTCTATTTTAAAAAAATTACTAAAATCTTCTGTTTTATTTAACTATTATTATTAAATTAATTATATTAGTATAAAATAATAATTAAAATAACTTTAGATTTAAGCTTTATAATTTTAACTAAAATCTCCTTTTACGCTTTAGATTTGTTTCATTATAACTTAAAATAAATAAAATATATATTAGGTGATAGATTTATTTTAATCATTATTTTATAATAATATAATTGTAGTTAATATTATATTAATTTTATTTTAATTATAATATTATATTATATATTTATTTTAATTATATTATATTAAATTAATTATATTATATTACATTATATGTTTATTTTAATTATATTATATAATTAATATACAATTATACAATTATATACATTATACAATTATATTATTATTAAATAATAATTGTATATTAATTATATAATATAATTAAAATAAACATATAATATAATATAATTAATTTAATATAATATAATTAAAATAAATATATAATATAATATTATAATTAAAATAAAATTAATATAATATTAACTTCAATTATATTATTATAAAATAATGATTAAAATAAATCTATCACCTAATATATATTTTATTTATTTTAAGTTATAATGAAACAAATCTAAAGCGTAAAAGGAGATTTTAGTTAAAATTGTAAAACTTAAATCTACAGTTATTTTAATCATTATTTTATACTAATATAATTAATTTAATAATAATAGTTAAATAAAACAGAATATTTTAGTGATTTTTTTAAAATAGAAAATGAAAATTAATTTAATAATAATAAATAAATAAAATAGAAGATTAATAAATTTTAAATTATTGAAGTGAAAATATTTTAAACCTTACTTGGCATAAGTTTATTATTAATAAAGATCAATTTGTATGTTATTTTATATTTAATGAGATTTTTGAATATTGCATGGATGAAATTCAAAAAAATATTTTTCAGGGGCTAAAACTGAAAAATGTTATATTTACAGGGACCAAAAACTGTTTCCGTTTGTCAGTTAACGTTTTTGTAACGTCCACTTAACGTTAAGGACCAAATATAAATCTTTTTTGATATTACAGGGATGTAAACCAAAAAAAAAAATTACGAGGACCAAAATAAAAAAAGGTTATATTTACAGGGACCAAAAACATATTTAAACCAAATATTATATTTGCATTTTAAAAAGGAGAAATAAATATATTTAAGTTAATATTAATTTTGCACAATAAATTATAGGTAACCGTTTTTTTAACGGATGTCGTAGGGTGCTAATACATTCCGTACTCACTCCCGAACTCAAAATTTGGTTTCAAAGACCATTTTTATTTTATTTTTATTTTTGAGGGTTTTCCAATATTTTCCCTATTTTAAAATAAACTTTGGTGGCGACTCCATTGAATTCGAGAAACACTCGAAATTTTAGGCCGCGACAACTCTCTAAATCTCTCTTCCAGAACTTTCCAAAAACCAACTCGCAAACAAACCCTAATGCAATGAGTATATGAGTCGGAAGAAAAATAAACTCCCTAAAATCCTCTCCTCCCAAATCTCTTCCTTCCTTTTACCTAAAGCCCTCTCCTCCCCACCAAGTCAAATCCTGACTCTAATATCACTTGTTAGAGAGTTCGGGGGCATGGGAGGAAAAATAGGACCAAAGCTCCATAATCATAAGATATTTGACATGATATCTGCATCCAAAACCTTAAACAATTGATATATGATTCACCTCTCATATATATTCATTCATAGTCGATATGAGACTTAACTACTCACAATTAAATCCAACTTAATCAATATATCTCACTGTGAGAATTAATACAATACAAACCCCAATAACAAAATAAAAATAAATAAATAATAATCAAAATTGCTTATTTGATCATGTTTAAACTGTAGCTGGTAATTTTCTTCCTTCTTAATCATAGAGTCCGAGATCACTTTTATCTTCGTGGTCCTAATTTGATTTTGTGTTTTTTCCCATAATAATTCCAAGATTTCTTTAACTGTCTTTGCTTTGGTCCCCTTCACCGCTAGCTGTTGCACCCAACCGCGCAATTCGTGTCCTTTTTATCGTGATTATGATCAACCTAATTAACCAACTTATTTTCTTCTCCATTTTCTAGATGAACAGTATTATAGATTAGGACTTGATAAACAATAAAAAAGAAAATAAAAATAAGTTTTAATTGTAAATTTTTACTTTTTATATTTTTAAAGTATGAGTTACATAATTTATAAGATTTTATTTTTTACATTTATATTTTTAACAAGTATTTTTAAAACATTTATTAATATTTTTCAATAGACTATAGTACACACTTTCATTTTTTTGAGAAAACAAAAATACAATATCATATGGATCCAAAATTTGACTGATTCATATTTTAAACAAAAAGCGTTATCCCTTAATTGCAACACGGGTCTAAGGAGGGTGTTACACGTAGTGATTGGTTTCGGATTAGTTAATTTGTCAAACTCATGATGTATCTTTCATTATTGTAATATCTTAATTTTGTATTTTGATTAAAATATTTCTTTCTTGTATATTCCTAATTCATTTTGCTTATTTAAAAAAGTGTAACATCTAGGGATGACAAAAAAAATTCATGACCACGTACGTATAAAATCCTTTACGGGCATTTTATACCCAAAAAAAATTCATTTACGGACACAAGAGGAGTAGCTAAATAAGTATCTGCGTAATAAATTGATATTCCAATTATTTGTTAGTTAATGGATGGGTGTAGATATAATGGTATATGTGTTAAAAGTTATATTGGAGTCATACTACCAAGATTAACAGATTGCTTGATGTTTGGTGTGCTTAATTAGGCACCTTTACCTTTTGAGCTAGTTTCTAAAAGTGGGATTCAAGTTTATTTAATTACATGGTAGTAGAGTCATATTAAGCACGACAATGTAAAATGATTCGTGTAGTTGTTAGCATGTTAATGGGCAGAGTAGGGACAGATTTTGTCTTCTCCATCTCTGCATTCGACTAGTCGAAGAAAACTCGTTTTCGTTTTCGCTTTTTATTGGATGTGAAATTTAGGTCACTATTTCCACCTGCAACGGAGTTTGAATTTCCCCGCTCATACCTGCACCCATTCATATATATAAAGTAATGAATTTAAAACTCATATTAATTAATTATAATGAATATAATAAAATAATTATTATTATACAACAATAAAATTAAAATATTAAAATCATATTTTTTATAGAAAGAAGGTTATAATTTTTTATATTTAAAAAATATTAAATATATTGAATATATATATGTATATAAAATTTGAAAATGATAATATACTAGCGGGACGAATTTGGGTGTAAGGTAGATATCAACACCCCAAATCTATCTTCGTTCCTGAATTTTAATTTCAAGAAAAATATACACCCGCTTCCGCATTCAATCAAAGCGAATTTTTCTGTCTAAATAAAAACGAATTTAGATGAATACCCGTAAATACAGATTTTGTTGTCGATCCCTACGTAATTGTCAGCAAAAGCGAAGCTACCTGTATAGTTACTGTGGCCTTGGCCCCATAGGAAAAAAAAGAAGAAGAAAAAAGGAAAAAGGAAGATGAACACAAGCACAATACACGTAAATGGAAGATTTACTAAGGATGAATATATTCTCGAGAATTAAATACACTCTCTTAAAACATGTTACTTATAATTGTCTTGGTAGTAACAAACATTATTATTAAATAATCTTTTTCACTTTACCTTCTCTTTTATTTCATAATATTATTGTTTTATATTTACACTGTCCGTTTTATACTATGTATATTATACAAATATTAATAAAATGATGTCCACTTCATTTCTATTAATAAACTTTTATAAAATTTAATTTATAATTAGATCAAACAATGCCGGCAATATGTTAATATGGGATTAGTGAATATGTATTAGTAAATAATTTTATTATACTTATAATTTGGCCCTTGGAGAAAAAGTTTTCTAGTTTTGCCGCTAGATATGAGGATGGATATTGACATTGTATTAAAGTTCCACGTTTTATAGATTCTCAGGGTGTTAGTGTTGAATTTAAGTGAGAATTATTAGTCTCACATTGATTATAAATGAGTTAGATATTGTATATATAAGAAATTGTGATTCATATGTCCAAAATCTTAAAGTTTTAGGTAGAAATGTGATGTCAAAGCCTCTTATGTTTTTGGAACATTTAGTCTGTTGTTGCTCTTGTATCTCTAGATTCTCCAACAAGTGGTCTGAGAACTCTGATTTAGTAATTGATGGAGGAGAGGAAGTGTATTCTAATCCTAAATACTTCTATTGAAAGTTTTCTTGGTGGTATACTCATAAGACATGTTTTGTTGGCTGTAATAGCGGTACAAGTATATTTGTAGAAAAACTCACACTTGAATGAGAGATTGTTTGAGTGGTTAATCTCACAATGAATATTAATGAATTAGATGTTAAATATATAAGAAAGATGATTCATATACCCAAAATCTTAAGAGTTAAATTTGAGTGGAGATGTGGTGACAAATTTTTTGTTTTTCTAAAATATTTGACTTGTTATTGTTCCCGTGTATATAAACTCTTCAATATATTTAAGCTAATTTTATCAAACTCATTAATTACCCGTTAGTCAATTATTAAAATAACTAAAATATCTAATGACTTACATACAAAACTATCGCACATAAAAGAAACCTAACCTATTATGTAAAATATATGTGCATATTTGTGGATACTATAATACCCTCTAAATGCCTTTATATATAGAGAGAGAACAGACACAAATATCATTTTTATATCCAACAAAATAGGTAACGTGTGATATTGTGATATTGTTAGTTATGCATTAATTAAATAAATAAATATATATATATATATATATATATATATATATATATATATATATATATCAACAAATACAAAATAGGTAGGGCATCGTGTGATATTTATTAATATTTCTACTTATGTATTAATTAAATATGGTGATGATGTGTATGTATTGGGTGACTCATTTAACCTATTCATTCAATTCATATTTTATTTAAACTCGTTTAAGTGTGAGGGTCTAATTCATTCAAACTCAAAATAATTTGATTCGGATAATAAATTTTTTATGACTTAACTCACACCAACCCGTTTATCCTCAAGTTCCATTGTTTCAGATTTGAAAGAAATATGTATATTTCACTTAATCCAAATCAATAAAATTTAATTGAATAACAAATTTAGCCAAAATCTATGGGGGAGCTTAATTTGTAAAGGCCAATAGTGGCCCTGGCCCTACAAACTTTTTCTTAATTAGTTGGTTGAGCTACCATGAAAAATGAAAATAGTGATCCCCCTGTAATTCTCACCAAGAGCCCCTCCTCCTTAATATGCTTCTATGCTATTTCTTTTTATAAAAATTGGTCATTGTGATGCAAACTTATAAGAATAGTTCCAAAACTCTCTAATTTTGATGCATATAATATTATCCAAGTTAATGCTCCAATTCTAATAAAATCAAATAACTTCAGTTTTTGAGTGAATTTTAATTTTTTATAATTAAGTGAGCAAAGTTTTCAACAATAGTTAAGTAAAAAAATTAAAAGCTTATAAAAAAATAAAAAAAATTCTTTTACAGCAATAATTAATTTAAACAGAATTTGTATTTATATAATCCCTTTAACTAAATTTAAACGTTTTTTTAAGTAAAATAAACTTTTAAATCAAACATATTTCTTGTTATTTAAGACTAAATTTGATCATATATATCTGTGTGTGGGTAATTTTAAATTTCAAGTATATTATTGAAAATATTTTACTTCTCACTTTATCTTCTAGGGCAAGACACAATTTTAGTATCTCATATGTAAGAGAGAGATACACAACTCCAACACAAAGTCAAAGGAAACATGTAATATTTTAAACTTTTGACTCGATCAATCTATTTAACAATTTTAAACTTTTTCAATACTCTCCTAATTAATTTATTCAAGCTTTACATATAGGGAATTATAAATTCTTAATTTATAATAGTTAATTTGCTAGTAATATGTTATCGTGTTTAATACGACACAACATATTGACAAAGCTAGATACCTAACAATCAAAGGAGGGGTTCACCAATCTCCACTTTCCTCTTTTCATATTTCAAAACTCTCTCTCTCTCTCACTCTCTCTTTCTCTCTCTCTATGATTATAATATAATCAACCTTTATATCTTAAAACATATATTCCCAAAGAACACTTCTTTACCTTGTCTCATCTCCATCTTTCAAAAAAAAAAAAATCAACATGCATATTCAACCAATAATGTCCCTTTTATTTTGTTGATTTTCCAACCAAATAATCTACTTACACTTCTTGAATGATTTTTACAAGGCACTTCGTTTTGCATGGCTTGTGATGCAACATTTCCCTCTACAATTACTTGCATGACCCTCTTCTTCTTCTCTTTACTCTTAGCTTTTCACTTTTCTATGGCTGTCCAAGAACACACTTTAACTTCTTCTACAAAAGATGATGCCAAGAAGGTAGCTACTTTAGCTAAAGAAGGAAGTACACAAAATTTCAAGACCAATATCAAACCAAATCAAACAACAAAAGGTATCCATGTTCATGATCTACAAAAGGGTATTAAGGGAAGAAACAAAATCTTCAATGCTAGTGACCATGAAGTTCCTAGTGGTCCAAATCCAATTTCAAACAGGTAATTAAATATTATTCCATATATTATGGTAGAAGAGAAGAAGTTGGAACAAGATAGAAGATAAAATATTTGGTTTGTGGTTTTAAGGTTCTTTATGTTGTCTTTTCCCTTTGTAATATTTTTTTTTATTACTATTATTATTTTTATTATTGTTATTATTTTGTTTTTCATTTTTGTCTATTTATGCATAGAATTGATTTGGGATTTGGGGTGGTAGCTAGGTAGGGACTCAAAACATGCAGTTTGATATATATAAATGTGAGTGCATTATTATTATTGTCATGAAACTGAACCACACGTACCAATCATTTAAACATGAGGATATGTGTATATTAGATTCTATTTCTAGTCATCATTATGTTCAGTTATGTATATATATTGTTGCTGCTTTTCAGAATAATCATCATCATATTTTTTTTTCTTTTCATTTTTAAACAAAAGTTATGACAAATTAAGCACAACTAGTGAATTCATCAGATCAATATTCTTTATAAGGATAAATTTGGCTCGTCGTATCAAAGGCTCAACTAGTGAATTGTATATCACATATAGAAGGTATAAATAATGTGATGTTACATATAATTCATTTTGTTGATGATATAAGCATTCAATCCTCAAAGACATTGAAGATATTTGATCAATGAAAAATCAAATTTCAAAAGTTTGTCAATGTCTAAATTTAAGGGGTTGTAAGGAAAATTTATTTATTTTTAATTATAAGCTTCTTTTATCATTTTATTAATACTTTAACTTCATCTATATGTAGAAGATTTTTAACTTTGTAACAAAAATATCTCCTCTGTAATTGATAGTTTAATATGTTAGATTTCTAATGAAACATTAATTTTTTATAGTATAAATTAACTTAACCCTAAATAAAAGAGTTTAATTTATATATTGTGACATACAACAAATTAAGTGTTGCAAAGTTATTTAATGAGAATGACAAATCATATATTCTTAACTCATTATTAAATGATATGACAACACATGATCATGAAT
>JBBPBQ010000003.1:10283379-10309132 GCA_037974755.1 Cicer yamashitae
TATGTTGCGATATAATATATATAGGAGTATTAGTTAGTTGAAAATATAATCAATGGTTCATTGATATTTTAAGACAAATAATATGCGAAACAAGTTAATATTCTACACTGTGTACTTAATATGAGACAGAAAAAATATTTCTTTTTTTACTTATAAAGTAATATACTTTCCTCCGCTCTTAATTACTTTTATCAATTGTATTTTTATTTTATTAATTAATTAATACTTACATTAATGCATAGAAAAACCAAATTAGCGAATGTCTATTGAGTTATAAAAGATAAATATATATTTAATATTTTTATAATCAAAATTGTTTTTTTTATGTGGCAAGGGAATATTCTCTCTAAAATAAAATATAAAAAATAGTTAGAACAAGTTTATGTAAATATACATTTATACTATTTCATTCCAAATGAAATATTCATTATAAAGTTTCTTTATTTTTGTGAAAGGGTATCCATCTTCTTATTGGTGAGTATCCAAAGCTTAAAAACACTTGGTAAGAGAGACATAATGATTCAATTTGTAATGACGAGGAGTTACTTACTGAACACAATAATGAAATTATGAGAATTTGGGGTTAAAAAAGTGTGTGCACAAAAAAATATCCCTCATCCACCAATATTGTTTTGCGTGAAAAAAGTTACATGGATTTGGCATTCAAAACAATGTTTGAAGGGTCAATATCCTTCTTCCTCAATTACCCAAAATATCCTCATCACTTTCTCTAAATTTTCATTGTATCCTTTGTCTCTTTACTTTTAACCGAAACAAAACATTATTGGCTGACTCAATTTTCATACATAGTACATATTTAGTGTCTCTTTCCTCTTGTTATTACCTTCTTGTATTGTTTATACTATATGAAACTGCCAAACCGATTTGGACTAATTATAGAGTCCTTTTTGGTTGATTTTTGTTGTCTAGAAGATTTTTCTTTAATTTTTAGAAACCCTATTATTGGTGGCAACTTTAGTCATTATTTCAAATTTTGGGATTTAGCTAACAAGATTCCTTAGTGTTAATCATCATAAAATATATTTTAGCATTTTATGGAATGAAGAACATTCACATTTCAAAAGTTATGACAAGGTACCACTTACTAAATTCATTGTTAAATTTAATCAATCAATCAATATTTTCTACCACATGCCATTTAATTTAATTTTTAATAAAATTAAACAATGAAAATATAGGGGTAAAAGAGCTAATTATAGGTAACACTAGACACTAGTTGTACATGTTTTTGCCTTCACCTTTGGTTTTAATGGGTCTTGTCACTTTACTTTGTTACCAAGACTCAACTAAAAATATGCTTTGTAAGAGTATAGCTAGAGAATGTTTGTCAAAACAAAAAAGATATAAAAAGAACTGTAATTTCCTGCTTTGACAAAAGCAACCAAAGTGCCTTGACAGCTTTCCTTTTTATGACTGTGTTCTTTATTTGGTTATTTGGTTTCCTTTTTAATTATTCCAAGTTATCTCTTTCCAAGATTGGTTTTTATTTTTCTAGATCTTTTTCATCTGGTTTCCAGTTTCAGAAAACTATAATTTTGGGTAGGTTTTTTTTTCTGAAAAAATTACATCATGAAAAACATGTAAATCACATGAAATAGTACTTTTACATCTAAAGTTGAAAAATGTTGTCTGTTAAGACGAGTGTAACGTTGAACAGAAAACTAGAGATTGAACAATGAGATACTATTACATATAATATTTTAAGGTTTTTTGTAAAAATAAATAACTGGTGTGTCAAATATAAATAAGAATTTTACATTAAATAAAAAATTTAAATGTTGAATAATATAAATAAATGAGAGGATTCATCCGGTTAATGTCTTATGTTTTTTAATACAAATATAATATTCAACTCACTTTAATGATTATTTTTAGCCTACTAAGAAGAATTCTCGAGTCTTCTTGTAACCGAACAAGAATTGTTGCAAAAAGGTAAATGTTAATAAGTGTCTTAGAATAAACATTTAGGAACCACAAAAATAATTGCTCTAAGACAATTATTTATTCGTAACATCTAACTCAATTAATAATATTATTATATTGAATATTTTATATGATAACTCAGATTAATTTAAATCCGACATCTTCATTTTACATGTGAGTTTATCAGTAGTGTTTGCTAATTCATCTATGGACAAAAATAATTATTCTATAGAAGTAGTGTATTCAATTGTCACTAAACAATACTCATATATTCTACTTTGAAAAAATAAAACTTCAAAATTTATTCGATTTAGAATTCATATCTCGAAAAATATATATATGAAATAATTAATTGTGACATACTCGCCTCGTAATCTCCTACACGTTATGTTTCTTAGTTTTTTTTTTCTCCTTTTTCTTAGTTCTTAAGACATTTATACAACATTAAGTTTTTATTTAACTTAAAAATAAATAATAAATTATTATCCACTGTTTAATTACTCCCAACTCGTGTTTTTGAAGTATGGTAGCTAATGTTTCTTCTTGTTATAGGAGGAAAGTGGAAAACAAATATGTGATAGAAAAAAAAATTGATTGAATTAATTGTGTTTTTTTATTTTAAACTTTGACTTGATTTTGTTAAATTAATATTTGTTACAAGTGAATTTAAAGTAAAATAATTTATATTTCGATAGGCTTACATAAAAGTGAGTTTAATAATAAATTTAAGTATAAAAAATATATTTAAAGACAAAAACTATAAACTCTACTTAAAGTTAGAATCATTTCTAAATTCAAAATGAATCCTAATAAATAAAAACACCAATATTAAATTTCAAAAGCACTTTCTTTTTACAAATTTCAAAATCACTTTTAACTCTCCCAAAAGAAAATCTAAACATGTATGTATGTATTTAGTTATACAATACACAAATTAATTTTAATGAATTAATTTTATAAAATTGGTCATAATTAAAAGGGTATTGAATATAAAATGAGATATATTCATATCGAGAAAGTGATTTGAATCACAAATTTGAGATTAAAATCAGTTGTACATATAAAAACTCCAAATTCTTGAATAAAAAAAAAACTCCAAATTCAAAATTATTTTAGGGCAAAATCAATTATATTTTCTACATCCAAGTATATCAGAGTACGTTTTATACCTCTAGAATCAATTGTCTTAACCAAAAGGGAAGTCCACCATACACTAATAGTATGTTTGAAACCGCGGCAGAAAACACAATGTGTAAAGATGTCAAAGCTGAAAATTGTAGCTAGCGTTGACAATGAATTGAACCAACTCAAAAATAGGTTGAGACTCAATTTGATAGTTAGCTCGTTGAACTTAGTTCATTTACCAAATGAGTCGAATTCGTTTTGTACAAAAAAATTAATTTAGGTGTAAATATGAAAATGTTTGAAGATGATGTCAGACACATTGTAAATGTAATTTTAAAACGAAATAAAAAGCATTTGAAAGGCTAATATTAAGATGTTATTTTATCGGTTGAAAGCTACTAAAAAGACATATAACTTCATTGTCTATAAGAATTAAATTCGATCTCTAAGGTCAGATATTGCATTTGTTACTCAAACCAACTACTTCTCGTGATAATATTTTGAATTATAAATAATGCTGAGATAAAATTTGTGTCATTTAAAAGTTAAAAATAATGTATATAATTTATCTATACCACAAAGATAAATAAAATTTAAGTGTTTTATTATTGCTTTAAGTTATTTATTTAGTTATGTTCAACATTAAAAATCTCACTCAAAGAACTCTCTCAAACTTTATTATTAAAGATTGACATTTGAAAAATATACTTTCTTACATTGTGCTCTTCTCAAATATAAATTACTTTCTTACATTGTGCTCTTCTCAAATATAAATAGTGTACCGCCAACACATAAAATATAATATAGAGTAATAAGAAAATTGATCTAAAAATCTTTAAACTTAGTTTAAATTCTATGGGCTTTAGTTAAAAAAAAATTAAAAATATTTTAATTTAAAATTAAAGGAACACATTGTTTCCTTTAAGTTTTTTTTTTTTTGCCTTTTGATTTATTTAATTTGAGCTATCGAGTTAAACTGAATTGCTCGTGAACTTTAACCAAGTTGAATTCAAGCTAAAAAAAAATAAGTTCGGGACATACTCAAGCTCAACTCATTTCCAGCATTCACAAACACATGAATTGGAAGGCGAGTTTGCATCTTTCAATCGTTGGATCTAAACAATCACTAAGTAGGTGTTTGCTTTGATATTGTGAACGCAAATCCAAGCATAGACTAAGTCAATTGTGGTGTGAATATTTTAACATTAGTATGAAGTAACACATTTGATTTAATTTGGTACACCTTTTTCTAAAATATTTGTTCTCAAAATTTAAAAGGAAAAAGAAATCTGGCATTCAATTACCACACTACCAAAGCGAAAATATGACAATATAGTTAACAGAATCCGAATTCCCTACAGTGTGTCGTCAGTTGTCTCCAGTTCAACCATGGCTGACCGTATACGATGAAACGTGAATCTCACAGTACACGAACAAGATGATCTACATAGAAACCTTGGTGCCAAAAAGCCATAGCAGCAAAATTATGTTTTTACCTCCTCTTTCCCTTTCATTGTGTGCATGTGTAAAAACTAAGTATAATTACTTCTATGAAGTAATTTATCGTCTATGCTACTTGCTTTATCAAAGTTCTAGCTCTAATCAAATTAAAAAACCTTTAATAAGAAATTAAACTGAATCAGCATATCTACAATCTTAAATCTTTAATCACCTCATGCTAAGACCAGGAAAGACCAGCAGCAGCTACAAGCACTATAGTATCAGGACCTTTCACACTCATAACCAGTGCATATAAAATAGTCCTTCATGTGATCCAAGCCATGCCCCCAAAGAAGAGTCACGTGTGTATTGATTTTCTTCCTCTGCTTTAAATTCTATACACCAAATAACACATTCTAACATTAGTTACAAGAAAACCACCCTAAAAGTGCAGACAACACAGGAGAAAACATATATACAAAAAATTGAAAGCAGAAAGGCCAAAAGCATGTCGTGCTCATTACTTTTAAATGTTTGATAGCACACAGTGGAGAGAACTGTATTAGAGAACTTATCCTCCAAAAGCAATTCGCCAGACTTGATACTCCATAACCGTAGCTTGCAATCCTCTCCACCTGAGATGACTAAGTTAGAATTATTCTAACAAGAATGCTAAAGAAATAACACCGCTGAAATAACATTCACCTGACATAACATATCTCTCATCTGGGTCAACACCGAGTTGTATTTGAGTATGGGAATTCATGTGCCCTTCATAAGATTGAACAGCACCCCTCTGGAGTATGCGACGGTCGTATAGCCTAATCTAAAAAAGGAAAAGAACAAGTAATTAAGATGCCATTTCTCCCATTATCTACAGTCCACAATAAATGGCTGCTACCGAGACAATTTCAGTAAGATTATCATCTTGTCAGTACTAGTAACATAGAAGGAGTTCCATCAGAAAGATGACTTGGTTTGTGCTTGTAATGCCTTCATTGGTCATTATTTTATATCAATCATGCTATTATCTAGCTGATTCAGACCCACAGGATTAAGTAAGGATAACCCCCCATGGAAATATAGATTCACCTATATAGGATCTTGTTGACATATAGCAATCAGATCTGATATGATTGTCTTTATTAGTTGATTTTCTATTTAAGTTTATTTGTATTTTGGGAAATAATCAAATCACTCTGATTTGATTTATTTCCTAATTTATTTTTACTTTATTCTGCATGCATTAGATAGCTGGCAGCATTGTATATATATATATTTGTACTGTTTCAGTTTCAATAACAATAATAAGAAATTTTCCTTCCCTCCTGTTTTAACCTAGCTGCACCCTAAAACACATGGTATCAGAGCTTCGGCTCTGATCCTGTGGCAGCTCACCATGTCCTTACAAGAAACTGAAAAAAATTGTTCCTCCACTACTACAATACCAGAAAAAAATTCTGGTGACCCTAAAATCGTGTCAACCCCTACCACAAATGATCCACTATCCATAAACTCTGGTTTACAGCTTCTAATCCAAAAGCTGAATGGCAGAAACTATGTTGAATGGGCCCAGACTGTGAAGTTAGCTCTTGATGGCAAGGGAAAGTTAGGCTACTTGACTGGAGATACTCCTCAACCAGAGAAGACCGATCCAGCCTACCAAAAATGGAAGTCAGAGAATTCCCTAATCATTGGGTGGCTGATTCACTCAATGGAATCTTCCATTGGGAAGCCCTACCTATTCATTTCCACTGCAAAAGAGGTGTGGGAAGCTGTACGCGATTGCTATTCCGACTTGGAGAACTCCTCACAGATTTATGAACTTAAGACTCGTTTGTGGCAGTCCAAACAAGGAGATAAAGATGTCACAACATTCTTTAATCTCATGGTTGTCCTTTGGCAGGAGCTTGACCAATGTTATGAGGATGATTGGGAGAATTCCAAAGATGCAAACAGATTTAAGAAAAGAGAAGAGAATGATAGGGTTTATATGTTTTTAGCAGGACTCAATCCAGAACTTGATGAAGTCCGTGGTCGAATTTTGGGCAGAAAACCGTTGCCTTCATTGAGGAAAGTATTTTCTGAAGTAAGTAGGGAGGAATCCAGAAGGAAAGTTATGCTGCAAAACTCTGATAGTACAAGGGTGCAAGAAACTGAGAGTTCGGCTATGGCTGCAAAGGGATACGAAGCAGATGGAGAAAGAAAAAAACAACCTTGGTGTGATCATTGTAGACGACCATGGCACACTAAGGAAACTTGTTGGAAACTTAATGGAAAACCACCCAACTGGAAGAAGAAGCCAAATGGAGAGGGTAGGGCCTTCCAAGCTGCAAATGGAGAAAATGTGGAGAATAAAGTTAACTCTGAGGCATCTCCTTTCTCTAAGGAACAACTAGAGCACCTGTATAAGCTCTTTACCTCTATGTCAGTTACTTCTTCATCCTCTCTTGCTCAAAAAGGTATCTCTTTCTCTTCTGCTCTTTTGAGTTCCAAACCAAATTCAAAAACTCCATGGATCATCGATTTTGGAGCCACTGATCATATGACAGATTGCTCAAAATTGTTTTCCACTTATAGTACTTGTGCAGGTCATAAAAAGGTAAAGATAGCTGATGGTACTTTTTCCACCATAGCTGAAGTTGGTTCTATTCCTATTTCTAAAACTCTAACTCTTCACAATGTCCTTCATGTTCCAAATTTGTCATGTAACTTGCTGTCCATAAGCAAATTAACACAAGATCTTAACTGTTTGGCTATTTTTAACCCAGTTAATTGTCAATTTCAGGAGTTGAAATCGGGGAGGATGATTGGCAGTGCGAAAGAGGTCAATGGTCTCTATCTCTTCGATGATGAGGCTGATCTTAAAGAGGAATTTCATAGTAATTGTCTCAACTCAGTTTTGGTTCATAATAATGAAGAAATAATGTTATGGCATTATAGGCTAGGACACCCAAATTTTTTGTATTTGAAGCACTTATTTCCCAAGTATTTTAAGAATAAAAATCCAGATCAGTTTTTTTGTGAAGTTTGCCAATTTGCAAAGCATCATCGTTCTTCCTATTCTCCTCAGGTGCATAAACCATCTAGTCCATTCACATTAATTCATAGTGATGTTTGGGGACCTTGTAGGGACCCTACTCCTAATGGAAGAAGATGGTTTATTATCTTCATAGATGATCACACTCGATTAACTTGGGTTTACTTAATGACAACAAAATCTGAAGTTGAAAGTATCTTCAAAAGTTTTTTTCAAATGATTTTGACCCAATTTCAAGTAAAAATCAAAATTCTCCGTAGTGATAATGGAAGGGAATATTTTAATAAACACTTAAATGAGTTTTTCCTACAACAAGGTATCATTCATCAAAGTTCATGTGTGGATACTCCACAACAAAATGGAGTGGCTGAACGAAAAAATAAACATCTCCTTGAAGTTGCTAGGGCATTGTTGTTTCAAAATAAGGTTCCAAAGTATCTTTGGGGAGAAGCAATTCTCACTGGAACATATTTAATAAATAGGATGCCTACCAAAATTTTAAATTACAAAACTCCTTTTGATGTTTTCACATGTCTATTTCCTAATAATAAACTTTCATACACTCTACCCCTAAAGATATTTGGATGTACTGTTTTTGTTCATATTCATGATCCGTATCAAGGAAAACTTGAGCCTAGAGCAAGAAAATGTGTTTTTATTGGCTATGCAACCAATCAAAAAGGATACAAATGTTTTGAACCTATTTCCAAAAAGATTTTTGTGACTATGGATGCCATTTTCTTTGAAAAAACTCCTTTTTTTGGTAATCATCTTCAAGGGGGGATAATTAAAGAAGATGATGATGTTCAATATTTAAAAATTGCAAATTTGGATTTTCTAAATAATTTGGAAAAAACAGATTGTGAGAAAAGTAACATAACAGAATCCTATTTGAAAATACTAGAAATTGAGGAAAATAACAAAACAAAATCTTTGGGTGAATCTAGTCAAGAAAGCCATGAACATAATATTCAAGAAAATGTTTTGACAGAACCAGAAGTTGAGAATGAGACAGTTGAGATTGGTAACAAAGGTATCCAACCATTTGACCATGTATACTTAAGAAAAAAAGTGCCTCAGAGAAGAGAACCTCAACACTGCCAAACATCCAAGGATCCAACAGGTACAAGTCTTTCTAATTCTGTTGTACCCTTTCAAAATTCTGAAAATTTTGATCATAATAATCTTGTCTTTGTTGAACCTGTTCCCAATGATTTTGTTCCTTTAGAACCTACCTTTGATGATTCTAATCTACCCATTGCTGTTAGAAAAGGGATAAGAGCATGTACAAAACATCCTATCAGTAACTTTATATCTTATGACAAATTGTCCCCCACTTTTAGAGCTTTTACTTGTGAACTGACAAAAACAGAGATCCCAAGAGATATACAACAAGCTCTAAGGGTTCCTAAGTGGAAAGAAGCTGTCTTGGAAGAGATGAGTGCTCTTATAAAAAATCAAACTTAGAAAGAGGTGGATCTACCTAGGGGAAAGAGAACTGTGGGGTGCAAATGGGTGTTTACCATAAAACACAAGGCTGATGGATCAGTAGAGAGGTATAAGGCCAAACTAGTTGCCAAAGGCTTTACACAAACTTATGGTATTGATTACTCAGAAACTTTTGCTCCTGTTGCAAAACTTAACACCATTAGAGTTCTTTTATCTTTAGCGGTTAACTTGGATTGGCCATTACAACAGCTAGATGTAAAAAATGCGTTTTTAAATGGAGATTTAGATGAGGAAGTCTATATGGATTCACCCCCGGGGTTTGAATTTAAATTCAACCAAAAGGTCTGCAAGCTTCAGAAGTCTCTTTATGGCTTGAAACAGTCACCTCGAGCGTGGTTTGAAAGATTCACCCAATTTGTTAAGAAGCAGGGATATTCTCAATGTCAAAGCGATCACACCATGTTTGTGAAACATTCTTCTGAAGGTAAAATGGCTATATTGATCGTTTATGTAGATGATATTGTTATCACTGGGGATGATTCTAATGAAATAAAAAATTTGAAGGCATCTCTTGCTGCTGAGTTTGAAATTAAAGATCTTGGGTCTTTAAAATATTTTTTGGGAATGGAAGTTGCAAGATCAAAGAAAGGGATTGTTGTATCACAACAGAAATATATTTTAGACCTTCTAAAAGAAACCGGGATGATGGGTTGTAAGCCAGCTGATACTCCAATAGATCCTAATCAGAAAATTGGTAGTGATGGCAGTGGTGATCCAGTGGATACATCTCGGTATCAAAGATTAGTAGGAAGACTAATTTATCTATCTCATACTCGTCCAGATATAGCATTTGCTGTTAGCTTAGAGTCAGTTTATGCATTCACCTCACGAAGAACATTTAGAGGCTGTTTACCGTATTCTAAGGTATCTCAAAAGTTCCCCCAGAAGGGGACTGTTTTTCCAAAAAACTGATCAACAAGGCATTGAGGTATTTACTGACGCAGATTGGGCAGGGTCCATCACGGATAGAAAGTCAACATCTGGTTACTGCACATTTGTTTGGGGAAACTTAGTTACTTGGAGGAGCAAGAAACAAAATGTAGTAGCTAGAAGCAGTGCTGAGGCAGAGTATAGGGCAATGGCCCAAGGTGTTTGTGAAATCCTATGGCTTCAAAGAATCTTAGAAGAGCTTAAACTTCCTATAAATCTTCCAATGAAGCTGTATTGCGACAACAAGGCAGCAATTAGTATTTCTCAAAATCCTGTTCAACATGACCGAACCAAACATGTTGAAATTGATAGACATTTTATAAAAGAGAAAGTAGATGCAGGTCTGATTTGCATGCCTTTTGTCCCTACTTCACAACAAGTTGCTGATATCCTTACCAAAGGACTGTTCAGACCCAGTTTTGAATTTCTTGTAAGCAAGTTGGGCATGCTAGACATATATGCACCAACTTGAGGGGGGGTGTTGACATATAGCAATCAGATCTGATATGATTGTCTTTATTAGTTGATTTTCTATTTAAGTTTATTTGTATTTTGGAAAATAATCAAATCACTCTGATTTGATTTATTTCCTAATTTATTTTTACTTTATTCTGCATTCATTAGATAGCTGGCAGCATTGTATATATATATATTTGTACTGTTTCAGTTTCAATAACAATAATAAGAAATTTTCCTTCCCTCCTGTTTTAACCTAGCTGCACCCTAAAACACAGATCTATTAGACTTGGTTTTTGCACCTTAAATGCCAAAAAATTCTCTTCAATGTAAAATTAAAGAATGAATTCACACAAATGCCTAAACATGAGATTCTGCAGAAAATTATCAGTATCCTATGTCATGTAAGAGTACCATTAATAATAAATATAAGTAGTATTTTCCCGAAAAAATAAACTAACCGATCCATCCATGGAGCTTGCCAAGAAGTACTGATCATCAAACTGAAGTGATGCCAAACTAATATCAAACCCACAAAATAGAAATTAGTCAGTCAAAATCAATAAAATTCCAATCAAGTAAGATATAAGTCAAGTAGACAACTTATTAGGAAAATACTAACCAGGATATAGATGAAGGCATCTTAATGGTATGTGAAGGATATATGTTTCCGGAAAGCTGCAAAATGAGAGGGGCATAAGCATATTAGCAATAGTTACATATCTAACAAGTTTGGTGCATGTGACTTATATGCTTTGGCTTGAGGGAGTGTTTAAAATAAGATTAAATCCATGTAAATAGGAATATCATATCATATCATATCTTGTAAATAGGGATAGAATACCTTGTATTTATCTTATTTTATTGTTTTTAAGCCTATATAACGACTCTCCAGTGTGTAGTTGAAACTCATGATTTCACCATATGTCTCCTGTTTTCTTTCATTCAACACAATGCTTGGCAGCCTTAGTCAATTGGGAGGGTATAAGAAAAGACATCCAGACATTTGTAGCTCCTTGTCAAGTTTGCCAGCAGAACAAGAACCAAACTTTATTATCTGTTGGCCTCTTACAACCACTTCTTATTCCTACTCTCAACTGTGGGGAGATATCTCCATGTATTTCATAAAAGGACTTCCAAAACGTCAAAGATGCTATTTTGGTCATGGTTGACAGATTCACCAAGTATGCTCACTTTATTCCTGTTGGTCATTCTTTCACTGTCAATAAAAAACTGTACCCCCCTGACATTGTCAGGTTACATGGTTTTCCTACTACCCAACGTCTCAGATCAAGACAAAATAATTCTTATTTTTGGACTGAATTGTTCAGTATAGCCTATCAGCTACAAACTGAGGTTGTCAATAGAGGTCTTGAGATTTACTTCAGATGCTCAACAGGGGCAAAGCCGAAGTTATGGACCAAGTGGTTTAGTAATTTTGGTTCAACTCTTCTACAACAGTTCAACTAAACTAACCCCTTTAAGGCTCTTTATGATCATGATCCCCCTCACTTATTTAAAGGAGCTACACTCCCTTCAACAGTAGAAGAGGTTAATAGATTGACTCAAGAAAGGGATACTATCTTACATGATCTTTGATCTAACTTGGTTAAGGCACAAATCAAACCCAAGTATGGGCAAACAAACACAGGAGGGATGTTACCTATGTTGTTGGGTTTATTTCAAATTACAGCCTTATAGGCTGAAATCATTAACCAAAAAAATTTAATGAAAAACCCAGTCCTAGGTTCTATGGACCTTACCAAATCACTAAGGTCATTAGGCCATGTGGCTTACCAACTTGCTCTTCCTGCTGAGAGTACAATCCACCCAGTGTTCCATGTATCTTTACTGAAGAAGGCAATCACACCGGTGATCAATCCGCAACCTTTACCCAAGATTCGTTCAGACGATATGGAATTACAAGGGGAGCCCCACGAGGTTAAGGCAATTCGTAATAAAACGCCTGGAGGTGTTGAAGTATTAATTCAATGGAAAGATTACCCAACTTTGAAGCTAATTGGGAGTCGTTTGATGCCATTCACCGACAGTTTCCACATTTTCACCTTGAGGACAAGGTGAAATTTTCGAGGGGAACATTGTTAGTAGACCTCCTATTAATCAAGTGTCTATTAAGCATTGGCCCAAATTAAAGTAATTTTGTGTTTTAAGTAGAATAAGGATACAAAATGACATAGTCATTCGGTAGTTTTTATGTTGGCTAGTTAGGAGAAACTAGGCTCTTCAATTCCTAGAGATTGTGTTAGTTTTCTTACAGTTATTTCTTTGGTTTACAGCAATTGTAATCCTTTCTGTAATATAACCAACTCTGCATTGCAGAAGATATTCTCAAAGAGATTGTTAAATCATAATACAAGTTTTGTTCATTATACCTTGCCTATTTCCTTATTGTATATACCAGATCAATCATCATACTACAATACTTCGCTTTCAACTCACGAAAGTTTTCAGTTTTCACCTTTACTCTCTTTAATTGATGTTCCTCTAACAGATATTCCCGCCATACTTACTTTTAAGCTTTTACATCATTGTTTATACATTCTGTATCTCTTTCCAATATTTAATTATGGTAAATTTGATTATCTCTTGAAATCTTGTGTCTCTAGTCTCTCTTTCACTCTTAATGTTAAAAGAAATTAAGAAAATACCTTTAACCAATCTTTATTAGAACTCCCAACTTTCTTATCTGAAGATACATAAGATATCCTATTCTGAGGAAGTCTACCAGAATGCAATCTTTTCTCTCGAAAATCTACGGAGACAACTGCCCCATTTCTGAGTCCACATAAAATCACATTTCCCTGTAACAACAATTAATATTTAAAACAGTATATTTTAAGATTCACAACCTCAATATTTATAAAAATGAAAACATAATAAATGACAGAAACCAACATATATCACATTTTATTTTACAAAGGAAGAAATTGTATTGAAGAGAGCAAAGAAGGAATTAAAGTAAACGGGAGGATAAGATATTTATATGAGCAAAGAAATATAAAACAAACATAAAAAAATTGATCATCAGTGGAAAAAACGCCGAAGTCCCTCGGGAAGTGTTGAAAATGATCCCTTGGAAAAAAAACATGAGTTCTGCACTAGAGCATCGTTGGAAAGATCTCATTTTTAAGGATAATGAAGCAACATAAAAATTACAAGCATTGACTCCCTCCCAAAATACACTAATTAACCTCAATCAAATTTCCACAAAGACACAATGAAAATGATGAGTCTATTATTTATCTTATTTTTGTGCTACTTTTGGTGTAAAATTCATCAATGTTATCTAGACTTTAATCTTGTTTTGCCATGTGTTCTTACTAGTTGCTATGCGTAATGTCGCTCTTTTGTGTTGTTGGAATTAAGATACATCTAAGCTTTATTTTTTAACATTTGACTTGCTATGTTTGTCTTTGTTTGTAGGTGTGGAAGGCTATCAATGGAGAGGCACAAATGAGCATTAAAATGGATGAATTCATGCTGTTTCAGAGCGCCAGGCGTCCCAGAAAAGCGATCAGCGCTTGCTGAAGGAAAATTCAAGCTTCTATCAGCGCCAGGCGCCACACTGTCTAGCACTAGGCGCCTACATTCTGATTTGTCTAGCGCTAGGCGCTGCATGTTTTTTCTAATCTTGTGTTTTCGCAACGCCAGGTGTCCCAGTCGGGTCAAAGCGCCCCGTAGTGGGCCTGTTATGTTATAAATACGATTTTATGATTTTGGAAGTATCTTTGGATGAGTTTTGACTTGGAAGAAAAGCCCTAGCAGCCACTAACTCTTGTGAAAGCTCATTTCAACATCTAGGAAGCCACTTCATCAAGAATCATTCATGGAGAACTCTTGTAATTACTCCTCATTCTTTGGTTCTTGTTTATTTTTCATGAGTAGCTAAACCTCTAGTATTAGGGATGAGTAAACTTAGATGAAAACCTTTATGTTTATGATTTGATATTTGGGTATTTGAATGCATTCATATAAGTTGTTTCTCTATCTCTATTCGTAATGCTTTTATTGCTTGGCCACCTTTAAAATGATTTATGGTTTATAGTTTGAAATGGAAGTTTATTCTATAAATGCTTGAGATAGTGAGTTCTTGCAATCATAGTCTAGGAATGGATATGAATGCTTGAATACCAAAAGGGAATTTCTAACTCTAATGCTTAATCTTGATTTTCATTCCCTAAGGGATTAGGGATTTAGTTAAGATTAAAGACTCTTTTCACTAAGGAATTAGTATTAGAAGATAAGAGAAAATTTGGTAACAACTTAATAAATGAATTTAGTAACCAATGTTTGATTTAAGTATTTAGAGGTTGAAAACAAGTAAGACTCATCCCTAACGCTTTTACTATTATCTATTACATGTCATTTATTTTATCTTTAGCTAACAATTGTGTTTCGAACAATCAAACAAATACGATTCCTTGTTCAATCTAGTAATTTAATTTATGGGTTGATATTATTTCACAATCCTTGAGTTCGACATCCGGTACTTTACCGTGTATAACCAACGATTCAATACACTTGCTGAAATTGCTATCAGAAAACATAAGCATTTCTTCGACATATGATTTATTTGATTGAAGGAACATGGATAATATAAAGCACCATGAACCAGACAGTATTTTTACTAGGGGAAACTTACTGAATCAACAATCTGTTCTGCAAAAACATCACTTTTACAACGTAAAAACCATGACCTTGTTCCAGTTTCCAGATCCACCGAAGCACCTCCCATATTAGTACCTAAGAAAGATAAAGAGAAACACAAATGAATATCTTACAAAAGGTTATATATAAAATTAACAGGGAATATTTCTTAAGGAAGAGGGTATATATCCCAATTGTCATCTTTAAGAACTATCAAGAGTTTTAGTAATTAAATCAAACTCTAATGGCTCATTTTTCACTCTCGTAACCTGATAAAAGCAAAAGGCAGCCAAAAACAGAAGCGAAACAGATCATTCACAACCATATTGATAAAGGCTACACTAGATCATTCTATGTAGAACATTATAAGCCGAAGCTTAACCGTAAAGGTATTTAATGCATTAGGAACTGAAACAGTATTTTCTAGATGAATAAGGTGAAAAATGCCAAAATATGATGAATCTGTGCAGTGAACTGAAACATACATTGTATCTCAATAAACGATAATTCATGCTAAAACATTAAGAAAAGTATACATGTTATGGCTTAAAATGAATATCTCTTAATCAAAATTCAACTGGGTAGCACATTTGGAATCTATACAGTGAAGGGAAGGGCTAATAACAGAACCTGATAAATCCTAAATTTGCATAGCAATGAGTTAATTCTAACAGTTGGGTCCAAATTTTGTACAAAGTGACATGTGGCTGTCTCTGAATGAAATATAATTTAGCATAAGCACATGCATCTTAGCATGTGTTTGTATGTGAAAGAAAGATAGGGAAAGAGTGAGGAAAGACAAAGGATAGCAATATAAAACTTGCCAATTATAGCCCGATGTCTATTATAGTCGTATTCAGCTGTCCAAAGGGTACCCTTGAAAGAAGCAACTTCCTCTAGTCTGCTCCATGTGTTCAGTATTCCTGATCCAAGATCTATTGGCTCAACAAGACTGAGGGTATAAACAGATCCGCCTGATGTTTCTGATCCCAGTGTAGTAAATCTATTTTTCATGTTAAGATCTTTTACTTCTAGTTCAATTTTATCCAAAATATGCAGAATTGGATGTCTCAATATCGATAACAGAGAGGATTATACAAAAATATGCTATATTATTAAAAGTGAGAAGAGCTAACCTTGACAATTTAATCTAATGGATGTCCAAGGTTAGAGTCACTTGAAGGTCACATGATTATATATTTTTTAACCTTTATAATAATGCATGTACATTGAATGTATACATCTAAGTATTGCTTATGGGTAAATAACAAAATGTAAACCCTAAATAAACGAATGAATGAATGAAAAATAAATAAAGGATACAATGCATTTCCAACAATTGGACTGTCATTCGCAGCATGAGGAGATAAATTAGGACCCAATCTTAAACAAGATATTCTGGAGGACATAAGCAGTGAAGCTCCATTCGGTCTGAAAAGCGGACCTGGCACCTTGCTAGGCACATCTGTATTCCCTTTAATATGATTCTTCACACAAACCGGCATCCACTTTACCCCATCATCAAAATTTTGCCCAATCCTTCCAACTTCAGAAAAACTGCGAGTACCGAACTTCACAAGCAACAACTAGTAAATAGTAATCAACATTGTAAATCAAGTTAACCAGACTCAATTAAAAAAACATGTTTTAGGCTCAAGTCCAACCAATGTGATCCAATCAAGTTGCAGGATTATCAAAGTACTCAAAATATGTGGAGTTAAATTGGTATCAATTGTCACCTGTGACGTAAGACTTAAGAATTCTATGATAATGTTTGACAAAGAAGATCAAAGCAAAATGAAAAGTTATAGTGAATAATTTAATGTCAAGATGAAAATATATGAACTGAATGATTAATACAGAACATATTAACTGTTAGTGGTATCATTAGTAAGGTAGGAGATCAACTTATCTGCTACTAAACCATCTCTTAATATTCTTTATGCATTGAAAGGGTATATAATTCCTCTTGTTCTAGGATAATAACTGAAAACCATATATTCCTTATTGTTAGAGAGTTGAATTAATTGATCTATTTGCAATTATTACGGATTTAATTTCTTCTTTCTGTTCAGACAGGTATATTTTAAATTGGAAGTGTTTATCTCAAGGCTAAAGCTCTTCAAAGTTAGAAGATAATCCAACCAAGGCTATAGTTTTATGTGAAATTGCAGTACATCTTACAACAAAAGAAGACACATACGAAAACTTATACCGTTACAAATTTTTTACGCTACCAGCATAAGATCTTAATACTTGAGGCGCTTCTTTTCAAAAGCTACTCTTCTTGCAAGAAGCCTAAAACAGGGCCAAACTGATTCAGAGCTTAACATGGCATGAGAACATAAAATGTAAAGCATTGTGGAATTGGAATATGCATCAAACTTAAAAATACATTTCAGAACAACTATTCAAACACACTACCATTTCAGAATCCAAAGATCCCACTTATTCAAAGTGGGTCATAAATCATAATACTTGCACACACATATCTCCATCTCATCACTGATAAAATTACAATTTGAAAACTGAAAGATCAGAATCCAATAATTGTTCATATAATTTATCAAAAAGTGCAAGCAAAGACAAATGCAAAGGAAAAAAAATTATAAATTACCTCAGCGAGCCATTTATGCTGCCAGTCAATAAAACATCAGTTCTAAATCTACCCTCTACTGTCTGCACATCAACATTTAAGTGTTTCAAAGCACTAATACCTAACCTATCAGTTCCTTGATACTTCCAAACCTGTGAATCCAATCTTACATTAGATTCAACTCAAAAACAATGGATCACATTATCATAATATATGGAACCAAAATCGACGAAGAAATTAACATACGGCAGGTTGAGATGCTTGTATTTTCCGAAATTCGTCAGTGAAGTTACACTTGCAATAGTGTGAGGCATTGACATGACGACCATCTAGCTCCCTAATCTGAAGCAGCTTAGATGTTCTGTTACTAAGCTTCCTACAACAACTCCTATTCCTTTCCTGTAACTAAAATCAATCAAACTTTAGAATTCAATTCAAGGGAGTATGTAAAAACCAAAAAACGCCAACCCCAACACATTCATGTATTAACTTACTCCAGAAGTAACTTTGGACATAACTAATCCACAAAATGGCTTACTATACGCAATGGATTTCAATTATCTAACCTTTGAATATCCTCATATTATATTAATCATCTTTCACACCAAATTTCAGAAAATTTTAACATTCATAGCTATGTTATTGTCTTTATCTTATAGTCAACATTTACTTGTATTTTTAACAAGATACTACTACTACCTCCATTCTTTTTTAAGTGTAGTTTGAGATTGTTTTACTAAAACCAAGGAAATCAATAAATTTTGTTGTTTTTTAACAAATTAATTTTCTTTTTCTTACGATACCGTCAATTTTATTTTGTATGAAGATTTTGTACACTCTTAGTTAATCATAACCATCACACCATTAAAAACATTTATTTTACTTTATCCCTAACTAGTTCTAGAGTAATACATATAAGTGGCTGTGATTTGTCATAGTATAAAATATTTTACAGTATATAAAAATTAATCTAATGTATATACCTGAGAGGAAGAGGTTTGGGAAGGCTTTGGAATAGTGGTTTTGTTCTTAGAAGAAGAAGAGCCAGGAATGGGGCCTTTGATTGGGAAATACCGGTTCTTCTCTGGGTCAAAATAGAACCCTGGAAGTTCTGTCTCAAAACAAACCCAACATTGATCAATTAGCTTTAGTAATCATTGTTAAATAAAGTTAATTAATCATAATTAGGTAAACAAATAGTTTTGCAAACATGTGTGTATGGAACCAATTGTTTCACCTCGTGCTGGTGGCATGTTCGCGACGCGTTGGAACGAGAGAGAAGCGAGCGACCTAAGAGGTCTGTTTATAGGACGAGAAAATATACGCAAAAGGTATATAAGTTTCAGGTCTTGGACCGTGGAAGATGGAGTAAATACCAATTTCATCCCTCATTTTGTTAAATTGTACCAATTTAGTTCCTTACTTGCTAAAAATTTTAAAATAGAGGTTTTTGATTTTTTTTTTTTTTTTTATAACGCTGTCACATAAGGATGGGACTAAATTGACATATTTTAACATAATTATATACCAAGTTACAAAAAATCATTTTCTTCTTCTAGTATCAAATTGACCTTTTGCATTCTCTTAAATTCATTCACAGTCGTCGTCCCCAAACATAATGTTTTTGCTCCATTTTCGCGTTTGTTCGATCATGTCAGTTGCAAAGTTTTCTTCCTCAATTTTATTTCCTTCCTCCATTGATGTATTCTTCCACCTTTGTTTTTTTTTTAAAAGAAGCTATATTTGCGAAAACAATATGAATAGGATGGGTGGTGGCTCTCAATTTACTTCATCTATAGTGGAAAAGCTATATCGGTAATTTAGGACTTGACGAATCATGTTTTGAGGAAAACTGTTCAATTTCTTTTTTTTTATGTGGGAGGAAAACTGTGATAAGGATTTCAAGGACAAATGCAAACCTGGATCGACCTTTCTTTGGTTTTTCGATTTGGAAGGTAATGTTCAAATGTGTATTTTTTTAATTTCTTTGTTTTGTTATATTTGAGGGATTTTACTCGAAAATACTTAAATTGCTTTGTTTTGATTCTTCCATTGTTATGATTTTTATCATCTATTATAGTTTCTTCTTCCATTGATGATTTGAGTTATTATCTTTCAGAAAGAGAGTTGTTGTTCCTATTGTGATGAAGTTGTTGGTGTTGCTGGAAATAAAAAATGAAGTATTGAAATGCGATTTTAAGTATTGAAACGAAGCCCATGTAAGATTCCCACTCCATTGATATTGGAATAAGAAAGAAAATATATCAGTAAACTTTATTCACGGTAGAATAGTTTTACACTGAAATTCAATAGAATTTATGTTGGAACATATTGTGTGAATTTAAAAATATGTTGAAGTCCCACATTGGAAAGAATTTGTTTTTGTAAATTCAAGTGGAAAGAAACATGTTTTTTTCAATTCAAGTCCCACATTGGAAAGAATTTTTTTTTTAACTCCCACATTGGAAAACTCTCCTATTTTGAGTATGCTAAAGTCCCACATTGATTAGAAATCAATTGTGAGTTTGCTTCCATCACTATATAATGAGTTTCAATCTATTGTGAAAAGCACACCAAAGTTGGATGCTTTTCCCAACTTTCTCTTTTCTCTCTCGTATTGTCTGCTCGCCTAATTTTCAAGCCACTTCTCCCCTTTCTTTCTGTCCCTTTAGTTTTTAGAGCAGTTATTATGCCGCAGTCCCTTCGGTTTTTAGAGCGGTTATTATGTCGCAGTCCCTTCGGTTTTTAGAGCGGTTATTATGTCGCAGTCCCTTCAGTTTTAGAGCGGTTATTATGTCGTAGTCCCTTCGGTTTTTAGAGCGGTTTTTGTGTTGTAGTCCTTTCGTTTTTAGAGCGGTTTTTGTGCCGTAGTTCTTTTGATTTATGAGTGGTCATAGTACCATATTGCGAGTGACTTTATCGTCATATTGAGAGTGGATTTAACTGCCATATTGAGGGTGTAATTCTAGAACGGTTTTCTACGGTGCAGTGGAACTCCGATACAGTGAATCTGAGCTGTTTTATCCTGGGGACTTTGTGGTTGATAGTCTGCCTTGCACAATTTGGGCAGTGCCGCGAAACGTCTTAAAGAGAGCGACCTAGTTCGCGATTCAACCCAGTAATATCTTCGGTGGCATAAATTGTGACTTTAAACAGTTTTTCGAAACTCAAAAATAACAATTTTAAGACGTTTCTTTCTGCCATGTCAACCGAAGAGATTACTGGATTTGGTTCTGTTGCCTCCGATTTCAATAAACTGTTTCAATTTGAGGCAAATAGAAAAGGATAAGAAAGTTAGAGAATTAACCGATGATAAAAATTATATTCTTAATAGACTTGCTGATGATCTGTATAACTACTACAGTTCCAGCAATACTGCTATAGAAGTTTGAGATGCTCTGAATAAGTATGTTGTAAGCTGGTACTCAGAGTATCATATGACTGATGACATACCCGTGGAGGCTGAAGATAACTCATGAGATCATCTATTAAGGTACGTCACTCATGGCATATTTAATTTAAATGTTGAAATTTAATATGTCTCTTTTTGTTTGAATGTTGAAATCAATAAATGTCTCATGCTTACATGTTGTATGATTTTAAGTTTTGACATGCTAGACTATGTGATTTGAACACATTTGATTTCAAACTTAAATAACCTAGGTTTAATTCCAAAGTTATCTATGAATGATTTTGAAAAATGTGATTTTTGTAGTTAAGCTAAAATAAAATTAAAAAAAATAAAAAAAAAAGAGTTCACATAAATTTGTAGTTAGAGAATCTGAGTCTTTAGATTTATTACACTTTGATATATGTGAACTTGATGGGACGTTAACAAGAAATGAAAAACGTTGTTTCATTACTTTTATTGATGATTGCTCTGACTATACTTTTGTATATCAAATGAAAAATAAAAGTGAAACACTTGACATGTTAAGGATCTTTGTAACTGAAATTGAAAATCAATTTAGTAAAAAGATTAAGAGGCTCTAAGTATGATTCTAGTTTGTTTAATGAATTTTATAAATTTTTTGGAATTATACTTGGAACAACTGCACCATAATTGCTTGAAGTGAATGGTAATGTTGTAAGAAAGAATAGAACTCTTATTAGTTGTTGCTAGTATGCTTAACTCTAGTGCTGCATCTCATTGGTGTGAGAAAAAATATATTGCTTATTTCCTATGTTTTGAATAGAGTTCCTAAATCTAAAAACAAAACATCTCCTTATGAGATAGTGAAGAAAAGACAATTGAACTTGTCTTATTTTCGAACTTGGGGTTGTCTGGCTTATGTCAGAATCCCCGATCCCAAGCGAATTAAACTCGTCAGTAGAGCCTATGAATGTGTATTCTTTGGGTATGCAGTAAACAACAAAGCATATAGGTTTTATGACCTAAATGCAGAAGTGATCATAGAGTCAAATGAGGTTGACTTCTATGAAAATAAATTCCCTTTCAAATCGAGAAATAGTGGGGGCAGCGAACCTAGTGAAGTTCCTGTGACTAGAAGCACTGAAAGCAACAAACAAGACGAAACAGAAACTCGAAGGAGTAAGAGAGTAAGAGTTGCTAAAGATTATGGACCTGAATATATGGCCTATAATTTAGAAGAGAATCCTGCAAATCTTAAAGAAGCTTTGTCATCATTGGTTGCAGATTTATGGCAAAAAGCTATAAACGATGAAATGGATTCTCTAGAGTCTAACAAGACCTGACATTTAGTAGACTTGCTTCATGGTTGCAAATCAACAGGTTGTAAATGTATTTTGAAAAAGAAACTAAAACCTGATGGATCTGTTGATAAGTACAAGGCACGCCTTGTAGCCAAAGGTTTTAGACAAAGAGAAAATATAGATTTCTTCGACACTTTTTCACCAGCCACTAGAATAACATCCATCAGGGTGCTCATATCACTATTGACTATTCATAACCTGGTGATACACCAGATGGATGTAAAAACAGCCTTTTTAAATAGTGACCTGGAAGAAGAAATCTATATGGAACAACCTGAAGGTTTTGTAATACATGGACAAGAAGACAAGGTCTGTAAGTTAGATAAGTCTCTGTATGGTTTTAAACAAACTCCTAAGAAATGGCATGAAAGGTTTGATAAGTTGATTATATCAAATGAGTTTAAGTGAATGAAAGTGACAAATGTATTTACTACAAATCTGAAAATAACATTTGCACTATCATATGTCTCTATGTATACGACTTACTCATATTTGATTCAAACATTCATGCTATAAATATTGTGAAATCATTGTTGTGTAACAACTTTGATATGAAAGACCTCGGAGAAGCAAATGTAATCCTTGAAATCAAGATTACTAGGTCAGAAAACGGAATTTCTTTGGATTAGTCTCACTATGTTGAAACAATCCTAAAGAAATATAAATGTTTTGACTGTAAACCTGCTTGCACACCATATGATCTAAGTGTGAAACTTTTCAAGAACATTGATGAAGGTGTTAGACAAACTGAATATGCGAGCATCCTTGGCAGCCTCAGGTATGCCACTGATTGTACTAGACCCGACATTGCCTATGTCGTGGGATTGTTGTGCAGGTTTACTAGTAGACTTAGTATGGAGCATTGGCACGCTATCGAAAGAGTCATGAGATACCTTAAAAAGGACCATGAGTCTCGGATTACATTATCAAAGATTTCCTGTTGTCCTTGAAGGATACAGTGATGCTGATTGGAACACCTTATCAGATGATTCCAAAGCAACCAGTGGCTATATTTTCAATATAGCCGGTGGTGCTGTATCTTGGAAATTGAAGAAACAGACGATACTGGCTCAGTCCACTATGGAGTCTGAAATGATAGCATTAGCTACCGCTAGTGAAGAAGCAAGTTGGTTGAGATGCTTGCTAACTGAGATCCCTTTATGGGAAAAACCTATGACAGATGTGTTGATCCACAACGATAGTACCGCGGCTATTGCGAAGATTGAGAATCGTTATTACAACGATAAGAGACGACAAATTCGTCGTAAGCACAACATCGTTAGAGAGTTACTTTCTAAAAGAGTTGTTATAGTGGATCATGTACGCACTGATGAAAATTTGGCAGATCCTTTGACGAAAGGATTAGCTAGAGAGAAAGTCATAAATACATACAAAAGGATGGAACTAATGCCTATAGAGTCACTCATGATGGTAACCCGACCTAAAAGACTGGAGATCCCAAGAATTAGGTTCAATGGGTAATAACAAGTTGTGAAGTGATATGAGATGAACATGCTATTATAAATTAGAGAAGCATGATTCCTGAAGCGATGATAGGATGAGGTAATAGAAACTCTTAATGAGATCTATGCTCTATGTGGAGGGAGTACCTAGCTATAGGAGTACTCTTGATAGACTCACCTGTGTGAATGTGGAAGTAGGGCCGCTTCCTATGGAATTTTGAGACTGAATTCCTAGAGCGTTCACTATACTGGGATACACGTGCAGGGCCATTAATGCACGGGCTTTTGAGAATACACCCTATGAAAAGATTGTGTGTGGGTTTGATGTCAGAGATAGAGTTCAAGACTACGAGCCACTCTTGTTGAATCTGAATCTTACTTACTATGCAAAGGTTCAAGTCAAGAGACACATTTGTTTATGCACGATCTTATAGAAGCGTTTGACGCTATTTCTGAAACTTTTTTTTAATTCAAGTGGGGGATTGTTGGAACATATTGTGTGAATTTAAAAATATGTTGAAGTCCCACATTGGAAAGAATTTGTTTTTGTAAATTCAAGTGGAAAGAAACATGTTTTTTTAAATTCAAGTCCTACATTGGAAAGAAATTGTTTTTGAACTCCCACATTGGAAAACTCTCCTATTTTGAGTATGCTAAAGTCCCACATTGATTAGAAATCAATTGTGAGTTTGCTTCTATCACTATATAATGAGTTTCAATCTATTGTGAAAAGCACACCAAAGTTGGATGCTTTTCCCAACTTTCTCTTTTCTCTCTCGTATTGTCTGCTCGCCTAATTTTCGAGCCACTTCTCCCTTTTCTTTTTGTCCCTTCAGTTTTTAGAGCGGTTATTATGCCACAGTCCCTTCGGTTGTTAGAGCGGTTATTATGCCGCAGTCCCTTCGGTTTTTAGAGCGGTTGTTATGCCGCAGTCCCTTTGGTTTTTAGAGCGGTTGTTATGTCGCAGTCCCTTCGGTTTTAGAGCGGTTATTATGCCGCAGTCCTTTCGGTTTTAGAGCGGTTGTTATGCCGTAGTCCATTCGTTTTTAGAGCGGTTTTTGTGCTGTAGTCCTTTCGTTTTTAGAGCGGTTTGTGCCGTAGTTCTTTTGATTTATGAGTGGTCATAGTACCATATTGCGAGTGATCTTATCGTCATATTGAGAGTGGCTTTAACTGCCATATTGAGGGTGTAATTCTAGAACGGTTTTCTACCGTGCAGTGAAACTCCGATACAGTGAATCTGAGCTGTTTTATCCTGGGTACTTCGTGGTTGATAGTCTGCCTTGCACAATTTGGGCAGTGCCGCGAAACGTCTTAAAGAGAGCGACCTAGTCCGCGACTCAACCCAGTAATATCTTCGGTGGCATAAATTGTGATTTTAAACAGTTTTTCGAAACTCAAAAATAACATTTTATGTATTCTGATACGTTACACTACTTCATCTCTATTTTATGAAAAAACATGGCAAAATGGATAACTCCTATTAGAACTCCGTGTATATCCGTTACACTCAAATTTTATTTCTATGAATAAAAGCTAAGACATAATTTTTTTAAACTTGAAACAAACATAGACATATCTCCGATTACTTTGTAGAAATATTGTGTTTTTATTTTCTAAAATGTGTGTTCATTTTATCTTGATGAGATACTCTTTAAGTGAAACATTGTCATAGAGAGAAAATAAAATGCTAGATAATGAAGATGCATTTTCAAATTTTTTTGGTATTTTTATTGTTTCTAGAAATGTAGACAATTGTCAAAGTTTCTTACCTTTTTTATAAAATTAACATAAAACTCAAACTCCAAAGTTCGGCCATAACAAAGGTCGATCGACCCAAATTGCAAA
>JBBPBQ010000003.1:10309379-10320332 GCA_037974755.1 Cicer yamashitae
AAAAAAAAAAAAAAAAAACCACTAACAAAACCTCCCATAGAATTTCTGATTAAAGTTCCACAGGCCGAAAAATCCTGAGGTTCCAATATGCGAACCAAAATAATTATAGGAGGAGGTTGCCATTGAACCAAAATCATTTGTATGCTACCAATACTAAAAGATTGTAAAATACATGTTTTTGATGAAGACAAAAGACCAACGATGATGATGATCAAGACAACAAGCTCAAAAAGAAGAAGTCTAAAATATCTTATTGATAAACTTTAATTCAAACATACTAGATGTTTAAATGTAAAGGTAAATGATACAACCCATAGCTCAAATACAATGAGAACCTCACATCTTTACATATGCATAAAAAGTATTTTCAAAAGTCAAAATTACATTTACAAAGTGTTAAAATTAATATTTTTGACAAAATACAAAGGTGTATTCGAATACAACATAAGTGTATTCGAATACAGATGAAAATTGCTAAGTCAGTAGCAAAAGCCTCTCATCTATATTGCGACTACATCCTGATGTATTCGAATACAACCAACAAGTCAGTGGCAAAATTGATCAATCTGTATTCGACTACATACATGTGTATTCGACTACACAGTGTTAAATTTGAATAAATTTGAACGTTACAAAGAGGTGTATTCGAATACATACATTCTGTATTCGAATACAACTGGAAGCAATGCAATCTTTCAGATCTGAAATGGTTCTAGATCATTGCAATTGTTCCTCAAACCTCTTGGATCAATGGCCACGAATCTGAAGAGATGTTTATGGACTATAAATACACCATAACTTCAGATCATTGAGAGACAATCCCACGACCAAACCTTGAACGACTTTGAACAACTTTTCTATTTTTCTCAAAGTCATTTTTCATAATTCAAGTACTTGCATTTCATTTTCATATCCTTGACAAAGGTTCTCAAAGTACTTGAAGCAATATTGGATTGTTATCATTATACCTCTCTTTCTTATTCTTATATCCTTACCAAATTACAGTGTTTGTAAAAAGAAAGTGGTACTTTCTTTGAGTAGTCTTATCTAAGATAGTGGGGTGCTATCTTAGAGGTTTTGTTAGAAGTTTGTAGCAGAGGTCCTAGGGTGGGACTTGTACATTTTCTAACAATAGTGGAGAAATCTCTTGTGGTGGACTGGATGTACCCTTGGGTTTAAGGGGAACCAGGATAATATTGTTGTGTTCTTTACATTACTATCATTTACTCTTTCACTTACTATCCTTAAACACAAAAATCGATCACTTAAATTCTGAAAACAAGAAATACTCTTAAACACCTAATTCACCCCCCCTCTTAGGTGCACATCTGTACTTACAAAGATGAAGGACGAAAATGATTTTGGGTGAATTTTATTACACTTTCTCCAATAGGTTCTGAGATTATAAATATTTTAAATATGTTTCGGACTCTTTAAATAGTATTTACATTCTTTTATAAAAAAAAATAATATTTATATTTGTCTTTTTGTCGAATTTCGTTGATTAATGTCATTTTACTTAATGATCAAATTGATAGTAAGTGGTTAAAATATACCGACCTAATTGATAGTAAGTGGTTAAATATTGGGATCAATTTGTGTATATGATATTTGACAAAAGGAAAGATGTGAGCAGCATTTCATAGAATTAGAGTATGCATTTGAAAATTTGTACTCTCATGAATATATTTAAGAGCATCTTTTAAAGTCAAAGAACAAATTTGGTGATTTACTCATTTGTTAGTGTAATTTATATTCCTCTCAATGATAGAGATTTAAATTAAAACAACACTATTTAATTTTTTTTTTTAAAAAACAGAACAAAATAAGATACCACGAAAAACACTCTCAAGAAATTAGCTAGAAAAATAGAAGAAAATCTACAAAGAATATCATGGAATAGAGGCAGTTTCACTCCATAATTAACATTCTTCTTTGCGAGGAAATATCTTATTAAAATCCCAATGTTGAACCTAATGATGATGTAGTCATACTATCACCAAAATGGCGATGGAGGAAAAAAGAGGAAGATTACTCTTTCTAAAGGCATGCGTGTTAGCTGAAGACTTCAATCCTTATAAAATGGTTTTCCTAAATTTCAATTGTAGTCCAATTTGAAGCAAATAATGCATTCATGCATTTATAAATATAAATCATAAGTACCTATATCTTATCTATATATTCATCTTTGTATTTCAAGAGAAAAAAAAATTATAAATACTACATAATAAAATGATAAAAACAACATCAAATAAATGTATAGTCACAAGAGAACCACATATATAATAGATCTTTATCGTGCTTCAACTTCAACTTCAATTTCAATTGAAAAAATTAAAACAGATTCATGAAATGCAGTCAAAAACATAGAATAATGTAGATGCCTTTTTGATATTTTAGTTTTTGGTTACATAATTTATTTCTTTAAGTAGATCTATTTAATTTGAAAACCAAACAGTTTTTTTTTAATATTAAGTTTTTATGACAAAAACATATGTGAATGTTCACTATTAGAAAAGTGTTAAATGTTTTATTTGCCTAAAACTTGTTATGTATACTATTGTATTGATGCAAGATAGTTGTTTATATTGTAAATGTAGATGATAGATATAGACGTAGATAATCTAGAATGTTCTACCCTTAGCATTGTTTTCTCAAAAAAAGTATAAAATAAAAATAAAAAATAACGTTCTACCCTCCCATTGTTAAATACACCATGCAATATTACCACTATTTCTCCCTAGCTAATTTTTTTTTCTATCGAGAGCTATTGTTTTTTATTTCTTTTTCTTTTGTTTAAACATTTCTTCTGCTCTTAACGTTTTTTTCTTCATGTTTATATATATATATATATATATATATATATATTGGTTTATCCTTCTTATTTATTATTCTTGACATGAAATATAGAGATATGAAAAAATTCATCAATTTCTACCAATTCACTAAATCGCGGTCAAAATCAGCGAGACTTTTCACATGGGAGGGTAATATATCCTTTATAAAAATTGTGTGATCGAATTTTTGTTTGATATTCCATCCTCTTCTTCACCTTTTTATTTCACGGTTTTTTCAAATTTGTAATGCATGAGGCTTAATCTCTTTTATTTTATTGCTTTACATATTTTCACATGTAATGAAGATTTTCTGGTGTGCAATTTCTACATAAACACAACCATTCTTCCTATAAGTTATGTCTAATTGGAATTCCTTCCACTCTATATCACACTTATTCTTTTTAGATTGTATTTGTGATCTATGACTCTTATAAAAAAACATACATTTTTTTTTTGCGTTAATATCCATGTTTGACAATATTTTCTTTTTATTTTTTATTTTTCAGGATTGGTTGATTATAAAAGAAAGAACATTCTAAGTCTGTTTATTTATTTTACTTTGGATATATAATATCATTTGATGATTGAAACAGACGTTATATTTTGCAAAATTTCCCTTGGTATGAAATATTAGTTGACCTTTTTATATAAAAAATCGAGTGTGTTTAATATGGACCTCTCAAAAAATTATATGATCATTAATATTTATAGTAAAAATAAATTTTATAATAAAAAATAAAAAATAAAGAATAAATATGATATTTTATTAAAATTTACTAAAAATTGTGAGCCTTAGATTTTGATTTTGATTTTTGGGTTTGATTTCGATGACACTTCTCAAATTTAGAGTAAGAGAATATTGTGTAAATAAAGATTAACTATTCTTCAAATTTATATAATTATGAAAGCTTTAATTTACATACACTATTAATGTAATGAATTTTTTTAGCCAGTCAATCATAATAAATAGATTAGTAAAAATATTTGACTTTAATCACAATTACTTGTAAAGATAATACATAAGGTAGGAAATGCATTGCCAAGAAATGTGATGAATAAAACTTAAGAAGATTCAAATTGTTGTTTAATTTGTATGTGAAAAACTTAATTATTTTTAATGCGATGCACTCTCTTATCCAATTTTTTTCTTCTTGAATCCCAAATTTGCAATGGGCCAACAATATTATGTTTGTGTCGGTCATTAAGCGCCTCCACTTGAAAATTAGGTTTCTTCATATATTTTTTTGCTGTTTCTTTATCAATGGTTTATTTGTGAATCAAACGTATATTGTATTGATATTGAAGGTGAACATCATCCAACTTGCTTGCATATTTCAACATGAGGCTCGAATCTTTGAAATTTTCAAGCACACTTGACATTTTTGCACAATAATGTGGCTAGCATTCCATCAATAATATTTTTTATTTTGATCACCAATTCATTTTATTTCTTTCATTCAATAAATTTGTAGCATCCACATATACTAATGTTTAATTAATCTCTTAAAAGAGTTTATGACAATGGATGTAAAGTTGTTGCATGGAACATGAATGCATGATCAATAATTCTCGACAAATATTGCCATTTGAAATTGCTATAATCCTTTTATTTTATAATTATTTTTTCATATTTCATTAAGTTTATTGACCATGCATATATTTTATTTTTGGTAAATATTGTCAATATATTTTAATTATATTATTGTATTATGTTGCCACAAATTAATGTTCAATTCAATTTTAAACATTTTTTAATTCAAAAAAATATTTGTAATCAAAATTTTACCCGTGTTTCGCATAGGCTCCAACATCAATAATATATAAATATCAATAATGATTATTTTTTAGTGTCATTATCACAAAAAACGCAATCTCATATGCCACTCTCTTCAAAAATCACTACATTAAAATCTTACATATCATAGTATCATACGCTTCAATTTTCACTTATTAATTTTTTTTTTCAAATACAGAAAATCAATGTATCTTTTTCTGTAATTTTCAATTATGTTTTCACTTATTACAAAGAAAATTATTTCAAATATAAGAGTTCAGTGATCTGCAACTCATAAAAATATAGTTATTATGTTATATATATATATATATTATATTGAGAAATTTAATAGAATTAACTATTTTTCTTAAAAGATATAAAAGTAATTATTGTTGTTTATATATAAAATGATTGGAGTACATAATATTTTTATTTGTGTGGTCATTCAAAAGGTCTACCTCAGATATGAATGTGTATAGACTTTTTGTTGGGTGGACTCACTCCCCAAGTAGAAACCACCAATTTTATTAGTATTATTATTATTATTATTGAAATAAAAGAAAAAGAAAAAAAAAGGAATATATAGCTTATTGGGCTTGACCCATATAAAGGAAAATAAAATGAAGGAAAGGGATGTCAAACCCCTAACGCATAGGCAAACAACCAAAACAACAACAGTAACCGCACGCACGCACGACAGCCAGAGAAAAGGAAACGAATTCAGTTCCGGTGGTGGTAACAGTTGAGTAGTTTTACTTTCTCTGAGAGTTACTTTGGCATACTCACTTTAGTGGAAGGTTGTTATAAGGTTATTGGTGATTGATATTGCCTATTGTTATTAGGAAGAGTGATTAATATTCCCTATTTTTATTAGCAAGACTCTGGTGTACCCATTAATTATTATAGCGGAAGTTTGGACTAGGTCCTGTGGTTTTTATTCTCTCAATTTGAGGGAAGTTTTTATTCGCTCATATTTATTCTCTCACGTTAAAATTGTGTTTGCCTCATATTTAATTTTCTGCCAATTATTATTGCTCCTGAATTTGTATTTTCTGTTTGGCCATTTATCTGCACATGTGGAGGAAAAATATTCCGCATTATTGAGATAGTTATCTCTAATTATCTCTGATTTTTCCCAACAAAGTGGTATCTAGAGTTCGGTTGATTTGATTTGTGCATTTAAATGGAGGAGGAAAATAAAGGTCCGAATATGATTAAACTCAACTCTTCTAATTACACACTTTGGAAGACTCTCATGGAAGACATGTTATACAGTATAGATTTGTTTGATCCTATTGAGGGTGACACTGCTAAACCCACAGATAAATCTGATGTTGACTGGAAGAAGATTAACAGAAAGGCAGTGGCGTTGATTAGACAATGGTTAGATGTGAGTGTATATCCACATGTTGAAACTGAAATAGATGCTAAAAAGATGTGGGAAAAATTAAAAGAGTTGTATGAACGAAAGAATGTGCAAAATAAAACATTCTTGACTCGGAAGCTGGTGAATATGAAATACAAAGATAGGGATTCAATTACAGAGCATATGAGTATTTTTCAGAATACAGTGAATCAGTTGACAACCGCTGATATTAAATTAGATGATGAGTTGCAAACGTTGTTATTGTTGTGTTCCTTGCCTGGTAATTGGGAAGTCCTTGTTGTGACATTGACCAATTCATCTCCAAGTGGAAAGCTGATAATGTCAACAGTTAAAGAGAGTATGTTGAATGAAGAAGCTCGAAGAAAGGAACATGGTTTGATTGGTTCTTCCTCAAAATCAGAAGCACTAGTTATAGAGTCACGGGGGAGAAGTCAATCTAGAAACTTTCATAGACGCGACAACTCTGAAAGTCGTAGCAAGTCGAGGACTAGAAAAGAAGTGATATGTTATCATTGTGGCAAAGCAGGTCACATAAAAAGAAATTGCAGGTTTCTTAAGAGATATCAATCAAGGGAAATAGATGAAGACAAAGAGAAGAAAAATGATAAAGATACAACAGCAGTTGCATCTGTTAGTAATGTCTACATTGTTTGTGATGATAATTCCATAAACCTTGCATGTCAGGATTCAACTTGGATTATTGATTCGGGTGCCTCATATCATGTTACTCCTAGGCGTGATTTCTTCTCATCTTACCGTGTTGGTGATTTTGGCATGGTAAAAATGGGAGATGAAGGAGTATGTAAAATTATTGGCATGGGAGATGTTTGGGTTGAAACTGGGATTGGTTGCAAGCTTCAGTTGAAGAATGTTAGACATATTCCTGATATTCATCTCAATTTGATTTCAGTTAAAACCTTGGATATTGAGGGTTATCACACTTACTTTGGTGGTGGTGGTGGTATATGTAAAATTACCAAAGGGTCCCTATTGGTTGCAAAGGTGCAAAGTTCCACTTCTCTTTATAGGATGCCTACGAAGCTATGCAAGAAAGAAGTGAATGCAATTGAAAACGCCTCTTCTGATTTATGGCATATGCGCCTTGGTCACTTGAGTGAGAAAGGACTCAATATACTTGCGAAGAAAAATTTTCTTCCTGTGAAATGTACGTCTCTAAAAACTTGCACTCATTGTTTTGCTGGAAAACAACATAGAGTTTCTTTTCATAATACTGGTGCTCATAGGAGGCAAAATATTCTTGATTTAGTTCATACTGATGTTTGTATGATGGATAGTAAATCTCTAGGTGGTGCATCGTATTTTGTTACTTTTATTGACGACCATTCTAGAAAAGTGTGGGCCTCTCCTTTGAAACCTAAAGACCAGGTACTTGGAGTCTTCAAGCATTTTCATGCAAGTGTTGAAAGAGAAAAGGGAAGGAAATTGAAATGTGTTCGATCAGATAACGGTGGTGAATATAGAGGTCCATTTGAAGAGTATTGTAGAGAACATAGAATCAGGTTTGAGAAAACAGTTCCAAAGACACCTCAACATAATGGTGTTGGAGAGAGAATGAATCATACGATTAATGACAGAATCAGATGTATGCTCTCTCATGCAAAATTATCGAAATCTTTTTGGGGTGAAGCAATGAAAACTGCAGTGGATTTGATCAATCTTTCTCCTTCTATTCCACTTGATTGTGATGTTCCAAATAGAGTGTGGACAGGGAAAAATGTTTCTTACCGTCATTTGAGATTGTTTGGCTGCAGATGTTTTGTTCATGTTCCAAGAGATGAGAGGTCCAAACTTGATAGTAAATCAAAATAGTGTATATTCGTCGGTTATGGTGATGAAGAATTTAGTTATAGATTGTGGGATCCGGTTGACAAGAAAATTATTAGAAACTGAGATGTGATGTTTCTTGAAGACCAGACTATTGAAGATTTTGATAAAGCTGAGAAACAGAAACCAAATTCTAGAAGTTACATTGATGTTGCGCCTAAATCCCCTGCAGAAACTTTTGTTGGTAGGGGAGATATACAGGTAGATGATGAGAATGTAACTGATGATCATGTGCCTCACCAAGATGAGCAGGTACCAGCTGAGCCACCAGACGAGTTTGAGTTTAGAAGATCTACTAGAGAACGTCAACCTTTTCAAAGATATCCTCCACACGAGTATATAATGATCATTGATAGTGGAGAGCCAGAGTACTATCAAGAAGCTATTACAAATGTTGATAAAGAAAAGTGGTTGAAGGCCATGCAAGAAGAGATGAATTCCTTGCATGAGAATCATACATTTGATTTGGTTAAGTTGCTTAATGAAAGAAAAACACTCAAGAACAAATGGGTATACAAGATAAAGGCAGAAGAGAATATTTCTCAACCAAGATACAAAGCAAGATTGGTTGTGAAAGGTTTTAATTAGAGAAAAGTAATGACTTCGATGAAATTTTTTCACCTTTGGTGAAGATGTCCTCTATCCGAGTTGTGCTTGGGTTAGCGGCTAGCTTGAACCTAGAAGTTGAACAACTTGATGTGAAAACTGCATTCCTTCATGGTGATTTGGAGGAAGAGATGTATATGGAGCAACCAGAGGGTTTTGAAGTCAAAGGTAAAGAGCAGCTTGTGTGTAAATTGAAGAAAATCTTGTATGGGCTCAAGCAAGCACCCCGACAATGGTACAAGAAATTTGATTCTTTCATGGAGAAACATGTGGATGACATGTTGATTGTTGGTCATGACACTAAAAAGATTCAATCTTTAAAGAAAGATTTGAACAAGTCTTTTGCAATGAAAGACTTAGGTCCTGCAAAGCAAATTCTGGGCATGAGAATTACTCGTGATAGGAAGAATAAAAAATTGTGGTTGTCTCAACACAATTACATTGAGAAAGTGTTAGAGAGGTTTAACATGAGCAATTGTAAACCTGTTACTACTTCACTTGCTACTCATTTTAAATTGAATTATGATCAATGTCCTACAAGTGAGAAAGACAAAGAAGAGACGAAGAAGGTTCCTTATGCATCTGTAGTTGGTAGTTTGATGTATGCTATGGTATACACAAGGCCAGATATTGCTCATGCAATTGGAGTTGTTAGTCGGTTTCTCTCTAATCCTGGTAAAGATCATTGGCAAGCTGTGAAGTGGATTCTCAGATACCTCAAAGGCACTTCCAAAGTGTGTTTATGCTATGGAGGTGGTGAATCTGTGTTGGATGGCTACACAGATGCAGATATGGCAGGTGATCTTGATTCTAGAAAATCTACTTCTGGATATATGACAACGTTTGCAGGGGGAGTTGTGTCTTGGTAATCAAGATTACAAAAGTGTGTTGCTTTATCCACCATTGAAGCTGAGTACATTGCAGCAACTGAAGCTTCCAAAGAACTCTTGTTGATGAAGAAATTCCTACATGAGTTAGGCCTTAAGCAAGACAACTTTGTGTTATTTTGCGACAGTCAGAGCGCAATCCATCTTAGCAAGAATCCGGCTTTTCATGCAAAGTCGAAGCATATTGAGTTGCGGTATCATTGGATACGGGATGCATTGGAAATGAAGTCATTTACAATTGAAAAGATTACCGATGAGAATGGCTCATATATGATGACAAAGACCTTGCCTGTGTCGAAGATGATATATTGTAGAAAGAAGGCCGACATGGTTGAGCAGTACCTTCCCACTTGAGTCGTGAGGGGGAGATTTGTTGGGTGGACTCACTCCCCAAGTGGAACCCACCAATTTTATTAGTATTATTATTATTATTATTGAAATAAAAGAAAAAGAAAAAAAAACGAATATATGGTTTATTGGGCTTGACCCATGTAAAAGAAAATAAAAGGAAGGAAAGGGATCTCAAATCCCTAACGCAAAGGCAAACAACCAAAACAACAACAGTAACCGCACACACGCACGACAGCTAGAGAAAAGGAAAGGAATTCAGTTTCGGTGGTGGTAACAGTTGAGTAGTTTTACTTTCTCTGAGAGTTACTTTGGCATATACACTTTAGTGGAAGGTTGTTATAAGGTTATTGGTGATTGATATTGCCTATTGTTATTAGGAAGAGTGATTGATATTCCCTATTGTTATTAGGAAGACTCTGGTGTACCCATTAATTATTATAGTGGAAGTTTTACTGGACTAGGTCCCGTGGTTTTTATTCTCTCAATTTGAAGGAAGTTTTCCACGTTAAAATTGTGTTTGCCTCATATTTAATTTTCTGTCAATTATTATTGCTCCTGAAATTGTATTTTTTGTTTAGTCATTTATCTGCACAGGTGGGGAAAAAATATTTCGCATTATTAAGATAATTATCTCTAATTATCTCTGATTTTTCCCAACACTTTTAGTTATATAAATTATTATATCTTGCAACGAAACTATTACTTGATAGTTGAAAGTCCAACAAGTTTTAAATTAAGAACAATAAATCAACATGCATGAAATATTTTTAAAAAATTATGCTTAAATTAAATTACTTTTTGGAAATCGAAATTTATCGAATTATTTTTCGCACCGTATATATATATATATGCATATATATATCTAAAAGTACTATACACTTTAAACAAATCTATTATTATACTTTACAACTTAGTTAGAATTTCTTATAATAAGGTACTGAGGAAGTAATATAAAGCAAAGAGACATGAAAATAAACTAATATCATATATGTATTTTATGGAAAAACTATACTCCATCTACGTTAAACTAATTAACGAATCACTAACAAATATAATTGAATATATTGATTAACAATATATGATTAATTAATTTTAACATAACCACTATATTTTTATAAATATGTTTAAAAAAATGAAAATTTTAAGAGTAAATAATAACCCTGACATTACACGAGTCATTTTCGTTAGTATTAATTAATGTATCAGTTGCATCTTATTGGCAGATCCTTTGATGGTATTAGTTTATATTGGTACGTTTTTTTGTTT
>JBBPBQ010000003.1:10323484-10334953 GCA_037974755.1 Cicer yamashitae
TAAAAAAAAAAAAAAAAACAGACAAATTTTTGTATAGTTTTTCTTTTGCAAAGGCTAAAGAAGCTTATATATTAAAAAACTCATCCAAACACAAATGTGCAAAAATGGCAAAGAATAAATACAACTCTCAATTGTCAAAAGAGTAATAATGAGAGAAAAATCTACCAAAACAATAAAAACATCTCTAAAAAGAAATGCATGTGTAACACTAAAGATAAGCAAATCAATCCACCACTGCACAATAAGCACATCACAGAACGGACACCTTGATATTGACCAACAAGGTATCCTAACAAATGCCAGACTCCAGCGAACAGACTTCACTTAGGCATGGCAATGGGGCGGGGTGGAGGCGGATTTTGCCTCCTCCACCCCCGCACCCGACTAATCGGGGAAAACCCGCACCCGCTCCCGTTTCATAGCGAGTCTAAAATTTAGGCCCGATTCCCGCCCGCAACGGGGTTCGGGTTTCCCCGCCCACACCCGCACCCATTCATATATATATATAAAATTATAAATTTAAAAATTATATCTATTATATTAATATAATAAAATAATTGTTATTAGACAATTATAAAATAAAAAAATATTTTCTATAGAGATAAGTTTATAATTTTTAATATTTTAAAAAATATTAAGTATATTCAATATGGATATGTATATAAAATTTAAAAATTACATTATATTACTTGCGGGGCGGGTTCGGGTGCGGGGTGAATATCACCACCCCCAAACCCGTCCTCGCCCATGAATTTTAACTGCGGGGAAAATCCGCACCCGCACCCAATCAAAGCGGTTTTTCCCGCCCAAATCAAACGGGTTTGGGTGGGTATCCGCGGGTGCGGGTTATATTGTCATCCCTAATTTCACTTGCGACTTCAAAGTTTCCGAAAACTAGTTTCAATACAATATCTAATTTCAAATATAAATAAAATTGAGTTAAAAAAATTAATATATTTAACTTCAATTTTAAGCTAAATATAAACTTTTTTTTCACAAATTTTTATTTATATTTTAGACTAAAATAATATTGTCCTAAAATTATCCAGCCGGATCACATATTGACAGTAAAAAATTGACATCGCAAAATTGACTAAAGAACCAAACAGAATTATAGTTAATTTAATAATTAGTGCAAAATTATAAATTAATAGCATTAATTAAAAATATATTTAGAGAATCATAAAGTGAATTGATAGTTTAGAAGAGGTAAAATGACAAATAGATCATGTCTATGAATTTAACTTTGTTTCTAATAAAAACTAGCAACTAATTGTTAATATTAGTTATTTAAAAAAATATATTTGCAAATAATAATAAATGTATTTAGTATTTCGAAAATGTGTCATTTTATTTTGAAAGGTGGAATATAACTAGGAACCGAGTCAGCATATGAGATTAAGGAGTATATGCATCTAAATATTACCTCCGTCTCTGATTATAAATACTTTTTTTTTTTAAATCGCTATATATAAATATTATTTTAATTTATTAAATATATTTATTAGTTTTTACAAATATATCTTTTACTAATATTATTTATTTATTTTAAAATATGAAAAGTTAAATTTAATATATTCAAATATAAACGTTATTTTAAAAATATTAACACATAAAATAAAAACACTAACAATTCTGTCTATTTTTTTTAATAAGTGTGAAAAAATAATGAAAGTTTATAATGAAAGAAAAGATAGCATTATTAAGAGTAGATGCTTATAAGATATCCGTTTTTATACAGTTTAATAACTAAATTATTTCAATTTATTTTTGTCAAAGACTAAAACAAATATCTTTTTTGTCGGAGATTAATATGTTTTACAATAATACCTTTAATCTATTATTAATTTTAAGATTTAATTATAAAAAACTGTAATGTCCTAATCATATAATTGGTCACTTCTTAAGTAATCAATCTAATCATTTTGTTTATAAAAAGTGATATTCATTTGATTACATTACGCTAAAAGACAACATGAATATATTAACTTGAATTTGGAGCCATAAAGTGACGATTGTTACATGCATGTGAAACGAATCCCTCAACCCTATACTGATCATTATACAAACGAATTGCTTAATTATATTGTATAACTCAAATGATCCATTATAATTAGAAACTATCAATCATAGTAAAATCCATATTATTCCTATAGTACCATAAAAATGTTTCCCTTGTTGTATTACTTACTCCTTTTCATTATTTTCCTTCTTACTTTCAAGATTATTTTTCAATGAAGAAAATTAAAAAAACCTTCCACTAGGACCACTATCTCTTCCCATAATTGGCAACCTCTACCTTCTAAAAGATCCACTCCACAGCACCTTTCAATGCACCTCACAAAAACATGGAAAACTGTCTCTTAGGTTCGATTCGCGCTTGTCGATTGTCATTTCATTACAACTGCATTCTAAGATTGTTTTACTAAACACGACATCACATAGCAAACCGACCACATTCTCTTCCAGGAAAACACATCTTTCACAACTTCACCACCATAGGATAATGCTCCTATATGGGGAACTTTGGCGCAACCTTCGTCAAATCTTTAACTCAAGATCTTCTTTCAACTCTAAGAATATATTCCTCTTTAGAAATCCGAACGGATGAAACCAATAGGTGATGAATTTAATGGTTTTATAGATACACAATCATGACATATATATTTAAAAGATAGATAAAAATATGTGTATCTTAAGATCCATGATAATCAACTAATGGCGGCTAAAGAGTAAGGTTATGATGAAAGATAAACAACCCTCATGACTATCTTGGGTTTTTCAGAGTTAGGTTAACCATTTAGTGAGAAAACTATTAAATAGTTAAACGGATAGTTAAACGGATGAGGTCACAAACCTCTCATTTGGTATAATAGAATTATCTGACTGTTCATTCTTAAACAATCTCAACACATGTAATTTACCATATAACTAATATTTAATAATAATTTATTATATTAGATAGAATTATCAAGAATGTTATATATATTTGATTCACATTCTGTCTTTAAATATACACAAGGATAAATCAATTTGATCCTACAATAATTACATGAATAATGGAAAATAAATAGGGCCATTGAATGATATAATTCCATAAACCGTTAGAGTAAAGGGAGTTATGGTCATGAAAGAATTAAGGGATCGTGTCTTGATCCTTTCTTTATCTTGATCCTTTCTCTAATTCTCCCCCTCAAACTGATGGTGCAAGAGTCACCCCAAGCTTGTCTCTCAACATGTTGAACCTTGTGTGAGTGAGCGGCTTGGTCAAGCAATCTGCTATCTGATCAGTTGAAGACACATATGCCACAAAGATATTTTGTAAAACTTGATCACATATGTAATGAACATCGATCTCGATGTGTTTGGATCTGGTATGTATGACTGGATTAGAGGCCAGTGCCTTGGCATTCAATTTATCACACCATAAGATTGTCTTCCTAGGTAATGGTAATTTTAGTTCACTTATGAGGGATCAAACCCAAGCTATCTTAGCTGCAAGATCAATTAGAGCACGATATTCAGACTATGTGCTGGATCTAAACACAACCTTTTGTTTTCTTGAGGACCAAGAAATCAATGATTCTCCTAGGAATACACATTGCCCTGCCATGGATTTCCTATCATTCACACTTGTGGCCCAATCAACATTTGAGAACCCTACTATATCTAAATCAGTGCGACTTAGTATCCTCTTTATCCCTTGTCAATGATATGTGCTAGGAGAACTCATATATTGGCTGAGTTTGTTGACTACAAAGGCAATATCAATACTTGTGTTTGTCAAGTATTGTAGTGCACCTATGGCCTGCTTGTACTTGCTTGGTTCAACCACTAGTTCTCTTTCATATGTGAACTGACTTCCTGTTATCATAGGTGTTGAAGAAGTTGATGCTTTCTCCATTTTGAATTTCCTAAGTATATCACCTATGTATTTTGATTGCCCCAAATGCATTCTATTTGCATCTCTTTGAACTTTAATACCCAGAAAGTAGTGTAGATGATCAAGATTGTTTAGGGAGAACACAATGCTGAGTTGCTTGATGAAAGATTCTAGGAACTTGGTGTTGTTTCCTGTCACAATTATGTCATCTACATAAATTAGAAGAAATGTAGTGTGATTTGTGTCTCTGCATGAAGAGAGAGAAGTCATTTTTGGTGTTCTAAAAGCCCCAGTTTACTAGGGCATTTTTCAAGCTGTCAAATTAGGCCCTCGGAGCCTGCTTTAGGCCATAGATTGCTTTTGATAGTTTACATATGTGATCAAGCTTGGTCGAGTCTGAATACCCTTTTGGTTGATGCATAAAGACAATTTCCTTGAGATAGCCATTAAGAAATACAATGTTTATATCTAGTTGCTTACCTCCTAATTGAAGTGCACAACAATGGATAGGATGATCCACAATGTACTAGATTTGACAACAGGACTAAAGGTTTCCTCACAGTTAAGGCAGCTGTTTGTTGGAAGCCCTTGGCAACTAGTCTTGTTTTCCTCCTCTCTATTGAGCCATCTTCCTTATACTTTGTTTTGAACACCCATTTTGAGTCAATAATGTTTTATTGGCCTTCATATGACACTAATGTATAGGTTCTATTGGACATTAGAGCATTGAATTATGTGTCCATTGCTTCTTTGTCTTTTTTTTTTGTGCTTTTGTTAGCCCTATATAAGGTTGTTTTGGCTTATAAATCCCATATTTGCTTTTAGTACTCATCTGATGTGTGTTGGTGTTATTATCCTGACTACTTGCTCCAACTTCAAGTTCAACTTAATTGTTTCTCTCCACTATGTCAGTTGAACCATTGTTGTCTTCTTCTTCTATGATTGTAGTGTTCTCAACAGTGTCAGAGACTCTGTCACAAGGATCTTGTTGATCTTCACCTGATTGGCTGCTACTTGAGGTGCTGAGGCTTCTTCTTCATGAATAGCTGAGTCATTTTATGGATAACCACTGTTGCTGTTTGTGCCACTTACATGATCAAAAGGAAACAATGTAGATACATTTTGAGTTAGATTTTCCAATGGGTTTCTTGTGTTAAAAAATCCATCATGAAAAAAAAAATGTTCATCATTGAACACTACATGTCTTGAGACAAAGATTCTTCCATGTGAGTTGATGCACTTGTATCATTTGTGTGAGTTGCTATACCCCAAGAATACACACCTGGTTGTGTGGAATTGAAGTTTATGATTATTGTAAGGTTTAAGGCAAGGATAATAGACACAACTACAAGGTTTGAGGACACTATAGTCTGGTTCCTTCTTGTTGATCAGGGCATAAGGACAAGCATTTTGATCAATGAATGAAGGCAATCTATTTATCATATAAACAACTATGGAGAAAGCTTCCCACCAATAACATAGGGGAATTTTGGCTTGAGCGAACATGGTTAGGCCTAGTTCAACAATATGTTTGTGCTCTCTCTCAGCTCTACCATTTTGATATGCATAAGTAGAAAATAGGTGTGTGAATGCCAGTGTCACCCAAAATCATTTGTATAACATTTCTAAAGACCTAAAAAAATACAACTCATATATTTATTATATTCATCCATGCTAAAATCTTATTCTTCAAAATATCCTTACTAAAATATTATTATTTTTTGAAAGAATAAATAAAATAATTTAATATATTTATAATTTATATTAATAATTAAATTAAATATGTATAAAATTATTACACTATAGCAAGTATATATATATATATATAATTAATCACAATATTTATCAACACATATTTTAAAACATTTTTAATATCAAATTAATTCTTTAACTTTTTATTTGATAAATGAAATAATTTATTATAAAATTTGAAGAATTACACAATTAGTGATTGACCAAAGTTGACTGTATCATTAACATATTTGAGATTCATATGTCATAAGATAATGAATCTTCAGAAGATGTCTAGATTCTGGACATGTTATGTAGAGTACTTTATGTCAATAGACATTTCATATTAGCCAGGTATTGCTTTGATGAGACAAATACTATTGTGTAATAATTTCTCTTACAGATAGGAAACACTAGATAATTGTTCTTAGAGATTAACTCATTTTAGATGATAAACATTTAGGCAATTTATTCCTAATTACAAACAGCTCAAGTATTACTACATTAGTCAGTAGTACTCTTCCGTTTTATAATGAATGTTACTTTAGTAAAAAAATTATTTTAAAATGAATGGTATTCTCAATTTTTAATACCCTTTACTGAGTGCACAACTTACAAAATATTATTGTACTTTACATTAGTAATAATGAAAAATTTATCAATAGTTAAAATTAGTAGTTTGATAAAATGAGTTATCTCTTTCTTCTAATTATTATATTTCTTAATATCTGTGTAAAAATCTTAAACGACACTTATTGAGAGACGAAGAGAGTAACATATTGTCTCAAAATTTAATTTTTTTGTCAATATATATATATATTATGCACACTTAAACAAATGGTAATTAGTAGATAAATTATTCCTTTATTTTTTATCATCATCATTAAAATATCAAGAATAAATATTGTATTATAAACTAATTTGGTTCCAACATTTTGTACTCTATTAGACTTGTAAAGGCCAAATAAGATTTTATGTTGCTGAGAAATTTTTGATTTTGTTATCTATATTGGTCTCTCTATAACTATTGTCTCGACTACTGTTTACTTTGTTTATTCTAAACTTGAGAAGGGTTTTTTTTTTCTAATAACTCACTTTTAAAATTTTTTTTCCAAAATGCCTCCTTTATAAATCTATTTTCCAAAATGCTCTACTTTAAAACTTAGTTACAAGTCGCCATTTGGAATGACGACTTCCTTAACGAAGCCCACTTTCCAAATGACAACTTCCCAAAGGAATTTAAAAAAAAAAATTCAGTTTTTTTTGAATTTTTATTATATATATAATTAATATAATTCATAACAAAAATAAAAAATATATATATATAATTAATATAATTCATAACAAAATTAATAAAAAAAATCAGTTTTTATTGAATTTTTATTATATATATAATTAATATAATTCATAACAAAAATATATATATGATTAATATTTTAGATTATTGTGAGAAGAATTAACTCTCAGTATTAAGTTATAATATCAAAACACATTATATTCTTTTTCATTGCATGTATATTGTCTATAGAATACTATTGATAATTTGTGTACACTTGCTAAAATAATATAAGTTTTTCAAAATTTAAATTTTTTTAATTGTATTGGAGGTAAACAATTTTACTAGATAAATTAATTATATTAGAGATTTATCAATTGAGAGTGGAGTATTAGAATTCTTTGATTATAAAACTTTAATAAATTATTTCATAGCTTAAAAGTATAGATGATTTAATATAAAAGAAAATAATTTATATGATATTAATTTTTTTTAAAATTTTTTTGTCTTTGGCTTCAAAATTCCTATACACAACCCTTGTTATAGATAAAAAATTGGAAGTAGAAGACATAGGCCTTGGTGGCTTACCCCCTTGGGCGGGCCTAGTTAATTTTGGAATTAGAGTAGAATAATAAATTAATAGTATTTATAAGAGATCTCTAAAGATATATTTAATAAAATAATAAGTGTATTTAGTAATTTGAAGATGAGCAATTTTATTTTGGAAGATAGTTTATAACTAGAAATAGAGGTAGTATATATGAAATTAAAGAGTATTCATATAATAAGAGTCTGTTAGTGTGCCGATATTATTATTAATTTTAAGATTTAATTGACTACTAGTAAAAAAATTATAATAGTGGAATGATATATCCAAATATTAAAATCTCACTAAATGCATGTGAAAAATTAATTAATATTAATTTGTATGTTGTTCGAAACAATTTAAATTATAATTAAAATAATATTTAATTGACCTTTACTTATCTTTAAACCTAACTCTACGTTAGTGTATCTTATTTTCTATAACAATCAAAGAGTTAAATTAATCAATACATACATCATGTTTAAACTTAATATATATTCCACTTCACATGACATAATAAACAAATACATGAAAATTAATTCTTATGCATTAACATTAATAATATAACTTATACACACACTTTCAATTAAGTAACACAATGATTTTACTTTGTTATATTAATTCTTAAAACATCTTCCCAATGTATTATGGACCAGAGCACATACATAGACCAAAGCGATCCTATCCATTTTGCGATGGACTATAAATATCTAAACCTTATCCAATCACTGTGAACTGTGAGCGATTATAGGCCAACTCAACTCTCTTTCTTTTGAAAAAAAAAAATTTCATTACTTTAAAATTTGTACAACAAGAAAAGACTAAAACTACCCAAGTGTATAATACATAACACTATAAAAAGAAGACATGACCATCACACTCATAGCAGGTTTAATAGGAAAAGATTATGTTGTTTTTAGGTTGTAAATTTTGTATCTCAATCCAGATTAATAGGTTAATTCATCTGACTTACTAGATCCAACTTATTTTCACAACTTGAATTAGATGAATATATGTTTATTTTCTTATATTATTGGTGTATAACTATTCAATTCATAAACTTATAACTAAAAATAACTTACTTTTAAAATGAACGATTCACTTTAATGTATAAAATAATCAATAATATATTAATGAACAAATAAGAAATTGAGATTATATATATCATAAATAACAAATGAAGGATTTTATTTTTGTTACATTTAAATCATGGATTCTGCAGTTGATAAAATAACTTTTAATTCTTTTATTTAAGGTAGTAAAAATTTATCGGACCAACTGATTCAACTGATTGAATCAATTGTACTGGACCCGTATCCAGTCCATTTGAACTAAGAACTGACTAAACATAGAACCGATAAAAAAAATGAAAGTTAAACTGAGTGGACCGAAAGTAATTTGTTTTATAATACTTGGACTACTAATTATTTTAATATAAAAAAAAATTACTAAAAATTTCAATGGACTGCATTCATAATTAAATGAGCTCCATTTATACATAATAAAGCATTATACACCTTCTTTTTTGTGAAAAAGCATAACAAACCTTAATCATATTAATTTATATATATTCCCCAACTTTATCTTCAATCAAGTACTCGATATGAGACTTGTACAAGTAAGCAACAAAGCTACTAAATTCCCCTATGTTCAAAAACAATTTGCCAATTATTTATTTTTTTAACGAAATTTGTCAATTGAAAATTAAACTTCTATTTTTTTTTACCGAAAAATTAAACTTCTATTTTACTTTAATGTAAAACTAATAGGATTATTCTTCATAATAATAATAACACAGAAAAAATCACTAAATAATACATATATCATAAATATTATATTATTTTTTAGCTGTTATTATTTTATATACTACATTAAAAATTAAAAAACATGTATATTTATTATTATCGATTCGACTTCAGTTCAACCTCGATCAAATTTTGAAACCTTAAATTGATACTCACACCGGTTCAATTTTCAATTCGATTTTGATTACCTTACTTTTAATTTATCCTCTATTCACTTAAAGAGGAGACAAATTTTATTTTTGATAAACCAAAAATTAGTTGTTAATGCGTTATGAAAAAGAAAAATATTGATAACAGGGGCTCCTTTAAAAAAAAAAAAGTGACCTCTTGCATAAGACTCTTTTAGTTGTAATCTCCAAACCAACAAGTTCTCAAATAATTGGCCTCTGCTTAAGTAATCAATCTAAATAATTTTGTTTTTAGAAAGAAAACTTCATTTGATTACATTAGGCTAAAAGACCATGAATATATTGACTTTGAATTTGGAGCAATAGGGTGACGTTTGTTACATGTGAAACAAATCCCTCAACCTTAAATTGTATAACTCAAAAGATCGATTATAGTTAGAATATTCTTTTTGAAAGGCAAAAAGAATAATTATATTAAAAACCTCATCCAAGCTCAAGATTTAGTAAGATGCAAATGTAACATTACAAATTATAATTAACAAGAAAAATCACCAAAGCAATATACCACCATCAGAGCTACTGCTCACACATATTCATAATTCTTCGAACTCCAATACCTCCTCACACAACACTATTACACTTTGAGCCCCACACAACTTAAAAGATTAGAGACCCATTAAGTTGAGAGATGGAATGATTAAAATTATTTGATTTTGATCTTAACCAACTCTAAGACAACATCTTTATTTGTTCCAACATAGTTTTATTCGGAATATAAATATGTTTAAAGACTCTTGAGTTGCGACTTTTCTAAATTTTCCACGCACAAGAAAAACTAAATTATTAATAACTTTTCTCGTTGTGCTCTCCCACGATGTTCCAAACCCAAAATGCTTTTTAAATGTAATTTGGCATCAAAATGGATTACCGAATTCACATTCAACCAACCTAATATACAAAGGCAAATATTAGAGAAAATTGGACAATAAAAAAGTAGGTGATTGGACAATAACATAATTATTTTTTAATTCTCTTTTAGTCCTTATTTTAAAAAGTTATTATTTTTTTTTATAAAAAAAATGATATTTTTAATCCTATAAAATCATAATAGACATTAGAAGTGAATAAAAAAAATTTAAGGACTAAACTTAAAATTTCATAATTTTATAGTAATTAAAAATATATTTAATTCAAAATCACCCTCATTTTATTATATTATATAAAAAAAAAAAATTGAGACTCTCAGTAATTAGGAGCTCTGTACTATTGCGCAGTCCAATAGTCGGTGCAATTTAGTTGTTATTTCACTTTCACAACCTCCAATACAAAACCTATCCTCATTTCCCATTACTATTGTATCAACAGATTGGTCTTTGATGGAATTCTATTTTGAAGAACTTGCCAAGAAAACATCACTACCTTCAACAAGCTTATGCCATAAATGTTTAAAGTCAACATTCAACTCCTTATTTGCATGTTTGATCAATAAAATTTTATAACGCCGATTTCACCGAATACATCTCAGTTGGTCATAAGGAGAGTCTGTTGATCATTTACATTTGGTTAAGAGCAACTACACAAGTGAGTTGGATACCACATCTTAACCTAAAACCTTAAGATAATAAGTTTATGAGTCTTGTCACTTATATGTTATTCAATCATCATTTTTATAAGCAATATTGGATTTCTAACTCACACTTACTACACAACAACTCTATCATTATCCTCCTACCAAATCCACTTGTCTGCCACCACAACACTACCCTTCATTTTTTTTTCTAGTTTTGTTTTAAGTTGCACCTCTAACTTCTTCTCCCACATGAACAACTATCTTCTCCACCTCAAATTCCAATCCCACCGATTTCAACCCCATATCTCAACTCGCTCACCTTAGCCTCCATATCCAACATATCCAAAGATAATAAGAATAATCTACTAAAACTTCCTTCTAAGGCTTCCTCCACCCATACCCCAAAAAATAAATATCTTCTTATAAACCTATAACTTTCTTTAACACCATTACAAGCCAATTAGAATTAAAAAAAAAAAAAAAAAAAAAA
>JBBPBQ010000003.1:10335041-10363961 GCA_037974755.1 Cicer yamashitae
AATTAGAATTAAAAAAAAAAAAAAAAAAGCCACCTCTTTCCACACTTTTTACATCCCCTCCACCATCCTGGCATAATTCCACCATCTTCTAACAACACTCCTGCTATACTTACTCTTAAGACACCTATACCAAAAATTGTCCTTCTTGCCCCTCATCTTTCAACTCCATTTCTCCAACAGAGCCATGTTAACAACTCTTAAACTTTTTTATTTTTAACACCTTAAATTCTTTGGCATTGCAAATCCTATCCCGCTTAACTCAACTTATTATTCTATAATCCTCACTTACACCCCACAATTTTTTTTTCAAAAAGAGATTTAAGTTTTACAATAATATTTGACGGAGCTTTGAAGAGGGACATACAGTTAATTGATAACGCTGAAAGAACCTAACATAGTTGAACAACACGATCGCCAATAGACAAGTTTTTGCTTCTCCATCCTCACAATTGATTTTTCACTTTTGTAATAATTGAATCCTACATTTTTTTAGAGCAGGAATTTTCTCCCACATACTATCTTTTAAAATTTTAATCACATGCTATCGTTATTCTGTCAGGTTATGTACTTGGTGGATTGAGTATGGTTAGTTGTAAAAATTACTTCCTCTATTTGATGAGGAGCTTAAATCAAAGTGAACTAACTTATAAATAAATTATGATATATGATAAGTGTGTAGAGTTTAAGATGATTTATACACAAAATTTATATTAGTTTATTTAATGTGGGCTACACCAATCCTCACTATCTGGTGAGAGTTTTTACTAGTGCTGAAAGGCTTGCCTCAATATACCCTTCTTTTCATTATACCCTTCTTTTTCATTATGTATTTTCTTTGCCTCATCTAACTTACAAAATTGTACTATTAACCTCAATAGATTAATATGCCTTAAATTATATGCACGAATGAGAGTTACAAATTATATGCACGAATGAGAGTTACGTCATCTCCAATACTTACTCATACAGACATGTGAAGAGGTGAAATATCACATAAATATTTGGGTGGAAATTTTATGGTTAGACTAAAATCATAGATACAAAATTATAGCATATTATAATGTAATTATCAAGAACATGTACTTGTCATGATGTGAGAAGTGTATTGCCCTGTTTATTGATGAATGACAACTACGTTAATCCAAACTAATGAGATAGTAATAATTTATCTTCACTAGCTAGATAATGGCAGAAACCTCTTAACAGACTAACTAGAATAACGACCAATACAACATTCATTCATATTTTAAAATAAGTGCAATAAAAATTTAATAATTGATATATATACAATATTTTATATTTTAATTAATTAAAGAGATCCATAAAATTCAACCATTCTTCCATTTGGATGACTTTAATTAATTATTAAAATAGAAGAATTATAAAATTAGTATATCAATTTTTATAATAGCATTTGTCACCAAAACACTTATAAGAAACGCAAGCTTTAATAATCTAGAAATTGTATCCGATACGAAAATAAATCATACATGTAAGAAATATACAATTCAATAATGGTCCAAGCATATCAAATGTTATAAGAGATAAGATTATAAAGTGATGTCATCTCTTGGTGTTTCTTGTATAATTATTATATATACAAATTTATAGAGAAAAAAAATTGGAGGGATACAAGTTCACACAGATACGTGGGATGTGAATTTTATTATTCCTTATAACTTTAAAAAGTAATACGCATATTAAGTTGAATTACAAATTGTCTTAATTTTATATGAAATGATGAATAAATATGTTAAAGTGTATGTAAAAATGTGTACACACTATTATTGTTTTTGTATTGTGCTCATGTGTTCATCAAATATCTACAAAAGTGTGCAATTTCTCTTAACAATTTATTAAAGTTGAATTATGTTTTTGATCCTTACAAGTATATATCATTTTAATTTTAATCCCTGTAATAATATTTTTTTTTCTGTTTTTAGTCCTACAAATTCTTAAAACATCAATTTTGGTCCTTGATGTATTTTGTTTTGTTTGAGGTAAATTTTTAATGATGCGGCACAGTTTGACATAAGCTGCTTATGATTATGTGGTACTATTAATGTTAATTTCTTTATAAATAAAAAAAATTAGATAGGCAAATATAAATAAAATATAATCAAAAACCCAGAAATTCTTTCAAACCCTAGAAGTTCATCCTTAAACTCAAAACTATGGTGTTTCTATAATTAATTTTCAGCAAAAAAACACAACTTCTACCTGATTCATCTTCATTTTTGCAACAATAAGATGGATTTGCAGATCCTAGAACTAGCATATTGGTTTTGTGGTTGATGTCATAAACAAAATTATAAAAATGTTTCTTTGGTTTTTAATATTGTAAAAAAAAAATATATTTGTTTTGATGACAAACCTCCAAAAATTACAAGTGAGTCTTAGTTATCCTTGTCACACATCGCCATGTCATTATAAATTAGACACATAAAAATTTTAAAAACTAGAAAAATATAAGAGAATCAAAATTAATGATTTTCAAAACGTAAAAATAAAAAATAAAAAAAATTCTACAAAGATTATAATTAAAATAATTTATATTTGTAAAGACAAAAGCATAATTAAATTATTTAAAATTAATTTCAAATGGTTGAGAAGTACATCACCTATACATATTGTCGGCGGTTTAAATTTGGGTTACTGCTTCTTCTTACTACACCTGTTCTTCCTTCTTGTTGTAGGACTTTGATGGAGGTCTCCTCAACACAAACAAAATTAATTTTATATTAGTTAAGAAATTATAAAATTAAAATAAACTCTAGTCAAAAAAAATTGCGGCATTTTATGTATATCTGTATTAATTTATTTCTTCAAGTACAACATCTTTATATTTAATTGTACTTGTAAGTGATGTCATTTTTTTTTTCTTTTAATAGAAGAGAGAAATTCTCTCTTGATTTCTTCTAAGTACAATCAAATGAAATGATATAAAAATATCAACTATTAGTTGACAATTATATTTTGCACCTCATGCATTTTTTTGCTCAACTGGAGAGGTGATCTTAATCCACGTTGGTGGATCTTAAACAATTATTTTTATTTACTAAATAAGTATATAACGAGGCCCTCTTTTGAATAAGTACTATATTAGCCAACACTTTTATTTTTAATATGTATTAAAAAAGTTATTTTAATTGATTTTTTTTTTAATAAAATTTACAAATTTTCAAGTTATAATATAAAAAATAAATAAATGACATGATATAATACTCCATTCATTTTACAATAAATAATTTATTTAAAAAAAATATATTTATTTGTATTAAAATGAATGACACATTAATTTTTTTATTTTTTAATAAAATAATTATAATTTGTGAATAATACCTTTTCATTAATACTATATACATCAGCATCACCTCATTTCAATATCTTTCTATTAATTATAAGTACATTAATATTTAATCAATAAATACATTAATATTAATAAAAATAACTTAATAAAAGTATATTTTTTCTTTTACTGTTATACACTTTTATTTTTTATGTAAGTTGATTATTATGAGAGGAAGCAATATTAATTATGTAATGGCCTGCAACTTCAAAAAAATATTTTCATCAGATTACAAGGTCAAAACCCAATTTTTCTGATATTGCTTACTAAGTTGCCACTTGCCATATATATAAAAAAATAGTTCACATTAACAACCGAACGCAAAATGTCAATAGCTTCGTTACTTTGTGGATAATGAGCAATCATGGAGCGGATAAACGTAGACGGATTCTCAAGTCTTATACTAATATAATATATTTAAATGCTAATATAAATACTATTTTTTACTATACATTTGAAAATTAATATATTTTGATACTATTATATTAAATCATTAATAATTAAATAATACTATCAAATTTTTAAATTTTATTTTTTAATATATTTTATAATAATATTTTTTATTATAATTAAAATTTTAATTATAGAAACTATTTATTTAATTACAGAGGTCAAAATTAAATAAATAATTATATAAAAACTTTTAAATTAATCAATTTTAATAAACACTATAATAATATTTACGTAGGTAGATTAAAAATAATTTATTAATTAAAATGTTTATAATATCGATATACACTGTATTTTATAATACCATAGAATTTGTGATATAAATATCCACGACTTGATTCAAAAATTGCAGAATATATATTTGTAAAAAGTAAACAATTATAATAGTTGAGTTCGGTAGCAATCAACAAACACAAAGAATAGTTGGCTGTTTGGGCATTAGGATAGACCGTTGAAGGTCAAAATGTGTATTGTAAGTAATTCAGTTTTTTAGATGAGGGAAGTTGTAGGCTTGTAGCTCCCCGTTGTCATGTTTACAACCTCTAATACATTTCTTTTTTCAAAAGAAAAATGTTAAGATTATATTAAGAAAAACCAAAGTCAAGTACAAGTTGTGCAAGAATGGGATAGTTATTTACAAACATTATATGTAGCAAAGTCAAAAAATGCTACCAAGAAAATCACAACCAATATTTAATACCCGAGACGCTCAAAACCAATATCAAACTACAAAACGTCCTCCAAGAAGTCTAATGAAGCACGAAATGCATACATCATAAAAAAATTAATTCTTATTGCTATTGTCATCTAACTTGCACAATTAATTAATTATGCAATGCAGCACTAGCGCACCACTTGCAAAACAACAAACACTTTTGCTACTCAGATTCTCATTCTACCTACATCTCATAGATTTTTTATAAAATTGATATAGTCAAAATGCCCCCTTTAATATTTCATTCATTCTCAAACTTTATTTTTTTTTATATATCTTTTTCTCTTTATCACCATTACTCACTTCATAATATTTCACACTCATATAACATACTCCTAACTCACACCTCATAATTCATACTCATTGATAACTTACACATCTCACTCATAACTTACACCTCATAAGTCTCTTCTCCATATTGTGGTTAAAGCCACCAACAAGGTACATGTGCTGATATGCGTTTGAGTTCGTATTTTTTTCTTTCACAATATAGCAATTTTCATAATTTGAGTTCACATACGTTGTAAATAATATATTGTACGCAAATTTAAATCATGTATCCTTACATATTCTGTGTTCACGTTCGTAATGCAATTTAAGAAATTACAGGCAGTACGCAAATATAATTCACGTACACCTACGTGAATTGAGTTCACGTAATACCTGTAATTTAAGGAATTACATGGGTTACGTGAATACAGTTCACATAAATATACATAAACTTAGTTCACATACATGTAAAATTTGATAGTGATTAGGGACAATACATACATGAACTGGGAATATGTATATGTACGTGATCTAAGTTCATGTAGTTTACGTAACTTCAATTCACGTAAGGTACATTAACTTAGATCACGTAAACAATATTTCTAAATTTGTGATATGTTCTTATTGTATGCAGATAAATGAACCAAGGGGAAGATAATAGTGACAAAATATATGATGGTTTGGAACTTGATTTTGACGCAATGAATGGTGATGTTGAGTATGTGGATGCAACTGTTCAATGTAGTGACACAAATGCATGTAGCACTACAACATCTATTAGTAAGTTACATCAACCTCAATCATCAGTAAAAAAACTCACACCTCGACCATCAATCAGCAAGGTTCAACAACCTAGAGTTTTTTCCCTTCATGGATTGGTTGCAGTTGAAAATCATAAATTCATATATTACATTATTGACGTCAGTGATGATGGTAATTGTGGATATCGTACAGCTGCATGTTTACATGGAATGGGTGAGAATTTTGGGCATTCATTCGTCGAGACTGTGTGATAGAGCTTCAAGAATTTATGTCTCATTACGAAAGAATATTTGGTAGAGAAAATTATGTTCAAAAACTTATACAAAGTGTATATGTTGAATAAGTTGCAATTATAGATAATTGGATGACACTTCCAGAAATAGGACATGTCATTGTATCGAAGTTTAACTTGGTTTTCGTCTCATTGTAACTTAATCAATTGCAAACATTTTTTCCATTTAAAACTCCACCACCAACATCTATGTCAGATCATCGTATGATTGTTATTGCATTTGTTAAGAATTGTCAGTTTGTGAGGGTATTAATTGTGATATTTAATTTGATTTTACTAACCTATTTTTATTGTTTAATAAATTATTGATTTTAACAGATTTTCTTGAAGTCAGATTCTCCTTTACCACTTGAAACTAATTTGTCGAAAAAGTATTGCTATTTCCACGCGCTAGAAGTGAATGGTTGATGTTTCTTAATTGTCGATATTTAATATTATACAATTAGTATTATCCAATATTGCTTAAACATATCCAAAATATTTTACTAACACATCCAAGATATTGTTTAAACATATCCAAAATATTTTACTAACACATCCATAATAAATAATGCCTAAGCCCCTCTATACTTTCTACAATATGGTATTACATTTGTTCAATCTCTACCACCACCCCACTGAGTACATAACATCACAATTAACTCATTGACGAGTTTGATACCATAAGACAATACCAATTGACGACCAAGAAGTTCTTATGCAATTAATTTATTTAAGACAATAGATGACTAATTAAATATGTCATAAATTTAATGCATTCACCCTTATATCAATAATAGACGAACTAGTGTTAGAAGGTTTTATAGTTGAAGGACTGACATGAACTGGTTCTCGCAAATCAATGATGTAAGGATGAGAAATCCTATGAAACCACCCATGTAATCGTCCACACAGTCTGCGGGATCCTGTACAACCGCACCAATATCAACTACATGCAAGACATACTACGTAAATATTATGTCTATTTCCTTTGGAGTGGTCGTTTGACCTACTATCTGTAATGGTGAACAATGAATGGTTTAGACATGACTGTATTGATGCAAATCCTATCTAGTTAAAGTGCATACATCTTCAGACCCCATTGTATCCACCTTTGAAACAAAGAAGTCTTCTAAAACGGTTGCATCACTCTATACTCTTCACACGGTGTTCAACATATCTGATCAACATCAATCTCATCAAAGGCTTTCCTTAATGGAAGAACCAAACCCTTATCCCTCTCCGACTTCCATCGAAGTGATATGGGTGTGTTATCAACATATATATATCTAGGAGAAGTTCTACAATAATCTACAAATAAAGACAAATGCTCGTAGATCCAAGCCTGCACATATATAATAACCTGAAACTCTAAACCAACGGATTCACCTCATCATGTTCAATGACAATTTTTTTTATTCTTTTTGATTGCTAATTACCCTTAGCTCCCCACGATCCAGAAATAAATCAAGAGAAAAAAATGTAAGTTAAAACACATTAAGACACCAACTATTAAAAATTTAATATGATAGAGAAAATAACAACTTCATCCCAAAGTCAAGTGGCCACGTAGTCACCAAATATCCTAAGGACAAATGTGTTAACAAGACCACCAAGATATCCATCAGCCTGTCGAGGTTGATCCATCTGCTCTGGTTGGGCCTCCTGTTGTGTTTGATGCTGTTGTGTCTGCACTCTCTGTTGTGCTTGCCTCTATCGTTGTACTTCCTGCCTCAAGATGATGAGCTCGTGCAAAAGCGGTCAGTCTAACGTGACGACTCTCATTATTAACAGTATCATTAATTATAACTCGACCTACTCTATCGGTAAACATAGTGCGCACCATGTTTTGCATAAACATAATCAAAATCAAACACATGGTAAATATCAAATAGTAAACATACGCAGACTCAGTTCAAGTATCCTACACAAACTCAACTTGTTTAGGTTTACACATTTTAATATCATGCATGTTCAACTTTTATCATATCTACACAATATTTATTCACATAGTATATGCAAATTGAGTTTGTGTATGCTTATATATACATAAACTCAATTTACGTAGACATACACAAATTGAAATAAATTAAATCCCTAACTTAGAACGAGTTTTCTAAAAACTCAGAATCAATGAACGCTATAAAAATAGTTTATAATCATTTAGCTTTTTTTTTTTCAATAATAAATATATAAAATTCTAATCTACATTTAAAATGCATTACATACTAATTTCATGTTGGGTAGTGTTTGATTTGAAGCTTATGAACAAATAACAAGTCTTCGCAATAAATAAAATAACAACATTGTCAAAACATAAAATATTAAATAATATTCATTAAATAAGTAACTTCAAATAAAAAAAATAACATTAAAAAACAACACATAAAGTAAAGACTTATTGAAACTCAAGAGAAAAGTACAAAATCAATCTAATGTGAGAAACACTACAATTGTTTTAAAATAAAAGGTGGAGAAAAAGTATTTGTAGAGAGAGAGAGAGGTTCTCAGGATGAATATCTTCATTGCGCTCAAAATTTCCGACCAGTTCAGCAAAACGATAAGCACATACTATGACCAAAAAACCATTTCAAGAATGAATCATTTATTAAGTCATTTATTGATGAGAATGATTGAAGAATAATCAAGAAAATATTCTCATGTTTTAAGTCAGCATTCTGATCAAAGGCATTCAAATTAGCTATGCAAAATGATAAGAATCAACTTGGAAAAAACTATTATTTAAAGATGAAATGATTTATTAAGATATTTATTGATATGAATGATTTAAGAATAATCAAGAGAATATTCTCATGAAGATTCAGTAACGAAGAACTTAGCATGACCCAAGAGTGTGCCACCAAAATTTACGACACTATTCACCACTTTCTTGCCACTAATGACAATAGTGTACTTGCAAAGTACAAACTTTGTTTTACAATTTTTACGTTTTCATGCACTATTTAGAAGTATTTTTAGGTGGCAATAAAAAAAGGTCTTATATTGTACTTCTATCTAAAAAAATTGAGAATGTTCTCAACCAGGAAAGAATGTTCTAATCTATCTTCAACACAAAAAGTAATGATCCATCAAGGATATTTGTAAGATGCCTAGTTTTACTAGCACAACAAATCTAATTTTAAAGTTAATTCGAAGGTTCTCCTCGTCTATAATAGAAGCATCATCCAAGATTGAAAATCAAGAAATCATGGTTTAATTATTCAAATCACTTATTTTCTTTAAGTGATACCTATCAAATAATCTCTTCAAAACATACTACAAAATAGATCAAAAACTTGCTACAAGAAGTTTCAAAGTTTGAAGACTCAAGAGACAATACATTTCAACATAATCCACTTTTAAGACAAATATCAAAGTCTCTTCATTTTAAACACATATCAGCTTTCCTTATTAGAATTGTGGATCATAATATTTGAGTGTGTCTATCTTATCATATTCTCAAACACCACTTGAGTGTGAACCCTACCCCAAACACCGTTATATTCTTTTGTAACATCCTCAAGTGTTTCTTTTATGTTAGATTGCGTGAATTTGTTTAAAATTGTTGAGGCTAAGAGAATAAATGATGTAAGTATGTTGAGGCTATGATAATATATGTAGTGATCTAAGAAAACTTTAAGTGTTGAAAATGTTTTTTACTTAGCAAGATAGTGGAGAATCTCACAAAGTGTGAGAATTGGATGTAGCCCAAGGTTAAAGGTGAATTGGAATAATATCTCTTTGTGATTCTCTCTAACTTACCCTTATCCTTTCAAATTTAAACAAATCACATTGCACCAACATTTGAGTATTTTTTTTAAGAATATTTATATAACTAGTGGTTTCCCAAGTTGATATTTCAAAAAGGTATCTACTAGTGCAGGGTCAAATTTCAAAAGGATTACAATTCAAATCTTATTTCTTGTGACTATTATTTCTACCTCTTTTAATTGACATCAGAGCTTTGTCTCTAAAGTTTGAACACTTTTTTTAACATTAAATCCGTAAAGTATATACCTCTAAACAAGAACAAGTATAGGATGTCCAATACAACAAAAAATTTACGTTGCTTAATTACCTTAGAGGACTGTGATGATTCTTTTTCAAAAAAGAAAAAACCAACATCATATGACGACGATAATTCACATAGCTACAGTATCTGACTACTCATTGGAAAATAATTATCCCTTATTATAAACACTTGTTGAAAAAAATTGTCCATAATTATAAGTACACTTTCCATTTATTAGATATATTTATTGTTATTTTTCCAAATATACCAATTATTAATTCTACTACTTTATCTTGAGAGATGAAAAGACAAATTTGATATATTCATATACAAAGGACATTTTAAGAATATCTACATATAAAATAGACACATTAAATTCACTTTCTATTTTTTGTAATAAGAGTAAAAAACAAAAGGTACTTATAAATACGAACGAAAGGAGTATATGTGTTTGAAGTTTAAGATGCCTGATATATAAAAGCATGAATAGCCAATAGAAAATAATGATGATGATAATTGTTCTTGCCCAGACTCAGATTAAAGGAGCCGAGATCCATTAATGAGATGGGAAATCAACGTTGGATCAACCTGATGTGGTTTGCTGTAGCGCATAAGGTTCTTGAATTAGGACATATCTTTAAACACCAAAAGAATTTGAGGTTGAGAAACTATCGTAACTCACATGTTCCTGCGTTCCCCGCCACTTGATGGAAAATGAAAGGATTCAAAGTAGACAAGACCACAATAACTCACCTGCATCTTCAATCCCAACCACATGATGGATGAAAAGAGAATCTGAAGATAAAGAACTATGGTAACTCACTTGTGTTCGCATTTGAGCCACTTGATATCAATCAGACCGTGATCATAATCACCAAACGAAAATCATCATTTTATACCAAGGAGGACATGCATTAGAGGGTGATCCAAGAATCATAGACTCTCTTTGGCAACCCTAACGAAATTCTTCAAGAAAACCCTAGGGAATTCCATATAAAAGAGGATATCTAGTGCATTAAATGTTTACCAAATTCTAACCTTAAAATCTCTCTCACTCTGACAAAAACTTGATTGATAGAGTTTGTGCAGATACAACACCCTAAAGCGGAGCTCAGAGTCACCGTCATCGTCACCTTCAACAACAATCCATATTTCATCCATGTGCCAACAATTAGAGTTTAGTTTACTAGATGCATTTATTGTTATTTTACCAAACACACCCCATTATCAATTCAACTACTTTATATTGAAAGATGAAAAGACAAATTGAGTATATTCATGTACAAAGGAAATTTTAAGAATACCTACATATAAAATAGATACATTAAATTCAAGTTTCTATTTTTTTTAATAAAAGCAGGGACGGAGCCAGACATTCATTTAGTATGAGCCAACTAAAATATATTCTAACATACATACTTTTTTAGTTCAATATAATTTAAATTATCACTACTTTTGTTAGCTTTTTTTTACCTAACTTTTTATTAGTTTTAAAATAAATGAATCTTACTTTTGGAAAAAATTAAATAAAATAACTTATCCGTAAAGCTTCTAAAAACATAAAGTTTTTAAATCATTGATATACTAATTACTTTGTGCAAAGAGAGAAATAATAAATATTGGTATTATGAAATAAAAGAAAAGGTTTAAAAAATATAAAGGAAAAGAAAGAAATTAAATATCAATTGATCTTGGTCGAGAAAGGTAGATATGTCACTATAGTTGGTATTTCCTATATATGTACATACATTTCAAACTTTTTATACATGTATTCAACATATCATTTTACATCTATCTCTCTATCTATTAGATCATCAATATATTATTTGTATCACATCGCTTTATTTTTAAGGTATACACATCTCTATAAATGTCCACCGATTTTTTTCTTTTCGATAAGGTTTAAGCAAGACTATAAATACATATGATTTGAAAATTCAAAGTATCTTATATAATGTATCTAGTGAATGGCCCAGCTCTTAATTAATATGTTAGTGGATTGCCCACCTATAAAGAGAAACAATTATAGACTTATTCTTTAATAGAAAGGTAAACAAATATATATACTACTAGCTAGTATTTTATACTAATATCTAAGGGTCACCCATTACAATTTAAATAAAATAAAATATAATAAAAAAGAAAGAGAAGGGCCAACCCCTTTAACGATATACGTCCCCTCGTCCTTGAATAAGAGTAAAATCAACGTAAGGTGTTTATAATACGGATGGAGATATTATATATGTTTGAAGTTTAAGATGCATTGATGCATGAAAGCATAGATAGCAAATAGATTATTATTATTATTATTATTATTTATTTTTTTTACGATGGTGAGGATGATGAATTCACTATACACGAGCTCGTCGACATGACATGAAGTATTGGATGGAGCAAAGGAGGATAAAATATTAAAAGAGAAATGTTATACGGTAAGAAAAGTGAAAATAAAAAATACAAAAGTTTTAAATCGATTTTGTCCATCTTTACTTTTATATTAGAAAGTGTGTCGTGGACCAGTATAGACGTGGCCTTCACGCGTCATGAGTAAATTCCAAAAGATGCGTGTGTAGTCTGTAGCTGCATCTCTTTGTTGCCTTGTAAGGACTTTTCTCCTAATTTTCGGTACATCTTGTGCATATTTAATAAAAGAATCGTGGTAACAAGTTTCATAAATATATTTGTTAAAAAATTAAAAAAGAAAACGCATATATAGAAAAAAATTATTTTTAAAATTTAAAGACGTCGAAATTACATGTTTAAAGATTATATAATTAGTTTTAGTTTTTTAATGAGTATTCTTGGAATTTTTTATAGCTTTTCCCGTAGTAAAATTCCTTTTTGTTTCCGAAGAACTATGGTTGACACGTTGGAGTTTTCTAATTTTAATGTCGTCAGCTTGTTGACACGTTGGAGTTTTCTAATTTTTAATAAAAGGACTTTTATATTGAAAATTAATATACTTTGGTTTGGTGGAATTAAATAATTAATAATTAAATGACATGTTATTTATAAATAATTTAACTTTGTTTTAGATTTAATATCATTAAAATTTTTATTTTTTGAGTCTTTTTTGAAATAAATTTTTATTTATGTTTTAATTAAAAGAAAATTTTAATTATAAAAATAATTTATTTAATTATAGAAATTTAAATTAAATAAATAAATATACAAAAACTCTTAATTTAATTTCTTTTAATATATATTTTATATGATAATTATGTAATAAATTAAAAAAAATTATTAATCAAAATATTTATTGTAATACACAATTTGTTTTATAATACTATAAAATTTGTCCCAAAAAAATAACACCAAAACATACAACTTTGCAGCACCAATTGGAATCTGATGGTAAGCTTCAATACCAAAAAACGGTTAACAACAACCATATTTGACCGTATATATCTTCTTTCCACCCAACACCACCATTAAGATGTGAAACTAATATGAGAGATTCTATCAACAAAAAGAAAAACTAATATAAGAGGTCAATGTTTTTTTGACAAAAAGAGACCAACATTATTACTTTTTTTTTTTTTATGAAAGATGTTAGAATTATTAACCAGAAATATCCGGAGAATTTAATCTCTTATAACCAATTTATAACGAAATATAAAAAAACGGTAAAATTTCATCAAAATTGTAACATTTAATAATACTAGTAGTGAGATTATCGAATTCTCCACTTTACTACTACATAGTAATTATATGTTAGTCGCGACATTAACTTTCCATTTATTGAATGCAAAGAAAATTAAAATAATAACTTCCCCACGGGTCACTAATAATATTTACAAATAGAAAATGATGATATTTTTCAAATTTCTCAATATGTGCTTAAAAAAAAATTGTTACCTTTCTACAAAAGAAGAGTTGTTAACATATATTATTTTATCCAAAAGACAAATATGAGTCAAAAAAATAAGTAAAGACAAATATAAGTGAGATGCCGGCGACCTTCCATTATTGCCTGTGTTCAGACCGGCCATCAAAGATAAATCAAACAAAAAAGTATGAGATTAATTGGTTGTTTTTAATTAATATTTTCAAAAAAAAAATTTGTTTGAAGAGTTTTCATTATTTGTCATAAATCTAAATAATGATGATTATAACATGCAAGCACAACGTCACATCTCAAACTACTCCTACTCCTTAAAGCTTATAAATACACAAATTCGACTCTCCAAATCTTCATTACCAAAACAACACAACACAAAAAACCATCAACATAAACTGTTCAAAAAATGACACCCTTATTATATTACTCTCTCCTCTCTATAACCTTCATCATAACCATCAAAATTATTCTCCAAATCCAATCAAGAAAGCTAAAAAACCTTCCACCTGGTCCACCAACAATTCCCATAATTGGCAACCTCCACCACTTAAAACACCCTGTCCACCGCACCTTCACAACCCTATCTCAAAAATATGGTGATGTACTTTCACTATGGTTTGGTTCACGTCTAGTTGTCGTTGTCTCTTCACCTTCTTTAGTCAACGAATGTTTCACCAAAAATGACGTTATTTTAGCGAACCGACCCCAGTTTCTTACTGGAAAATACATCTTCAACAACTATACCACTTTAGGTTCCGCTTCTTATGGAGACCATTGGCGTAATCTACGTCGTATAACAACCATTGATGTTCTCTCAAACACTCGTCTTAACTCCTTTTTAGGAGTTCGAACAGATGAAACAAATAGACTTGTACAAAAGCTTCTAAACAATACTATTTCTGAAGGTTTTACAAAAGTGGAACTAAGACATAGACTAACGGAGATGACGTTCAATGGTATGATGAGGATGATATCTGGAAAAAGGTATTACGGAGATGACGGGGACGTGACAGATGTTGAAGAAGCAAAACAATTTAGGGATATAATAAGTGAGATAATGTCTTTGCTAGGTGCTAATAATAAAGGTGATTTTTTGCCTTTATTGAGGTTGTTTGATCTTGATGATTTGGAGAAGAGGTGCAAGAGGATTGCAAAAAGAGCTGATGCATTTTTACAGGGACTTATTGAGGAAATTCAAAGTGGAAATCAAAATGATGGAGATACTATGATTGATCATCTTTTAAAGTTAAGGGAATCACAACCTGAATATTATTCTGATCACATGATCAAAGGTCTTATTCAGGTAATTATTAATATATTATAATATTTAAGTATATGAGTTATTAATATATTATAATATTTAAGTATATGAGTAAAAAAAACTATATAAGTATATAACATAACATTCTTTTTCATACTATTTTTTTCACACTTTTCTTTTACTTCTTTTGTACTTTTGTTTTTGAAAGCAACCGTTCACATATGAGTAGTCAAAATTTTTGCTATATGGTGGTTAGCCGACAAATTTGTTTTTTAGCAATGATTCTTTCAAAAATCCTTTACTTATATTAAAAAGAAGTTCTTGATTATATTTATATATAATAAGTCCGATGTAACTAAAAAAGAGTGAGATATGTTAATAAGTTTGAATAAGGATTTTACAAATCCCGTCATATATTGAATGATGTGCTATTATCTTGATAATAATACGTATATAATATTTTAAAATTATTTGAACATCATTAGTTATGTTATTAAATAATTTACATTTATTTATATTCTGAATATTATATTATGTTAAAATAGAATAATCAGATAAAGTATCAAATAATTTTAACTTCTATAAAATATATTCGTAAAAATTATTTATTTTACGGAATTCCATGAAAACTTTTATTCAACATTTCCCCTAAAAATATGGTTTTTTTGGTGAAGCTATAAATATTTTATTCAATAGTTAGATTTATAAAATTTATATTCTATCCAACGTTGTTAAAAAATATATAAATAAGTTAAATTTGACGGTGTCAACTAATGGTGACTCATTAAATATATATATCATGATAGAAAATGTAACTTATACTAAAAGAAATGGTTTGTTATTTTTTTAATTTTTGGTGTACATCAACTACATAGCTAGCTGTCATCGATAAGGAGTATCTAATTTTCTATAATTTGATCGGTTCAATCATTACCAAGCGTGTTTACCCCCAATAATAAATCTAATAATTAGTCAACGACTTACTAATTACTAGAATTTTTATTTAATATAAAAATACAACTATAATTAAAAAAAATGGTTGTATTTTTGTTGAGTAATATCTTTATCAACATCTCAAATTGTAATTAACATATTATTATTAATAAAATGCTATAAACACTTTTAAGTAAATAAATAAACTTTAACTACTAAATTGGCGCAATATTGTCAAACATTTGATTGTTTTTGGTATTTGTATGTAAGATATTAAGTTAATATGTGTTCGATTAAATTTTACAGTACCAAAGTATTTATCTAAATTAAATGTGTTTTAACTTCAATTGTTTTGTAGGCTATGCTTCTTGCGGGAACAGACACATCAGCTGTGACTATTGAATGGGTGATGTCTGAATTATTGAACCATCCAGATGTTTTGAACAAAGCAAAAGAAGAATTAGATACTCAAATTGGAAAAGACAAATTACTAGAAGAACAAGATTTATCAAAACTTCCATACCTTCAAAACATAATCTCTGAGACACTTCGATTGCATCCACCAGCTCCACTACTATTGCCACATTATTCTTCTGAGGATTTCTCTCTTGGAGGATTCAATGTACCAAAAGATACTATAATATTGACTAATGTTTGGGCCATTCATAGAGATCCAAAACTTTGGAGTGACCCTTTGAGTTTTAAGCCCGAGAGATTTGAAATAGAAGGGGAACATAATAAATTGATAGCATTTGGGTTGGGAAGAAGGGCATGTCCAGGACTAAACTTGGCCCAACGTACAGTGGGCTTGACTGTGGGCTTGTTGATCCAATGCTTTGAATGGAAACGTGAGAGTTACGAAAAAATTGATATGATGGAGGACAAAGGAATCACCATGCCAAAGAAAGTTCCACTAGAGGCTATGTGTAAAGCACGACCTATTGCCAATGATATTATGAAGTGATGGTATTCATTATCTTGAAGCTAGGAGAAGTTGTGTGATTATATAATGAAGAGTAGATTAATTACTCTCTCTTATTGTGTTTGATACTTGCATCAACACTTTTACTTGAGGAGAAGCCTGAATTTCACTTTTATATTTTCTTTTTAATTTGTTGAAATCTACACCTTTTGTTATTAAAATTAATTATGTAATATACTTTTGTTAGTTTTAATATAAAAAAGCTTTTGTGTGTTTTATCTTATTATTGATTCATAGTATTATTAACATGTATTCTAAGAAATATTAAACATTTAACAATCGTATTCGTAATAGTATCTTATACTATTAGGTCATGAGAGGTTTAAGAGATTATCACATTGAATTAACATCAATCATATAAATCAGTTGGATACCACATCTTCATCCAACTCTTTAAGGCATGTGATATGTGTTAAAATAATTTTATCTCCAAAATTTCTAAAGGTTGTAAGTTTGTCTTAATACAGCAAGAAACTATAAAGAATATATTTGAAGACAAATAATTTTCTATTTAGTAAATTTGAAGAATTAAATATTGTTCCGCCTTACAATTTTGAGGATCAAAATACTTAAATAAATAAACAGATAATATAGGGCTACAATTATAAAAATAAAAAATAAAAATATTGAACACTCTAGTATTTACAATTCAATTGGATATAATACACAATAACCAATTTTTTTACGCCACATTATCTTTTATATTCATTTATTCTTTTAGTAAAGATAAATTTCGAATTTATTATAACTTATGGATATCAATTTATCTTTAGAGAAAAACACACACACAAAATACAAGTTATAAGAATTTTGCCTTATGCAGATGCAAGAGTTACTTATAGCTCATTGCGGGTAAAATTAGGATAGATTAATTTCTGATAAAATAAATGCATGTTTTTATTCTTTAATAAAAATAAATCGAGACAATTTATTCCTTGAACTACTATTTCTTATTGAACCGTATAAAAATCTATGACATATAACATTAAGTCATTAACGACGTTAGTGAACTTTTTGCTTGACCTTTAACAAAAACAAAAGATCTCAATTTAGTCAATAATTTGAAAACCAAATTAAAAATTTAAAGAAAAGAATAAAAGAAACGACACATACATGACAATTAAAATGCAGAAAACCCTTTAAACGAAGAAAATTCTGACCAAATTTTTCTAAGAAATAGTTGTTGGACCTAAATGTCCCATTATTTTTGTTTACAACACACGTGAAACAATATATGACATGTCATAACTCAGTCATGGTTCAAAATCATTAAAAAATCGATTAGAAAAAAATTATAGAAAGATTAACGTGTCCCGATTTATCTTTGTTAGAAATTAAAAATGGTCGTTGTTTTGGTCAGAGACTAATATGTACCACATGTTTTTTGTGAGGGAAAAAAATTTCCATTTACTCCTAAAAAAGAGTGCTAACTAACACTGTGTTTTGAATAGGGAAAGAGAAAGGAAAAACACCACAAAAGAAAGATAATACAAATTTCAAAGTTGTTTCTATTGTTTGGTACCCATCAAAGGGAAGTTCAAAAAATATACAGCGGATTCCACACATATGAATGTTGTTTAATACATGAGATGCAAATTCCCAATTTATATTTGGGGACATGAAATTTTGCATGTTGCAATATTGATATGTGTTAGGCAAACAAGCTATCATAATGATTACCCCTTACAATTGATTTTAGGCAAGAACCTAATATCTCTCATCTAAGAATTTCTGGATGTGTGGTGTGTGTTTCAATTTCTCCACCACAAAGATTGGCCTTCAAAGAAGGTTGGGTATATATGTTGGATATGAATCTCCATCCATTATAAAGTATCTTTAACCAACAGCAGAACACTTATTTACAGTCAGATTTGCAGATTGTCATTTCGATGAATCAAATATTTCAACATTAGGGGGAGATAATAAACACCTAAACAAAGAGATCAGTTGAAATGAATTATCATTATCTTATCTTGATCTTGGAACCAAACAATGTAAATTAGAAGTTCAAAAGATGATTTATTTCCAAAGTTTAGCAAACCAATTTCCAAATGCATTTACTGATCCAAATGGTGTGACTAAATCATATGTACCAGTTGCTAAATAGATGTCCTTGTTTGAGAATCCAAAGCGGAAAATAAGTCTTAATTGCGCTTGAATCGTGGTAGACAAGTCGTTTCCAAAGATAGAAATCCTCGAACAAGAAAGGAAGCTAAAACGAAAGATGACCCAAATAAAGATATAGAAACTCTAAAAGCACTTTATGATATAATTGTCATTTCAGTACTAGAAGACACTAATCAGGTACTTGTAATTCATGAAAATAAAGATAACTCAATAAATTATGTCACTAAATGAATACAATGGAACCGACACGAAGTTAACATTGATGATGTTTTTGCATATAATATAGAGCTAAATATGGTAAATGATAATGAGGATCAAGAACCAAGGTCTCTCAAATATTGTAGACAAAGTGAGAATTGGCAAAAATGGAAAGATGCAATTGAAGCACAATTAATCTCACTTAACAAGCGATAGGTTATTGGACTTGTAGTCCGAACACCCGAAGGTGTAAAACTCATTGGATACAAATGGGTTTTTGTACGAAAATAAAATGATAATGGTGATATTGTGAGATACAAAGCAAGGCTCATTGTCCAAGATTTTGTGCAAAGACCTGGGTTTGATGAGACATATTCACCTGTAGTCTAGTATCTCGAGAAGACTACTCTATAAAATTGAACAAGTCTCTCTTTGGGCTGAAACAATTCAGATACATGTAGTATTGTTGTCTTAGTGAACATTTGTTAAAGGAGGGATATAAAAATGACTATTTGTCCCTGTATTTTTATGAAAATATTGGGAAATGAATTTTTCATCACTGTTGTTTATGTTGATGACATAAATATTATTGGAACTCTTGAAGAGCTTCTAAAAGCCATAGATGGTTGAAAGAAAAAGTTCGAAATGAAAGATTTGGGAAAAACAAAGTTTTGTCTAGGATTATAAATTGAGCATTTGAATAATATAATGTTTGTGCATCAAGAAACTTACATAGAAAAAGTCTTAAAACATTGCTATATGGACAAATCTCATTTGTTGTCTACTCTCATGGTCTTAAAATCACTAGATGTGGAGAAAGATTCTTTCAGACCCCAAGAAGAGGATGAAGAACCATTTGGTCCTAAAGTACCATATCTTAGTGCAATTGGAGCACTGATGTATCTCACTAATTATATATATCCTGATATATCATTTTATGTCAATCTATTATCAAGATATAGTTCTTCCACTACATGAAAACATTGGAACGAAGTTAAGCATATACTTTGTTACCTTAAAGGTACAACGAATATGGATTTATTCTATTCCAAAGCGCCCAAACTAGAATTAGTTGGTTATACAGATGTAGGTTATTTGTCAGATCTGCATAATGTTATATTGCAGACAGGTTACTTGTTTACGAGTGGAGGTACATCCTTATCATGGAGATTCGTAAAACTAACTATAACGACGACTTCATAAAATCATGCAGAACTTTTAACACTACACAAGACAAATAGAGAATGTGTTTGGTTAAGGTATTTGATTCAACACATACAAGAAAATTATGGTTTATACCGGAAGAATGGATGCAACAATCATTTATGAAGATAATATTGCATGTATTGCTTTAGTTGAAGGAATGGTATATTAAAAGAGATCGAATAAAATATATTTCTCCAAAATTAGTTTTCACTCATGAATTGCAGAAGAGCTTGCGGGGATTTTCACAAAGTTACTCCTAAATAGAATCTTCGAGCAATTGGTACCAAAGTTTGGCCTTCATCGTCTCAGAGATATTTTTATGGTTGAAGGGGAGAAATAAATGCACCGTGAAATTCACAAAAGGATATTTTACTCTTTTTCCTTCACTTTTTTTCCACTAATCTTTTTAGTAAGGTTTTATTGAGGCATATCCTCGATGGATATTCAAGAGGGAGTGTTGTGAATATTGGGCTCATTAGTGAATGTCCCCTCCTTTGTGCCTATAAAAATAATACTATTCGCTCTCTCTTTTTCTCTTTTATCTATTTCTCTCATTCATCTCTATTCTCCTATATTATGTCGTTATTTCGACTAGTTCACAACATTAACCATTTTTTTTTTCTTTTTCTAATTTTATGCATACTATCTTTTTGTCATATACTGCACTTTGAGCTATTTTTTCATTTAAAAAGTATATCACTTTATTTTCTCTTATTTTCTACACAATCAAATAAAAGAAATAAAAGTTTTTATCTTTCTTTCCATTAATTTTCTCTCCAACCAAACAACTAAAAAATCACTTTATTTTCTACTCACATGTCCCATGATAATTTAGTCATTTGATCATTTTACATATATTATAAAAATGTACAAATGAAAGAAGGAGAATATTACTTTTATCAAATTATCCTTGTTAGGTATTGGTGCATTACCAATGTTATAAATTTATAGTGTAAGATATTGCATTTAAAATAATGTTAGTATTAATTAGACAAAATATCTCACGCGTTCCCTTAATTTAATTTTAGGTAACGATTCAATCAATCATTTTTTTTTTCCTGATTTGATTATTTATTTAATTTTAAGTAACAATTTGATCATTTATGTCCGAAAATATCAACAATATTTATATATTATCTGTTTTTACATAAACTCAAAAAATTCATCATCTTCTTCAAACAAAACCCTAAACTATGAATTTTGTTCAAGATGATTACTAATTTTCTAAATTTTGGTTGACGATGTTGATGAATTTTCTGGATTTATGTAAAAAAGAAAAATGATTATATTGTTGACATTTTAAGTCATAAAGGATAAAATTGTTATTTAAAATTAAATAAATGATCAAACCGGGGAAAAATTAAAGGACTAAATTATGATCTGAAATCAAGTCAAGAGACCGTGTGAGATATTTTGTCTATTAATAAAATTGTATAATTAAAAAAAATTACATTAAATATTTAAAGGATCGTTCATTTTGAAGAAAAAAATTACAAATAAATCTATTATAGTGGTACAGAAGAAGTATAAATTTAAAGAATCATTTTTAAAAACAGTGCATTAGATGTCTTCTAACTTTTAAAAGATCATTTTAAAAGATCTTTCTTCTAACTTTTTTTTGTCTTTCTTCTTTCCTCTCACTTTTAGTATAAACCAAAAATAGCATAAATGTCTGCCTCATTATGCCAACGTATTCCTGTGCTTAGGGGTGAACATGGGCGCGGGTTGACCCGCCAACCCGATCACCCAACCCAATCCAACCCGATTTTTACCCGTACCCGATCACTTTCGGGTCCGACCCAACCCAACCCGTCGAAACCCGCTTATATTTGGGTCGGGTAATGGGTTTAACAATTTGAACCCGTCGACCCGACCCGGCAACTAATTATATTTTTTTAAAAAAAAATTTATTTGCTAGCTCAATAGGGTTTCATTACTCTTCTTCTTATTTAGATTTTCAACTGCCTTCATCCACTTTCTGTCTATATCTTCTTCAAGACTTTTTGAAATCGCGCCGCTGTCCACCTTCTTCTTTTGTTCTACAGGTGCTCATAACTGATTTTATACGAATTAGTTATAATAAGATATTATTAACAAGTGATTTTTATATGAATGTTGATGTAAGGTGTTCATGCGTCTAGACTAAACACTAAACTCGTTTAATTTGTTTTGACATTGTAATCTCGTATATGCCTACTCATAAAATTCATATCTAATTTTTGAATTGTCTCTTTCAAATGAGCAATTTAATTTGAGTTAAATACTATTTAGTTAAATGTTATATTTTGTTATAGTTTTAAGTAATAAAGGTATGAACAGAAAGCTTATGCTTATAATGAATTTAGTTTAAATTTTTTACATTTGTTAAATACAAATTTTTTTAGTTAAATACTATTCATTTGAGTTAAATCCTATTTATGAGCAAAATTGATGCTTATGCAAAAGCTTACGATGAATTTAGTTTAAATTTTTTATATTTAAATCTATTAAACACTTTTTTTTAGTATTTTATTTGAAAATAGTAACTATAAACAAATGAATGGTACTTAGTAAACTAAAATGGTTGGTGGATTATGTGTAACCAGTGGCTAATAGTTGTTGGGACATAGGTTGGCCACGGCCACCCGAAAATTTTCTCTAATCTTTTAAAAATATTTCGTATTTTATTTTATTTATAATACTATAATTTGTTAAATAAAAATTAATATAAATTAAATCAAGATTAAATCAGATTTTTATGTTGTTTTAATGTTGGGTTCTATAATTGGTGTATTTTATTAGTTGAATTGCGGTTGTTGAGTTATGTTGTCGAGATGTATGTTTCAGTCTAATATGTGAAGATAACATACTATATGTGCATTTTTTCTTGTTACATGAATTAATCTAACCAAATGACATGAAGATTGGTATGTGTAGATCTCATAGGATTGATATGTGTATATGGACTAAAATTTAGTATTATAAATAAAATGAGTTGCAAAAAAGCAAGGTGAGTTGCAAAAAAGTGAGTTGCATAGGTATTCAGAGGATGGTGTTGAAGATGACTCCCCTACATTTGACATTCTTAAATGGTGGAAAGGAAAAACAAATAAGTACCATGTTCTTCCTCGCATAGCTAGAGATATTTTGGCTATTCCAGTGTCTACTGTATCATCTGAGTCGGCGTTTAGTACAGGAGGTCGAATCCTCGATTCATTTCGTAGTTCATTAAATGCCATTACTGTTGAAGCTTTGATTTGTATCCAAAATTGGATCAAATCTCATAAGAAAATTGATTTAGCAGTTGAGTTGGTTGAAGTACAAAAGATTGAGTCGGGTACGAATGCTTTATTTTAACTTTCAAATTGATTTTCCTTTATTTTTGTTTATTCTTTTAATCATTTGGTGTGCTAATGAGATCGTGTATTGTATTTAAAATTTTAGAGTTGTCTGAATTAGTTTCAATTGATATTGGGGTGACTGCTGCTGAGCTTAACACAATCACTACTACATCTTAAGGTACTTGTTATTGTTTTGTTTAATGCATATTTTACTTATTTATTATTTCTCCTCACTTTTATTATTAATATTTGTTTTTGCAGATTCCCAATTGTTTCATTCCATACTTTGAGAAACTTGTTAAGTGTTTGTACTTGAAGTTGACATTTCTTAGAATTGATGAATTTTCATATTTTATTGATTTACTGTTGTTGAATTTATTTATGTATTTGAAGATTGTTGGATTTATTTTTTTGTGTGAGAGGTTGATGAGTTTTTTAAAGAATTGCATAATTTGATTGAAATTTTATAGTTTTGAGACATTTAAGTATTAAATATATTTTCATTCAATATGTTTTTCTGTAAAATAAAAAAATAGGTTATTATTTATGTATGACCCGTCAACCCAACCCAACCCAACCCGTTCTTGATCGGGTCGGGTCGGTTTGGGTTAAATAAAAAAAATACGGGTTTAAAACTTAACCCAACCCAAAGATAATCGATCGGATCGGGTCTTAGGTTTTGTCAAAACCTGCCCAACCCAACCCACGTACACCCCTACATGCGCTTATCAGGACAGTTTTGTCGTAAATAATGTCACGGGAGCTGTACTATTTATTTTGAAATAAAACCGAACACATTTACTTATTTTATGAATAAAATTCTTGAAATCGTAAACGTGAATTAAATTAATTTTTAAATTTTATAAATTAGTAAATATATTTTTGAAATTATAATATATTAATTAACATATTATTTAAGTAAATTTGTATCGTTAAATATTTTGATGTGTCACTGTAATTAAATGTAGCTTATCAATGTTAATCCAATATCAATGTCATTATGTATAAGACAAATTTGTAAATAAAATTTTGTCAACTTAAAAAAAAAATTACAAGTAATTTTAATTATACATCGATTAAGTATTGACAAATTAATCCATAAAATATTTAAATTTTATAAGAACACATTAATATCTGATCAATATAGATGACTTACATATTCAATTAACATATTACATCATAATCTCTAATGATAAAAATTTAAATATAAATTATTTTAATTAATATTTTATAATTTCAAAAATATATTTAACTATTTATAAAATTTAAAAATTAATTTAATCTACATTTATAATTTCGGTGATTAGTTTATTTATTCATTTTAATGTTAATGAGTTGGAATAGTTTGAGACATCTATTTTATAATTTTGTATGGCTGACCTAATAATGGTAGCGATAAGCTATACCCAACTAAGGTATGTTAGATTAATACCCTTTTATAGTAAATAAAATGTAGATAAAAAATGGATAAATAAATGAATTCAACAACTATATATATAGTTGGTGTAAAAAATTTATTTTGTGAAATAATTTTACACCGATGTCAATGAAAAATTACGATAAATTTACTTTATAACTATAACTTAAAAATAACTATAAAATATTAAATTTTAATTAAAATTAATATAAAACTACTTTACATTGTGTCTAATTTCTCTAAATAAATATTGTGATATACACACAAGTTTGAGACTTTAATACCACATGGTAGTGATAATAACGAAGTATTTGGATAGGAAATTAGTGGTGTTGGCTTCATATCATCAATTATAATAGTAGTAGATTTAAAAAATTTCATATACTCATTTAATATTTTATTTTATTTTATTTTTATTTTAAAAAATTAATATATCATATTTATTATATTATTTTTTCTATTTCTTTATCTTCAACATGTAAATATACCAAACATTTTTTATTTATATTGCCGAGGGTAAAATATTAAAATTAATATATCATTTTTTTTAAAATTATATCTTTTGTTACCAATAATAGTAAATGTATGTGGTGGACCAGGTGGTGTAATTAGATAGACATGTACGGCCCTTTGCATCTTTAGTAAATTACTAAATTCCGAAAAGGTTACTTAAAATTAGAAAGTATCGTGTAACATATTTGGTATACACTCTAAACTTATTTGGAGTATATGAAAATTATGAGTATTTGAATGTTGAATTAGAAAACTCCATGGTGTTATGAAGTGAACATTATGACACTAAAATGGTGGTTAATTACGTAAAAGGTTAACATCAACCACAATTAACACCTTTAGTTTTAAATATAAACAAAAATAAATGAAAAATGATGTATTTGGTTTTATAATTCATACTCAATACATCAAATTTCTTTAATTTATTTTGTTTATATTCAAAAATGTTAAAAAAATATTTTCTAACACACACTTCTAAACAGATTAATTTTATTGGTCGACATATGGAACAAGCTAAATTATGTGAGGACCGCGTCATTTGGTGGATCCATTAAAATTTCAATTAATAAGAAGGACTCTATTGATAGTAAAACTAACTCTACCCACTATCTATGAAAAAAACACCAACACTAATAACAATACTCTCAACTGTCACAAATATATACAAAAATATTTACATTTTATTTATAATATATTTGTAGCTAGAGTAAAAGAACAAGATAGAACACCAGGACCCATCTGCAAGTCCAGGCCGTATAATGATTTTAAAGCACATCCAATTATAGAAGGCATTTAATCTGGTCCAGTACAAAATTACCCCACCATGGTCAAAGTATGATTTTTACTGCCAGGTGGCAGTTGCAGTTGATAACTTTATTAGATTACCTATTGAAATATATTATTGAAATATTGTGGGTAGTTTATTTGTGATGTGAAATAAATGAAAATTAAAAATGTGTCTTTTACTATTTATTTCATATTTGTTATGGTATTTTACATATTTTACTATAATTTTTTTTAATTACATATTCACCTTATTTTCAATTAATGAAAATTTATTTTTTTTATTAATTATATTTAATGTTACCAAGCATCACATTAATAAGATGTTCCTTGTTCATTTAAAAAAAAATCAAATTAAATCATAGACTAAGTCAAGGTTATATCATATTACCACATGACCAAGTTTGATAACTTGCTTAATCAAGATATATAATCAACTTAGCTAATAATTAATTATAAGTAGTGAAGTTAATTCACACATTAATTTTTTTAAGTAACTTTCTATAAGTAAATAATTTATTATAATTTTATTTTTCATGACCTGTAAATAAAATTAATCAATTTTTCATGATATATTTAAGTATAAAATTTATTTCAAATGAATTTTTAAAAGTTTTAATATAAATTAGGATAACGGTCAACCAATTTAACTAATGTTTTACTAATTCAACCAATTACCCATTAACTCAATACTTTGACCTAGTCAAGCATCGGTCCGGTTCTTAATAATTAAAATTAGAATTTTTAAGTAATAGTTAAACTAATCAATTAAAATTGAACTATTTGATCATCATAATATATGTAAACTTGTACTTTTTATACATTTATTCAACACCTTTTTTTTTAATCTGATTCTTCATATCACATCATTAACATATCATATTTATCACATCACTTTTGTTGTTTTTGAGTTTCAGAAAACTATTTAAAAATCACAATTTATGTCACCGAATATATTATTGGGTTGAGTCGCGGACTAGATCGCTCTCTTTAAGACGTTTCGCGGCACTGCCCAAATAGTGCAAGGCAGACTATCAACCACGAAGTCCCCAGGATAAAACAGCTCAGATTCACTGTATCGGAATTCTACTGCACCGTAGAAATCCGTTCTATAATTACACCCTCAATATGGTACTATGACCACTCATAAATCAAATGAACTACGACAAAAAACCGCTCTAAAAGATTACGGCACACAAAATCGGCATAACAACCGCTCAAAAAATCGAATGGACTACGACATAACAACCAATCTAAAAACGAAGGGATTACTGCATAACAACCGCTCTAAAATATCAAACAGACATAAAGAAAGAGGAGAAGTGGTTCAGAAATCAATCGAGCAGAATAGAAAAGAGAGAAAAGAGAAAGTTAGGAAATGCATCCAACTTTGGTGTACTTTTCACAATAGTTTGAAACTCATTATATAGTGATGGAAGCAAACTCACATATGATTTCTAACCAATGTGGGACTTTAGTATTTATAGACTTAAAAACTACTCAATAAATAAGATTTTTCCAATATAAAACCTCAATAATTTTTAAATTTACATAAAATAACTTACTATGTTGCAACACTTTTTCTATTTCTTTCTCCTTCAAAAATGTCAATTAAGTGTTACCAATTTTTTTTCTTATTATTACAGTGATTGACAACTTTGTAGGATAAGTTGTTGCTCTCTATTGTTTATTGTAACTAAAGAAGGCTTTTCATGGATCAATTATTCTTGACTTTTTTGTTTCCAATTGTCCCTACACGTAGAACTATAAATGATTGAAACTAATTATCACTCCAAAAAAGAGCTTTTTTACACTACAAAGATTATCTCATGAAGACAGACTATATAATAACTATTAATTAATATAAAGATCCAAAGAGGTAAATAAAATTTGTATAGACCTGAAAAGTTTTAACCGAATTGTATTGAGACATAACTATAAATATGAATATAAAAAATATAGTAATTTTAATGTGTAACATGAATCACCAAAGTTAGTGTAGATGGTATTACCGCCGCAATGAAAAACTAATTGTGTTAAACTTCTTGAAGGCATGTTAATTAATCTCATTTTTTCCAGTTTTTTTTCATTTATTTTTTAAGGATGTCAATCAAATTTTTTTTATCATATTTAATTAAGTTAATAACACAATAACAGTTACAAAAAAAATAATATAACAACACTAAGGAGAGAGTTTTTACATGAAAATAAAATTACACGTTTAATATTACCAAGATAAGTTAAATAAACACGTGTTAATGCATGCGGATGTATAAATGACATATTAATTATTGAAGACATGAATAGTAAAATAATATGAGATAAAAAATTATTTTGACGAATTAACTATTTTTATTTTTAAGATTTTATAAATTTAATTCTTTGATACCTTTTTCACATATATTATCATTAAAAGTATTCTTCTCCTATATTATACAGGTGGAAATACAAGTTTCTATACATATTTCTTAATTTATGGGAATTGTTATTGGATCACTTATTATAGGACC
>JBBPBQ010000003.1:10364363-10389626 GCA_037974755.1 Cicer yamashitae
AAAAAAAAAAAAGAAAGAAAGAAAAGAGACTATATAATGCTTATATCATGCACGAGCACGTTATATCTCACCTACTCCTATACTCCTCAAAGCTTATAAATGCACACCTAAAAAATATCCAACGCAACACAAAAAACCAAAGACATAAAGTCTTCAAAAAATGACACCTTTGTTGAATTATTTGATTCTACTATTATTATGAAAAATCTTAATATTTCTATTAAATTGATTTTCAATTTTAAATACAAAGATCATAAATATGTTATGCATTTTACTTTTATTTTTCATTAGATATACAAAAATACAGTGAAAACAGTCGTCAATAAAAATGATAAAATAACATTTTCTATTTTTAGTTAAAGTCTCATCAAGTTCAAATATATTAGAGTGTATTAAATCTACATGCTCAGATTCTTTAATTATTAATTTATATGAACTATTTGTTATTTTAGTTTGACTACAAAAATCACAATTTTAAAAATTATTTAAAGATAACTTTGAAATTAAAGATAAGTTACTTAAGTTTGAAATCACACATTTGTTCACATGACATAGTCTAACATGCAAAATATTAAATCGCACAAAATTTAAACAGATGGAGATATTTTATTAATTTCAACATTTAATTTAAACATGTCATGAGTGGCGTATCATTTCCCAACAAAACTATCATTTTTAAAAATGGTGTATAAATATGTTTATATAAACTGAGTAAACCCTTCCTTATTCAAAAGACAACCAAAAACAAGACTCTTTCTTATCTTGATGGTGGATTATCAAACTCTCTAGAGAAAATTCTTATGTTTTATACTTGAGATAATTTTTGAAATCATTCCAAGCAAGAGCAAGTTGTCAATAATAACAGTAATTTGAAATTGTTCATCTAAAGTCATACCTTCAGAGATGATCTCATGAGCTATCTTTTGAATTTCATGAGATTGAGCCTCTACGAATCTGTCATCTAATACTTCAGGTAGCGGCTCACAGCATACATTTTTAGCCCTAACTTCCTTGGCATCATATTTATTCTTCAGAGCATCTCAAGCATCTCTAGTCATATTGCTGGAACTGTAGTAATCATACAAATCACCAACAAATCCATTAAGAATATAATTATTATAGAGGTAATCATTATCCTCCTATTGGGTTAATTCTACAGCTTTCTTATTCTTTTCTATTTGTTTAGATGTTTTAGTGACCATTGGAATGTCATCTTTCAGATTGCAACCTTTTTCATAATTAAGAAAAATAACATCTTTTGTTTCCATCGTTTGAAGTGCATCTTTAAACCGGAACTGTTTATTGAAAACAGAAGCAACGGAACCAGATCTAGTAATCTCTTCAGTTGGCATGGCAGAAAGAAATCTCTTAAAATTGTTGATTTTGATTTTGAAAAATTGTTTTTAAAAATAATATCCAGCCACTGAAGGCATTACTGGATTAAGTTGTTGACTAAGTCACTCTCTTTAGATTTTTTTGCAGCACTGCTCAAAATTGTACAAGGCAGACTATTAACAACAATGTTCCCAGGATAAAACAACTCAATTAAAACTGTATCGGTATTCTACTGCATCGTAGGAAATTGTTCAAAAATTACACCCTAAATATGGTTATGATTGCCACTCTAAAAATCCTCAATATGGCTACGATTGCCACTCTAAAAATCCTCATAAATCGAAGGGACTACGGCACAAAAACTGCTCTAAAACTGAAACGATAGTGGTATTAGGACAATTCAAAAAAAATAAAGAGACAAAAAGAATGGGGAGAAGTGGCTCGAAAGTAAGAGGAAGAAGAGATAAATTTGGTAATTTCATCCAACTTTGGTGTACTTTTCACAAGAGCTTGACACTATTTATATAGAGATGGAAGCAATCTCACATATGTAAAGTATCCAATGTGGGACTTTAGTATTTGTAGAGTTGAAAACTATTGAATGTATGAAAGCTTTCCAATGTGGGACTTCAACAATTTTTAAATTCACACACTAACATACTCTCTATGTTCCAACAATCCTCCACTTGAATTAAAAAAAAATGATTGTGAAGTAACATCAAACACTTCTATAGATTGTGCATAAGCAGAGATGTCTTCCGACTTGAACCTTTGCATAGTAAGTAAAAATCAGATTCAACAAGAGTGACTTGTAGTCTTGAAATCTATCTTTAACATCGAACTCACACACAACTTTTTCATTGGGTGTATTCTCAAAAGTCTGTGCATTAATGGCTCTGCACGTCTATCCTAGTATAGTGAACGCTCTAAGAATTCTATCTCGAATTTCCATTGGAAGTGACCCCACTTCCATATTCACATAGGTGAGTATATCAAGAGTACTTATGTAGCTAGGTACTCCAATCCACATTGAGTATAAATCTCATTAAGAGTTTCTATTACCTCATTCTTTCATTGCTTTAGAAATCATACATTTCTGATTTATAATAGGATGTTCATCACATATCACTTCACAACTTGTTATTACCTATTGAACCTAATTTTTTAGATCTCCAATCTTTTATGTCAAGTTACCATCACGAGTGACTCAATGAACTAAAGGCAATAGTGTCATCCTTTTGGATGTATTTAGTATTTTCTCTCTAGCTAATCCTTTCGTCAAAGGATCTGCTAAATCTTTACCAATGTGTACATGATCCACTATAACAACTCCTTTAGAAAGTAACTATCTAACTGTGTCGTGCTTACGACGTATTTGTCGTCTATTACCATTGTAATCATGATTCTCAATATTTGCAATACCTGCGGTATAATCACAATGGATCAATACAATTGGAATTGGTTTTTGCCATAAATAGATCTCCGCTAGCAAGCATCTCAACCATTCCGCTTCTTCGCTAGTGGTTGCTAGAGCTATCATTTCAGACTCCATAGTCTACTGAGCCAATATCGTTTGTTTCTTCGATTTCTAAGATACAGTTCCACCAGCTATGCTAAAAATATAGCCATTGGTTGCTTTGGAGTCATTTGGTAAATTGTTCCAATCAAAATCACTGTATCCTTCAAGGACATTGGGAAATCTTTGATAATGTAATATGAAACTCATGGTCCTTTTAAGGTATCTTATGGCTCTCTCGATAGCATGTCAATGCTCCATACTAAGACTACTAGTAAACCTGCACAATAGCCCCACGACATAGGAAATATTGGGTCTAGTACAATCAGTGGCATAATTGAGGCTGCCAATGATGCTCGCATACTCAATTTGTCGAACACCTTCAACAGTATTTTTGAAAAGTTTTACACTTGGATTATATGGTGTGCAAGCAATTTTACGTTTAAAGTATTTGTATTTCTTTAAAATCTTTTCAACATAGTGAGACTGATCCAAACAAATTCCCTTTTTTGACCTAGTAATCTTGATTCCAAGGATTACACTCGTTTCTCTTAGGTCTTTCATATCAAAGTTATTACACATCAATAAATTCATAGTATTTACAACATGAACGTTCAAACCAAATATAAGTAAGTCGTCTACATAGAGACATATGATAATACAATGCCATTTTCAAATTTGTAATAAATACATTTCACTTTCATTTGATATAATCAAGTTATCAAACTTTTCATGTCATTTCTTAGGAGTTTGTTTAAGACCATATAGAGACTTATCTAACTTAAAGGTTGATTCGTTGTCGCTCACCGGTCAAATACGAGTAATAAAAACGTAGTATATGGCAACAACTAGAATCGTCTCGTAAGGACTCCTGACAATATTAACCGAATTTAGAATCAATTAAAAAAAAATAAATAGGAAGTTTTGAATTTAAGTTCAGACAAATTATGAAAATAAATTACAATCATGTATGTTGGAACGATTAATCTACTTTTTCAAAATAACTACAATCATGTATAAATTTTTTTCAATGTTTGACCTCAATAAATTTTAAATTTACATACTAACATATTCTTTATGTTCCAACAATTACGAAAATAAATTAAATAAATAGGTGACAATGCATGCTGATGTATAAATGAAGAATTAATTATTGAAGAAATGAATAGTAAAGTAGCATGTGATAATTGGAACTAGGAAAAATACGATAAATATTGTCATTTTATGAATAAATTATTTTTGTTTTTAGAATTTTATAAATTTAACTCTCTAGTCTCTAATACGCTTTCCACATATGTTATCGTTAAATGTATTCTTGACATACATTGCACAGGTGTAAATACTAGTTAATATAATTAATCTATGTGAATTGTCAATTGGATCATTTATTATGGAATAGAAGAAGTATACACTTCAAAAAAATATTTGTTAGATTTTTAAAAAGTGAAATTTATTATTTTATTTATTTATTTAAAACAAGTTAACATTGCAAAAATCCCAATTAACAAATGATTGAGATAATGAACTTCAATTAAAAAACGTTTCATTTAAAAGAATTTGAGTGCAAATCCAAACTAAAAAAAAATGCTAAATCAAGTAAAAAGTATGAGTCTATTTAATAACTAGTCATTAGAAAAAAGAAAATGTACGTAATTTTCATTACGATAAACCAATATATACGAAAGTTTTTACTGTTTATTTAAAATCTCTGATCTATCATTTTTAAATTATCGAATGTTAAAATCATTTTATCATAATCAGTAAAAAGAAAAGAGACTATATGATGCTTATATCATGCACGATCATGTTACATCTCACCTACTCCTATACTCCTCAAATTAAAGCTTATAAATACACAACTGAAAAAAAACTCCAACACAACACAAAAAACCAAAGACATAAAGTCTTCAAAAAATGACACCCTTATTGTATTACTCTCTCCTCTCTGTAACCTTCATCATAACCATCAAAATTTTACTCCAAATCCAATCAAGAAGGCTCAAAAACCTTCCACCTGGTCCACCAACAATTCCCATAATTGGCAACCTCCACCATCTAAAACCCCCTCTCCACCGCTCTCTTACAACCCTATCACAAAAATATGGCGATCTTGTTTCGTTATGGTTTGGTTCACGTTTAGTTATAGTTGTTTCTTCACCTTCTTTAGTACAAGAATGTTTCATCAAATATGATGTTGTTTTAGCAAATCGACCACAATTTTTAACCGGAAAATACATCTTCTACAATTATACCACTTTAGGTTCCGCTTCTTACGGAGAACATTGGCGTAACCTACGTCGTATAACAACCATTGATGTTCTCTCAAACAATCGTCTTAACTCCTTCTTAGGAGTTCGAACAGATGAAACAAATAGACTTGTTCAAAAACTTCTAAAAGACACTATTTCTGATGGTTTTACAAAAGTGGAATTAAGACATAGACTAACGGAGATGACATTTAATGGTATGATGATAATGATATCTGGAAAAAGGTATTACGGAGATGATGGAGACGTGACGAATGTCAAAGAAGCAAAACAATTTAGAGAAATAATAAGTGAGATATTGTCTTTGTTAGGTGCTAATAATAAGGGTGATTTTTTGCCTTTGTTGAGGATGTTTGATCTTGATAATTTGGAGAAGAGGTGCAAGAACATTGGGAAAAGAGCTGATGCATTTTTGCAGGGACTTATTGAAGAACTTCAAAGTAGAAATCATAGTGATGAAGATACTATGATTGATCATCTTTTAAAATTAAGGAAGTCACTACCTGAATATTATTCTGATTACATGATCAAAGGTCTTATTCAGGTAACAGATTATAATATATAAGTATGGTTTAAAAAAAACTTTATGAGTATATAACATAATATTCTTTTTTACATCATTTTTCCCTTTGTTTCATTTTTTTTCATTTAATTTAATATTTTGACGGTGTTCGTATTATAAATGAATCGTTAATTAAAAAAAATGTTCGAATATACAATTCATACACATAATAAATATTTATGTTAATTCAATTAATTAAATTTAATATTTTTATATCTTCTAAATAAAAATGAGAATATAATTCATTATAAAAATCATGCTCATAAAAATTGAATACTAACAAAATTACTTTATTGTTTTTTGTCTTATATCTTGCCACATTCTTTTTTTTTGTTTTGCTTTTTTTAATTATTATTTTCTGTATTAAAAATTGTGAAGTTAGTTTTCGGACTTTCCCTCAAAGGGTTTTAACCAATATGCAATGGCATGTACCTCTATTTTTGTCCTTGTTTATGTTTTGTGTTTTTTTGTTAATATAAAAATTATATATAAGATTAATATTTGTAATTATAATATTATTTAAAATTATATTTTATTTAGTATCATTGATATAAAAATGAGAATAATTACAATCTATTAATTATAATTTTTTTTACATTTTATTTATTTTTCATGATATTCTTTGTATAAATGACTAGTTAAAGAAGCAGTGGAAACGTGAAATAAGTGTTTGTCTTTAATCAATTAACTAAATTTAATATTCTTTTATATATTTTAAATAAAAGTAATTATAATACACTAATTGCAATTTATTATAAAAATCATCTACGAGACAAATGTTTGTCAATAAATAATTAATTAAAATTAATGTTTTTTTAATATCGTCAACATAAATATGAGAATGATTATAATATACTACATATAATTTTTTTTCACACTTCAATTTTTTCACGTCATTTTTTTGAAACAGAGTCACTAAAGAAATCATTGGATGCGTAATTCATATACAGGATAAATGATGTCATTTATCAATTAGTTAATTTTAATATTTTGTATATCTTTTAAATAAAAACGAGAATAATTATATTATACTAATTTCCCTTATAATTTATTATAAAAACCATACACAAGACAAATTTTTATCACTAAAGAATTAATTAAAAATAGTATTTTTTGAATGCTGTCAACATAAAAAAAAATTATTGTAACGTACAATTCATACACAAGATAAATACTTTCTAATGAATTATAATTTAGTATTTTTTTAATACTTTCTAAATATAAATGAAAATATTTATAATATAGTGATTACAATTTATTATAAAAATAATGCAACGCACAAAATTTTCAATAAAGAATTAGTTAAAATAAGTGTTTTTTTTACTAATATGAACATAAAAATGAGAACACTTATATTCACTAACAATAAATAACTTTTTGACTCAATATTTTTGCGTTATTTTTTTGAAAATAAATCGCTAAAAAAGTTGCTGGAACGTGTAATTGATACAAGAGATTAATATTTATGTTAATTAATTTATTAAAATTTATAATTTTTTCAACATTTTTAAATAAAAATAAGATTAATTCTAAGTTATTATAAAAATCATACACGAAATAAATAATTGTAACTAAAGAATCAGTTGAAATTAGTTATTTTTTATATCATCAACATAAAAATGACAACAATTATAATACATTAACTGTAGTTTTTTCACACTTCAATTTTTTCATGATGTTTTTCTAAATATGAGTGATTAAAGAAATTGTTGGAGCATACAATTCATACACGGAACAAAGTTTGTCTCTAATAAATTTGTTAAATTTAATCATCATACACAGGGGCAAGTTCTTACTAATTTTTGTCTTTCGAAATAACTATCACTTGAGCAAAGTTGTCACTTATAAGATTGAAGTATCATAAGATAAATTTTCATTGATAAAAATTTCAAAATCATTATCTTACACATGACAAATTATCGCTAATGAAATTGAATAAGTTGATATAAAGAACTATTTTAATAAATTTTGTCTTTGTAATTATGTTTATGTTTTATCTAATTCACTTTAGTTTAGATAATATAACAAATAATTGAGAAAATTGTACGATCGTATTTTCAAGTCTTCAACTCCCATTACTTTTTATTTAGGCTAAATAGCACTCATGATCCCTTAACTTAATTTCAGTTAACGTTTTAGTCTTTTATCTTTTTTTTTTTTTCGATTTGGTTCTTTGTTTTAATTTTAAGTGACAATTTGATCTTTTATGTTTTAAAATGTCAACAATGTTATCCATTTTTTTGCAAAAATTCAAAAAAATCATCAAAAATTTGAAACAAAACCCATGAAATTAATTATCATCCTCAATATAATGCAAATTTCATCAAATTTATAACTTAAATCTTTAAATAAACTCATATTTTCATCTCTAACAACATCAAATAAAGAATGAAAATATGAGTTTATTTGAAGATTTGAGTTACGAATTTGATGAAATTTGTATTATATTGAAGAATATAATTAATTTTATGGGTTTTGTTTGAAATTTTTTATGACTTTTTTGAATTTTTGTAAAAAAAATGATAACATTGTTGACATTTTAAAACATAAAAGATCAAATTGTCACTTAAAATTGAAATAAAGAACCAAATTGAAGAAAAAAAATATTTATATATAAAGGACTAAAACGTTCATTTAAATTAAATTAAGGGACCACTGATCTTTAGCTTTTTATTAATAAGCATACAAATTCACAATTTATATAAATTGATATATTCTTTTTTTGAATCACATATATAGAGAAATAATATCGACCTTGAACTCGTGCGACACGAAAATTTTACTAGTTGTATAATAATTTGATGACTTCAATCATAAACCCCTAATTATAAATCTAAAAGTTAGTCAACGATTTAATAATTAGTATAATTTTATTTAATATAAAAATACAACTATAATTACATGAATAGTTTACAATATTAAACTACTTTTCAATAAATAAATAAAAAATTATTATTGAATTGGCACAATATCGCCAACATTTGATTGTGTTTTGTATTTGTATGTAAGAAATTAAGTTTATGTTTTATAAAAAAAAATTAAGTTTATGTGGTTCATTTAATTAAATTCAATTGAATTGTAGGCTATGCTTCTTGCCGGAACCGACACGTCAGCTCTGGCGATAGAATGGGTGATGTCTAATTTATTGAACTATCCAGAAGTGTTGAATAAAGCAAAAGAAGAATTGGATACTCAAATTGGAAAAGACAAATTAATAACCGAACAAGATTTGTCAAAACTCCCATATTTACAAAACATAATCAATGAGACACTTCGATTGTATCCACCAGCTCCACTACTATTGCCACATTATTCTTCAGAGGATTTCACTCTTGGAGGATTCAATATTCCAAAAGATACTATATTGTTGACTAATGTTTGGGCTATTCATAGAGATCCAAAACATTGGAGTGATGCTTCATGTTTTAAGCCCGAGAGATTTGAAATTGAAGGGGAACAAAACAAATTGATTGCATTCGGTTTAGGAAGAAGGGCCTGTCCAGGAATAAGTTTGGGCCAACGTACGGTAGGCTTGACTGTGGGCTTGTTGATCCAATGCTTTGAATGGAAACGTGTGAGTGAGGAAAAACTTGATATGATGGAAGGAAAAGGAATCGCCATGCCGAAGAGGGTTCCACTACAAGCCATGTGTAAAGCACGACCTATTGCCAATTATATTATGAAGTGATGGTGCTAATTAATTATCTTGAAGCTAGGAGAAATTGTATGATGATATAATAAAGAGTATACTAATTACTCTCTCTTATTGTGTTCACTTTTACTTTAGGAGAAGATTGAATATGTGATAGCAATTTGGGCCACACTTGATTTACCAAACGACCCATTTGGCTGAAAGGCTTTGTTCAGAACTGAAATGGGTCCGTTAAGTTCTTTTAAAATGGTCCATTTTGTTTCTTTATTTTAATATTGTTATGTTTGTTTTATTTTCCTTAAGTTGTAGACGTTTGGATTAAAATATTCTAATGAATAATAAAATTATCTTTTTACTCTTGTTTATTTTTTGTGAAACCTATCAATTGGTGCTTTAATCCTTGTACTATATATCCTTCATTTAATATTCTCCATATACCCCCCAATTTTGAATCCCCAGTGTTAATAGTACTGCCCCTATTTCTTGTACAATGCACAACACACACCAAATTCAAGAGAGGAGAATCCAAGGACTATACTCAATCGGAAGATTCCTTTTACTTTTGGAAATGACTCTACTAAATCACCGGTTGCACTTGCATCTGATTCAGATGAGGTTTTAATTGTTTTGGGGAATTTTTATCCACCGTCAAATTTTAAAACAGATTCCAATTTTAGTAAAATCTGAAGTGTGACTTCTGGAGAGTATTTGTGATTTTTACTAAGCACGCTTATATCTGTTGGAGTTAAACATTTACGAAGCAAGTCATTTTTAGTGTAATAAGGTTATATTTAATCATTAGATCATCAAAATTAAAACCTCTAAATCATAGTTAGTTTAAGTAATTTAGATTAAAATTTAATTAACTGTATATGTAAAAATAATTTATTATATTTTAGTTTTTAATGACTTTAAATAAAATAAACAAATATATGATGATATTTTTTAAATAAAGTATAATAGAATTTTAAATAAAGTATAAACAAATATAAATTTTAATTTACTGTATATGCAAAATTAATTTATTATAATTTAGTATAATAGGGTTTCTTAATTTTGGTGATTGTTGCTTATAATTTTGGGTTTAGGGTTTTTGGTTATTCAATTTAGGATTTTTTTTCTTTTTTAGTTTAGGGTTTTCTAATTTTGGTGATTGTTACTTATAATTTTGGTCATTCTTGATATACTTCTGATTCAAGTACATTTCCTTATATTATTTAAATTTAGACAAAAAATTTGTATCATAAATGAGCTATTTTATTTCAATATTAATACTTTGGTGTTTATTGTTTTCATTTTACTTTGTTTAGTGATTTATTTTATTTTATAAGCAAAAAATGTAAGGAATTTATAAACTAGTTGTATTTGTATTGTTGCAATTTATTTATCAATATTAACCATATATTCATACTTTTCAGATACGTGCGAGACATGCATGTTTACCAAATATGTTGCATGAAATCAACCGTCATTTGTCAAATGCACACCGAACTCAAATTATGACAACCTCATTCGAGTAGGTTTTAGATATGCCAAAAAATTTACAAATTTCTAGTGTTCTGTTGTGAGAGTTGGCTAGTAGGTGGGATGGACGTAGTGGGGGTTTAGGATTAGGGGTAGGATAGTTAATTTTACTCCAAGTGATTTATGTTTAGCTCTAAGACTGTCAATAGTAGGTGAGCCTTTGGAAGAATATGGAAATGAGGAATGTGATACATTCTTGTTGTGTAGAGGAAAAGAAGTAACTTGTAATATGATTGGTGTGCTGCTTCACATGTTTCGTAATAACATAGTCAAATTTTGTAGACTTTATATACTCCTCGCCTTTTGCGAGTTCTATTTTCCCCAATCAAGGAATCGAGTAAATACTCGTTATATTAAAAAACTTCATCACCTAAACCTAGAAAACCAGATAATTGAAGAGTTAACAGCAACAAATGAAGTACTTAAATTTGACATGCTGAATGAAGCATTGCATGAACAAGAAAATCAGACTGTGCGTTATGTTGATTATCAACGATTGGTGGTCGAGAATAGGCATTCCCAAGAGAAGATTTCGATTCTTGAGGGCGAGGTAAAATGGTTGAAAGAAGAATTGTGTAAGCAAATGCATGAATCCGATCATGAATTTGTAGGAGGTTCTCCAACAAGAGCTTGTAATGTATTCCCCTCAACTTCATATGCTGATTTTGATGGTATGGATATTGAATCTTTTTGTCGATCAAATATTTATGTAATTGGACTTGTTAGTACCCATTTTGAGAATGTTGGGGATGAAGTCGCAGAAAATGTTGTTGGTAAGTAATAAATTGTATAATTTTAATACATTTGTCAATAGATGAGCCTAACGTGAACACTTCAGCAAAACCAACATCAAACATAATTACGAGAATGAAAGATAAACCAAGGAAGCGAGTTAAAATTGTAGTCAATCAAAGTCCGTTTGTGAACCCGAATGAAAAGAAGAAAAAAAATAAGTGTGTAATTGACATATTTTGAGCTTGTGGGAGGTTCTCTATAAGGATGTAGTTAGTGGCATTTGAACCACACTTTTTGCCTCTTTTTTGTTTTTGTTTTTATGAACAAATATGTATGGTTAAAAATTAGTGTGTATTAGATGTTGTTTTTAGTCTCCAAGTATGTATGGTTAAAAATTAGTGTGCATTAGCGGTTAATTTTTATGAACAAATATGTTGATTTTAGTGTGCATTAGTTGTTGCCTATATATCTTATCCGATAAGAATGACCAAGTTTTCAGTTCGAATCCATTAATCACGTCATCAACGTTACAAATTCGGAGATATGGTATTTCAAACACTTGAATTTTATCATATTTGTAATTTCTTTTAGACTATATTGCTGTTTTGTTTTACTAACTTGAGTGTTGTAAATTTGTTCGCAAATTTATCTTATTTGGTTTTGGAGAATTTGAATTGTATTGTACAATGTATTCAATAAATTTGAATAATGAATATTTCTTTTAGTAAAAAAAAAATATATCATCGACAGTTATCTAAGTACCTAATGTCATGTCGAGATACAATTAGATGACAATTAAATATTATTTTACACAATATACTACTTTTATTCTCTTTTAAAAATACAACATAAATAATAAAACAAAAAAATCATAGTATTAAAAACATAAATTAAATAAAAAATCCAATAATATTTTTTTTCCAACCCTAAATTACTCCAGCACCGTTTGGCATCGATTTGTTATTTTGCTGAATGATATTGTGTTTATTTTTTTAATTGTGACAGAATATTTTTTATGGCATAATATTTTGGTTATTAATAAAAATACTATGTATATTTTATAATTTTAATAACTAATGGGGGGTTCCGTAAAAAAAATAATTAATGAGAGTTATTATTAGGGGTGTATCAAATCCGGTTTGTCCCGCGAATCCGACCTATAACCGATAAATAACGGGTTGGGTATCATCCGGTCCAAGAAAAATAAGACTGGATAGAAGTAAAGTAGAAACTGGATCGGATTTGGGTTACCCGTCCCGTTTCAAAATATAACAAGGTTTTTTCTTTTATTGTTTTACTTTATTATTGATTTTATTGCACTAACTTAAGATAGGGTTTGAAAAAATTTCTTCTTCCCTATATCATTTCTCCTCCATGAGAGTGTCATTCATTTTTTTTCCTCTCTGCATCCTTTTAATATTATTATTATTATTATTATTATTATTATTATTATTATTATTATTATTATTATTATTATTATAAGACAATGTTGTTGTGATACTACTCTTGATTAAAGAGTAAGACTATTAGGTTGTAAAAGATCTATAGGTCCAGTAGACAATTTGTATGACAATGTTATGAATTACTATTTTTGAATGAATTGATAAGTGGTAACCATAGATGGCTTGATATGAGTTATTTTAAATTTAATTTATTTTTTTAAGAAAAAATTCAAGAGTTACTAGTTAACGACTCATATTGAAATCAATTCGGTCTCGTCGTATTTCGTCTCGTCTTTATTAAACGTGTAACTAACTGTGTTTGCTCCAGTTAAGGGATGAATTAGAACCTAAAAATTGACTCGATCAAATATTAGAATAGACACACCAAACTCGTACTAACAAGTCATTTATACCCCATAACTATTATGTTTTCGATATATATTGGGGAGGGGTATAGAACACTTATTACCTCTATCTTTTATATTGGAACAACACTAATTACCGTCTGAAAATCTTATTAGATTTTGTATTGGAACAACACTAATTACCTCTATCTTTTGCTAAATTTATGACTATGCAATTTGAGATCTATATTCCCAAATTCAGTAGCAGTTTTATTGCTTGTGAGACTAAATTTACAACACATTTTTTCGGCTTAACGAATCTAAATGATAAAACCAAAAGCTTGACATTGCTTACAAATAGACAATTATTACTTACATTGCTTCCTTAGGTGCCTATAATTATTACTTACATTGCTTCATTAGGTGCCTATATTCACATACAAACCGATTATATTCAAAAGAAAGATGGATCTGCTTCCCCTCTCATAATTTGAAGCATTCATGGTAAATAGTAGTTTTTTAAGAAAAATCTATTGTTATTTTAATTTTTTTTTAAAGCTTTCCCATGATGTTTAATCTTTTTAGTACTTTTACAGATTTTTGCAATGAGTGTTACGATCCTTGGCTTATGATGTTACATATTTTGTATTTAAATTGATATACTAATTTGTCAATTCGTTTAAACTCAGTTTGATTTTGTTTGTATAGGTAATGTTTGTTTTTTGTTGTGATTGAAGTACCATTTATACTCTCGTTAAATCAATTTTGCTCATTAAAAAGAAAGGGTTCTTGGCTTAGTTTGTCTCTTTTTGAGATTATATGGAAATTTTTCTCAATGTTACCCTCCTCTCATTCCAGATATAGGAAACATCGTAGTATAACAATAGGAAACATTAATCAACAATAACAACAATCTTATAACTTTACACTAAAGTGGGTATTCCAAAATAACTCTTAGAAAAAGTAAAACTACTTAGACTGTATATTAAAATAACAAAATCAGTAGAAATAACATACTAAAATTGTAGATCAAACAAAACAAGTTTGCTACACCTATCAAATTTTTCTTTCTCTTCTTCTCCCTGTGCGGCTGCCGTTGGTGGCTTGTTGCTTAGGATTTCAAATCCCTTTTTATTTTTCTTCTTTATGAGCCAAGCCCAATAATACCTTATTAATAATAATAATAATAATACTAATAATAATAATAATAATATTAATAAAATTAGTGGGCTTCACTTGAGGATGAGTCCACCCAACAACTATTTATTTCTATGAACACTTGTTAAGAAATAAAAAAAAATAAAAAAATAAAACTATATTTAAAAAATACAACTTTTTTAAATTTCAGAACATTAAATACATACATTCCAATTTTTTTTTTATTACTTATTAAGTACTCTCGAAGCACCTGTGAGCATTTTGATGTATTCATTTGGGATGATAGTATACAAAGGTTGACCATCCATTAATGAAGTTCAATATTAATATATCATTGCATATTTTGCTGTGGGCTTTATATTAATTTTTCTATTGTATCAATTGTTTTTTTTTATTAATTATATATTTAATTATATTACATTTTTTTTCTCTGTTCTATAGTAAATACTACAATTAAAATATAAGATAATTATTTCTCTTTAGAGACAAACCAGTAAGACCAGGGCAGTAATGATTTTGTGCGTCCAGCTCAATGTCATACGGGTTCACCAATGAATAGGATCTTAATTTTTTATAACACGATAAAATAAGAGTGAATTTCTTTTTTGTTAAATATATTTTTAGTCGTTATAAAATTATGATTTTTAAAATTTAGTTTTTTAAAATAATATTATTTAATTTTTATTTTTATTTTAAAGGGACATTTTTTAGGATTAAATGTAAATTTTTATAAAAATATTTAAAAATATAGACTAAAAATAAAATCAAAAATTATAGATTAAAAGTTAATAATTTTATTATAGAAACTAAAAGTAAAATTTTATAAATATTAAAAAAAAAATTTAATAATGAAATTGTATTTTTTTTATTAAAGGTTTAATCAATACGATTAAAATAGAGACTCTAAAATATTTATAACTATTCTAAATAATAGAATTCAAATTACCAATAAAATTAATATTATAATTAACGTTCTTAATTTATGTGATTAAATCAACATTATTTATATATTCGGAGGAAGGTAGTACTTACTATCATGTTCATGTACATGGTATTTTGTTGATTTTAAGGCGGAGAAAATATGTGGACTAAAATCATAGATAAGGATGGGTATCGTATTATGATATTCTTACTATGCTGACTTTGATGTTATTAATTTGTAGTTAATAGTAATGGTTTCAGGTTAACTTAATTCCTCAATGATATAAAAATAAAACATATTACTACGTCAATAAATAAATCACAAAATCATCAAATAAAATCGAATTTGAATGGTAAAAATTAGCCTTTCCTTTTAAAATAATTGATAAACTAGTCGTTGTAAATAAATTATTTTCAAAAAAATTTATTTTAATATTCTAATCATTTATGTAACCAAAAAAAATTATAACTATTTAACCCGTGTAGATGCACATATTTCAAATTTTAAATTATTATACTACAATCCACTCTTTTCTATTTTTAATTTCCATAACTATTTTCCAAATCCAAATTAAACAATTTGAGATTCTGTAAACCCATACTGTTTAAATATATTATTGAAGCTGATGTAACATTACTGAAGTCTAGAATAGGTGAGTTTTTTTCCATACAAAACGGGTCTACGATGATAACTTTTTCTGGCTAAATAAATAACTAAAAAATCGCTATACCCGTTTTCGATAGAAAATTGGTGGTGCTGGCTATATTATTGATATTACAAAAAAGCAAGGTAAAATATTAAAATTAATATATTTTTTGTTAGCAATAATTGTAGAATCTCTGTGGTACATAGATGGTGTAAGATAGACGTGGCCTCCTTGAGTGTTAATTGAAAATCTATTCAAACAAATAGTTGTTTTTTTATAAAAGTGATGTTTGATACGGATTATTTCAAAAAAAAATATGTAATTTTCAGTTTTATAAAAAATCTAACCTATAATCTTAAATTATTTATTTTTGTTATAATCATTAAAAAAAGACTATATGATGCTTATATACCACGCACGAGCACGACACATCTCGCCTACTCCTACTCCTCAAAGCCTATAAATACACAACCATATCTTCATTATCAAAACAACACAACATAAAAAACCATCAACATAAAGTGTTCAAAAAATGACACCCTTATTGTATTACTCTCTCCTCTCTATAACCTTCATCATAACCATCAAAATTTTACTCCAAATCCAATCAAGAAGGCTCAAAAACCTTCCACCTGGTCCACCAACAATTCCCATAATTGGCAACCTCCACCACCTAAAACACCCACTCCATCGCACCTTTAAAATTCTATCACAAAAATATGGCGACGTTATTTCGTTATGGTTCGGCTCGCGTTTAGTTATTGTCGTCTCTTCGCCTTCTTTAGTTCAAGAATGCTTCAATAAAAACGATATTGTTTTAGCGAATCGACCACAATTTCTAACCGGAAAATACATCTTTTATAACTATACTACCTTAGGTTCCGCTTCTTACGGAGACCATTGGCGTAATCTACGTCGTATAACAACTATTGATGTTCTCTCAAACAATCGTCTTAACTCCTTCTTAGGAGTTCGAATAGACGAAACAAATAGACTTATACAAAAGCTTCTCAACGACACTGTTTTTGAAGGATTTACAAAAGTGGAACTAAGACATAGACTAACGGAAATGACGTTTAATGCTATGATGAGGATGATATCTGGAAAAAGGTATTATGGAGATGACGGAGACGTGACAGATGTCGAAGAAGCAAAACAATTTAGAGAGATAATAAGTGAGATAATGTCTTTGTTAGGTGCTCATAATAAGGGTGATTTTTTGCCTTTGTTGAGGTTGTTTGATCTTGATGATTTGGAGAAGAGGTGCAAGAAGATTGCAAAAAGGGCTGATGCATTTTTGCAGGGACTTATTGAGGAACATCAAAGTGGAAATCAAAGTGATGGAGATACTATGATTGATCATCTTTTGAAGTTAAGGAAGTCACAACCAGAATATTATTCTGATCACATGATCAAAGGTCTTATTCAGGTAATTATTAATGGATTATAACATGACTCATGCTAATAAGTGTCCTAAGATCACTTGTTAAGAAATCAAAAATAAAAATTAAAAACAAATTTTAAGAAAAAATATCACTTTTCATAATATAAAAGTATGAGTAAAAAAACTATATAAATATATAACATAATATTCCTTTTCACGTTATTTCTCCCTTTATTTCGTACTTTCTTTTTTACTTATCTTTTGTACTTTTGTTTTTATTGAAAGCAACCGTTCATAAAGTGTCAAAATATTTGCTAGGTGGTTAGCCAACAAATTTGACCCTCAAAATTTATTTTCAACAATGATTCTTCATAAATCCTCTACTTGTATAAAAAACACTTGAATATTTTATATTTACCTAAGTGCCAATAAAATTAAAAAAACAGTATACCTTTCAAAAAACAAATAGTTAGAATGTCAATATCAGGCTTCATATATTTCTAATAAGTTTGTATAGAATACAAATTTTATCAATTCAATTGTTGAATTATATAGTATTATATTGATAATTAAACATATATTAAATTTTTAAATGATTTGAACATCATTAGTTATGTCATCTAATAATTTACATTTACTTGTGTTTAAATATTATAATAAGGTAAAAGATAAAATATCTAATTATTTGTTTACTTTTATAACATTTTATATATGTGATTTATTTCGTAAAAACTTCCGATTCAATTGTTAGATTTATAAAATTTGTATTCAACCCAAAGTGTGAATATGCTATATTTCACCTACAAGAATACCTTTATAGTATGATTTATTGAATTTAGGAATTTCAAAAATATGAAACGAATTTTCGTATACGTGAAAAATATAGCTTCGAAGTCAATAAATTAATTGGATTAGATGAGAATCGTATACCCTCTTAGGACTGATTACATTCCCAATGTAAAGGCAGCACACTAAGCCTTCTTCTTAGGCGGCTACTAAAAACACCATTCAATGAATATTATTAAGAAGGGTAGTTTGGGAAATAGATTTTTCCTTTTCAGTGAATTTTAGAATATTAAATAAGTAAGACTGATATTCTTAATAAATGTAAAATGATTTTTTTTTCTTATAATTTAAAACAGAGAAGGAAGTATTTATCAAGAAACAAAGTGCTGGGTGTATTTTTTTTTATGATCATATTCTAATCGTCATCATTAAAGTTTATTTTATTTAAGAAAAATATATAAATAAAAGAGATAATATTTTTTTTATCAAATTGTCTTTATTATGTATTGATACATTTTAAATGTCATAAAATTATAGTAAAAAATATTGTATTAGAAATGATGTAAGTTGTATTAATTAAATAATACAATGAAAAAAAGTATATTGAAATAATTTATTTTGGGATAATATTTTTTCAAATTAGTAAGTATTATGAGACGGAATGAGTACAATAATTTGTTCAATTCAATCATAAACTCCTAATAATGAATCTAAAAATTAGAATTTGTATTTAATAGTCCTTAAATCCAAACTCAAGAGACCTCAGAGTTGTGTATATAGATTTTTAGTGGTATTTACTATCTGATTACAAATTAAAAAAAAAATAGAAATTATTCAATATAAAAATAAAACTATAAATACATTTAAGTAAAAGATTAATTTTTAATTACTAAATTGGGGCAATATCGCCGGCATTTGATTGTCTTTTTTCTATTAGTATGTAAGAAATTAAATTTATGTTTTATCAAAAAAATAATAATTAAGTTTATGAGTTTCAAAAAAGTTAAATTAAAATCAATTTACTTCAATTAAATGGTAGGCTATGCTTCTTGCGGGAACCGACACGTCAGCTGTGACGATAGAATGGGTGATGTCTGAACTATTGAACCATCCAGATGTTTTGAACAAAGCAAAAGAAGAATTAGACACTCAAATTGGAAAAAACAAATTAATAGAAGAACAAGATTTGTCAAAACTCCCATACCTACAAAACATAATCTCTGAGACACTTCGATTGCATCCACCAGCTCCACTACTATTGCCACATTATTCTTCCATGGATTTCACTCTTGGAGGATTCAATGTTCCAAAAGATACCATAATATTGACTAATGTTTGGGCTATTCATAGAGATCCAAAATATTGGAGTGATGCTTCGAGTTTTAAGCCCGAGAGATTTGAAATAGACGGGGAACTAAACAAATTGATTGCATTTGGATTAGGAAGAAGGGCTTGTCCAGGACTAAATTTGGCCCAACGTACGGTGGGCTTCACTTTGGGCTTGTTGATTCAATGCTTTGAATGGAAACGTGAAACCGAAGAAAAAATTGATTTGTCGGAGGGCAAAGGAATCACCATGCCAATGAGAGTTCCACTCCAGGCCATGTGTAAACCACGACCTATTGCCAATGATATTATAAACTGATGGTACTAATTAATTATGGTAAAAGCCTTAGTTTATAGTAACTAGGGTTAGTCGTTATAGTTAAGTTACTTTCTGTTAATTGTTGGGTGTTGTCTTATGTGTGTACCGTTGGCATCTGTAATATGTGATATATATATATATATATATATATTGAAGTAATAAAATTTTCTACATGTGTTTGATGTGAATTGTATGTAATAAAAAATTTAGAGGGAAATTCTAAAATGAAATTTTATTGATAGTGAATCAGATAAAATTTGTTATTTAAATTTTTAATTGACTCTAAGTGTCACAAAAATTTAAATAAAAGTTTTATATCTCATCTTTAATTAAAAAGGAAAGAGAAAATAATTTTGAAAGTTTCAATTAAAATATTTCGTCTTTTAATAATTGTCATGATACTAACAAATTATTATCGATAAATATTTTGTTTTGAGATAAATATTTTAAATAAGATAGTAAGATTTTTTTTTTCCTTTAGTAATATTGTGGTGTAGAGAAAAGGCCACATCCCCCTCTATTAAACTTATGGCCAAGAGAGTTTTGGGACACATCACCTTTCAAATGAGAGATTTTGTTTGGATTGATGTTTCGGACACATCACCCACTCCATCCGGTACCACCCTCTCTTCTTATTTCCCTCTCTTCTTATTTTCCAATCATGTTAATGTGGGTGAAACTCATAATTAAATAATTAGTATTATGCCCTTGTTTCATTTTTCATTATACTGATTTTCACTTTATCTAAAAATAGTGGCAAAGCTTCCTTGGAAATAAGGGTCTCCAACAATTTTTTTAAAATACCTTATAAAAAACATAATTACTAAATTATTCTATATTTTTTACACTAAATTCAATTCAATTGTGAGTGGTAAGTTTTGTTTAAAGTTATAAAAATTAAACCAATAATTTGATAGATTTAAAAGTTGAATTGAAATCAATTAATTTTTTTTTTTAATGTCTGAGTCTAAAGTGATTCAAACTAAATAAATTCAATCACTATTGATTTGAGTATAGTTTCACACCACTTAAATAGTTCACTGATATCTAAACAAAATCGTTATACTTTGTGAGAAAGATTGTAACACCTTAGTCAAATTGGTGTTCATATTTTATCTTCTTCAAAAAAACTGTAACACCTCAATATTTTCATATATATTATATATGTGTCTTTTTAGTAATTGTCATGATTTATCATTTAATTAATAATTATTTTATATGTAAATAAATTAAATTAAATTTTATCACCCTCAATTTTACCTGAATAATTATAATCTTTATTTATATTTAATTGTTTTGGCGTGATAATTACATGGGGACGATTTTTGATGTGATTATTTCCTAAATGGACTATTGTGTCTTTTGTTTATTGGATTAGTTTCGATAATCATGATATTGATGGGTTAGATATGTTTGTTTTATTTTATTATGTGTGACATGTGATATTCATGTTTTGCTTGATTTATTTTAGTTGATAAAATATTAGTTGAATTATTTAATTAAATTATAATTTATAGAAGTTATATTGTTTGTTAGTTTACTTTCGACCAAATAATTATTCAATTTAGGAGATATAGAGTTAGTGAAACTAAGCCCTCAAGTATAAGTGTTTTGAAAATATTTTTGGTCGATCCATTTTAGTATAAAAAAAAATAGTGACTCATTCTTTTACTCTCCTTCATGACAAGATTTTATGACAATTCATGGTGTTGTCTTGACATAATTTAACTTTATGTCTTTGTCTCAACCAATTAATAGAGGAGATAATCTACATTCCTTCATTCCTGACACCATGCACCCACTTCTCTCTCCTCCTTAACACCTTTAATTTATTTTTGAAATGAAGATTATAAATTTAATTATGAGTTTTTGTGCAATTAAGAGAGGACAACAAAAAGACTACTCTCCTTTTTAATATCTCATGCATTCCTCTCTTTTAAACCAAAATTATGATTTTATTTTAATTCTCTACAAAAATAATTCTATGCAATTTTTGGTTTCGTAACTATTGGATAAAAAAATAAAAAAGGTGATGTGATACCCTCTAATTTATTTATTTAATTAAAAGGGGTGGTGTGACACCTACAATATATGGTGAACTCTACTAGTTAATCTTAATTAACTCATACCCATAAATACACATGATTTCAATTGCCTTTGTAACAATCTAACAAAATTTAAGAAATAGTAACCATTTGTAGCATAATTTTGGAATTAAGTGCACTTTAATTTTAGACAACAAATCAATGGTAATATTGCAACATTTTAACAATCTCACGACTGCTTCTTCTATTCATACATTTCCATTAGGACCTCTTGCTGTCACACCTTTTTGTCATTCATACACTCCCAAAATAATTTTCTAGGTCGCAAATCTCAATATCTATCCGTGTTGAATTCATCCTTGCCTCATGAGCTATTTCTCGTGCGAATTTAGAGGTGTTAAGAAAGAAAGCGCCTAAGGTAAAGGCTTTTCCCCACGCAAGGTTAGACTAGATATTAAATTAATAGTTTGTAAGATATTGATATGATGTCTTGATTTCTTAAAAGAAAAATGTTGATTTTATATTTGCCTTAAAGAATTTAACTATAATGTTTTATCTTTTATGAGTAATATGTTTGCCTTGATAAGCTTAATTATAAAATTTCGATTTTTATTATTGTAACATGAGTAATATGCTTGTTGCCATATATTTGATGTGAAATTGCGATTTTTGTGTTGTCTAGGTGTACTTAACTATAAAGTTGTGATTTTTATTATGATCTCATGAGTAATATGTTTGTTAGGGTGTTTTCAATTTAAAGTTTCGATTTTGTGCTATTTCATTTCAAAGTTTTAATTTTTAATTATGATAACATGATTAAGTTGATTTTTGTGATGTGTTTAGTGGTAAACCTTGATTTGTATGCCTAAATGACTAATAATGGGAGAAAAATTATACTAGAAGAAATAAAGTTTATATTTGTATGTGTTCTTCGTTATTTGAGTTTTGATGTCTATCGATAAGACGTCGCTAATCCAATTTTATAGTTTATAAAATGAAAGTTGTGACTCTAAGACATTTATTCACGTGTTTGTGTGTTATATATTTGGGATAACAAAATTACTGACTCTTGATTGTAAGCATCCATGAGAATAAAACTTTGAGGTCATATGTGATTAAAATTTAACCTTGAATATTTTATCTTTGTGGTTGCCTAAGTGACAGGTGATTTGTGTTTTAAATATTGTTATCTTTGTGGTTGCCTAAGTGGATGGTGATTTGTGTTTTTAATATTTTGTCTATGTGGTTGCCTAAGTGGCTGGTGAATTGTGTTTTAAATATTGTTGTCATTGTGGTTGCCTAAGTGGCTGGTGATTTGTGTTTTAAATATTGTTATCTTTGTGGTTGCCTAAGTGGCTGCTGATTTGTGTTTTAAATATTGTTATCTTTGTGGTTGCCTAAGTGGTTGGTGATTTGTGTGATTATCTAAGTGGGTGGTGACATGTACCTTTTGAGGATCATTATCATTTCATGACATATCATATGCATCTTTGTGGATGCCTGTGTGGCTGGTTTAATTTTTCTCCATTGGTATGAGTGACTTCTGTGTGGACGCCTATGTGGCTGGTTATATGCGGATCATATATGTTTAGGAGCATATGCATAACTTGCATACATTTTATTGTTATTTTTATTTTGATCTAATTATTTGCTCTATGGTGAGTTGCTACTTGATTTATTTAGATACATTTTATGACTTTTGATTCATCTTTGGGAACTATTAAAAATATCAATTTCTTTAAATCTTTTATTACAAAAAGATTTTATATTCATATTTTATGGTTGTTAACTTATTATTTGGTTTAATTTTTACTGTGGGATGAACCCTTACACCAACATTTAGGTACTAATGATCTCAAATAGTTGCATTAATGATTTGCTTGGTGCACGACCGTGAGAAAATGAAATTTTTACTTAAAATAATGTTTTGTATTAATAAAAAATTTGTGGTACATTGTAAAATTATTTACTCTTCATCATTAACTTTTAATAGAAATGCGGAAGTGAGATTTCATTGCTAGTAAATCATTGAATGGTCATTAATTTTAGTCAACCTTGTTCCTTTTGAATTTCACCTAAAGAGAATTTATTTTATTTTGGAGCATAAATGAAGATCTAACAAAGATTAATTTTGCAAATAAATAAATAAATAATATTTTAGTAAATTACATTACGTTATTTTACAAAATATATATATATATATATATATATATATATATATATATATATATATATATATATATATATCAAGTCATTTGAACTACTCCTAAGGAAAAAAAAATTATAGTTGTTTCTAAAAGAAAGCAAATATTTTTTAAGTAATCTTTGGATCAAAAATTCGGGGCGTTACAAAAACTAACCAAGTTGTTTCATCTCTCCAAAAATTTTATAGTTTCTCAGTTCGATTCTCCTTCCTTCTTTCATTGTGTTTGCAAATTTTTTGTCTACTTACATTCCAAATTTAAAACTTAAAATTATAATATACAATAAAATACTATATTAAATTTATCAATTAAAATATTAAAAATTCAACTCCTTAAACTTTTTGTTGAAGTTCAGTCATTATCTAAAGAGGAGGTGGTAGTGGATTAGAGCAAGTAGCAAGTTTGGTAGTGCGAGAAAAGGTGATCTTTTGTAACCAAACTCTTTTTTCTGTTTTTTAAATCAAGTTAAGGGTTAGTTTGAGATAATTTTTCTTCTTGTTGTTATGAGTATTAGTAGGGTGTACGAGTATTAGCTGGATTAGAAATCAACATAGAATAACAGTAGTTTATTTAATTACCTTTATAAAATATAATTTAAAATATAAATTAAAATATAAATTAAAATATAAATTAAAATATAATAAAATATAAATATAAAAACAATTTATAAAATATAATTTAAAATATAAAAATGTAAATTTAATCAAATAGAAAAATAATTAATAAAATTTGATATTAAACTCAAAAATGAAATATTAATAATTAATTTAAAAAATATTTATGATTTTACACAAGGGTAATTTTGTCTTTTTATATAACTTAATAAATTAGTATTCACAATTATAAAATATATGAAAGTTAATTGAAATTTTAAAATAAATATAATTTATTTACAATGTATTCTTGCCATTTACATATAATATATATCATATCTTTATTTACATTCTAACAAATAAAATATAATTATTTGGTTAATCATGATTTTGTTTTTTAAATTTAAATTTTTTATTTAGTAGTGTCAATTGATAGTTTTAATATAAAATTATGTCATTACTTATTTATTTATTTTTTTCTTAATTTATAATATTTAAAATAT
>JBBPBQ010000003.1:10389871-10406815 GCA_037974755.1 Cicer yamashitae
ATTTTGTTATTTAAATATAATATATATTATATCATATTATAATGAAATGTGTATCAAATACATCACAAAATAAAATGTTATCATGTTAGTTATCATGTGTGTATCAAACACATGATATGATAATGTTTATTCTGTTACTATCATATCATATACTATCCTATTTTTATCCAGCTTTATATTCTATTCTGTCTCAAAATGAAAAATATTTTGAGATTAAAAGTCGATGAAATTTTTTATTAAAACTAAAATTGAAATTTAATTATATTATAAGGATTAAAATTATATTTAACTCAGACAATAAATAATGTATTATAACTTTCTTCAAAATTAAATTTAGATCAAAATATTAAAGAGACACAATACTAATGAAATACATATTTCTCTTTTAAAAATTTACTTCATGAAAGATTATTTTTTAATTAATGAACTAATAACAAATATTTATTAAGTGTGGAATTTATATAGTAAATTATATTTACTGTATTATAATTAAAATTGTATGCATAGATAGTTGTTCATAACAGCATTAGGGCATCCCCAATGAGGGGCGTTTGAATGTTTTCTCTATTTAGGTGCATATTAGAAAGATAACAATATAAGCATCACCTCTATCTTCTATTTTTGTAGACTCTATTTATTACATTGTATTAAAATAAATGTGTGTTGTTGAAATATATTTATATATATATAGATTTATTAGAAGAATTCATTTAGTAATTTTTTTGAAGTGTTAAACTAAAAGAAATAAGTATTTATTAAATACTAACACTAAAAATTATTAAATGAATGATGTGTATATATAAAACTCATTTAAACACCAAAATGAAATTGCTCTATTGTGGGTGGAGTTAAGCCCTTGAAATGAAACACGAAGCGTGGCTTGCAAAGTGCAGCAGCGTAATAGTCTTCCATTGACTAACGGTTGGAAGACCTTCACTTGAACCCCTAAGATCAAATCATATGCCAAGTTGGTCTTTTGGAGAATGAATCCTCTCATGTCATACGAGAGTCTATTGAAATCCCTATCATCTATTAAAAAAAGAGATCTATTAAAAAAAGAGGGAAAGAGAAGTAAGGAAAAAATGAATTTTAAAGATAAAAATTAAAAAAAATGAGAAAAAAAATTGAGAGCATCTATTACTCTTATTTTTTAGTATAGTTTTTTATAATTTTTTTTATCTCACAATTAGTATCAATTTTTAATTTTTAATATAAGATTCAATAAATTTTTCAGTTATACTTTTTTAATCAATAATATCAATATTATTCTTAATTTAAATATTGATTTTAAAGTCAATTAAGTTTAAATTATTATTATTCAAAAATATAAATATACAATTAAATAAAAATGAGTTTAATTGTTATGTACTGAGAATGTAAAATTTTTTATACTATCAGAAAATCATAACTATTTATTAATATATAATTTTAATAAAAGTTAAATATATTTAATAATATAAAAATTATAATTAATTAATAGTATTAAAATTCTTATATCAAAGGTGTATATAAATTAAATTAAATAAAAATAATAATTTTAATATGATAGAGATAGAAATAGAGCTTTGACTAAAACATAAAATAAAAAATGATAGAAATAGAGTCCCGTTACATCCAGACCACTACGGTGGGTCTACTATGTCGGGTTACGTTGAATATTGAAGCACGAGCTGTGCTGTAATTAATCAGATTCCTCTCTCACTACCTCTTAGTCAAACATGAAACACTGTCCCACATAGTAATTCAAAGTCCAAACACTCATTGATAGTCATGGTGTCACGCCACAGTTGCTATGAGTGATGACTCAATAAGAGTCAATATTGTACTAATATATATCCATTAATAATTCTAGTATCATCACAAGAATTTTAGACATTTCATTTAGATACTCACACATAAAAGAAAAAATAATAGAAAAAGATAATTAAATAATGTATTTAAATTCTTGTGTTTATACAATATTTACTCTGTATCCGTTCTAGGCTTGTATTATCTATTTGATAGCAACAATCAGATATTAGATAGAGTTGACCGGTTAGGTCGTATTTTGTGCTCTTGCACAGTTGTAATATTAGATAAAAGTGATTTTTTAATCCAAACTTGACCTTTAATGAGGTAGGAATTCAAAAAAGACGGGACAATGTATAAGTGATATCAAATCAAGTTTGGGTATAAGAAGTTCCAATCCATTTTAAACACAACAATACAAATAAAATACACATTCACTTATAAAATTATAAGCGTTAGTTTTTGAAAAAATCAATTTAGTAAAATTATTAAAAAAATTTAGTGATAATGAACGTTCATTTATCAGTAAATATAAAATTAATGAATAAAAAATATCATCTTGCGTTTTGTAAATATTTTGGGATGAGTTGGATAATTCGATGGTCAATTCTGACCCGATCTCTATTTCACTATAGTCTATGTATTATTCTTCATTTATGTCTCTATATTTTTTGGATTAAAGTTTAACCCAATCCACATATTATTGGCAATTACAAGTTAATGGATTGGATGTCAAGTTTTGTACACCTCTATATTAGATTATGGTTTGATCCAATTTAATGACCACCATAGTAATTGATGTACACAAGATGACCCAATTAATATAAAAGCCTAATGAAAATTTTAAAATGAGGTCTTTTAAAGGCTAAAAATTATATTTTAGTAAAATTATTTTAAAAAAAACTATTATACCTTATTTTTTTTAGACGTTGTAGAATATAAATCATTTATTAAATTAATGTAATCATTTTTGTGTGATATTTCTTTTATAATTGATAATAAAATCAATTGATTTAATATTTTTTTAGACAACATTATTTTTAGATATGATTTTATTAATTTTATTTTTAAAAATATTGTAGAATATGACATCCTTTTATTAAATAAATACAATTTTTTTTTTGAGGTTTAAGGTTTTGGTGGTCTTATCTTTGGGTTGTGTCTCTCGTGACTTGATCCTTTTGTTTTCAAAGAGAAACGATATTTTGAAACATAAAATTGAAAATAAAATTCAACAATAATTTAGATAATAAATATAATTTAAATATGTGGTTAATTAAGTTTGATAAATAATTAATTATAAAAGTGTGTTCCAACTCATTAATCATTCTCTCAACATAATTAACATCGATTTTAAAATTGGTTAACCATATTTTTTAGAGAGTTTTTTAAATAATCCATTTTTTAAAAAATAAAATACCAATCTATTCCACTTACTAATTTAAATACCAGTATACTCTACTTTTAAAACTAGTAGGAGATCAGATTTTGAAAAAATGATCTTATAAAAGACCAAAGCTTTTCAAATGGCGACTTTGTGCTATGTTTTATTTTATATTTTTATTGAGATGGAGGGAATTATCCTTTGAAAGAGGGACATTGTGCTTCCTTTCTTTTTATTTGATAAATAGAAAACGTAAAATAATAATAATAATAATAATAATAATAATAATAATAATAAAATTATTAGTTTTTTTTTAAATACAATGGTTGAATAAATTTGTTAGTAATATTTAGATAATATTTTTGAGCATGAACAATTGTCTAACATAGTTCGTATTTATTTAATAGTTTATCTCTGATATTCATTTCAGTTCTAATAAGTGTAATATCTCAACAACTTTTTTAAAAATTTTACATTAAATAATTCTGATACATTGTTTCACCTTTATATGAGGGACAATATATTTTATTATGGTGTGGGCTAGTTTTTTTTATTACAAAAATGTCCTTGCATGGTAGTTTTTTGTTTTTGAAAAAAAACTTATGTTAAAAACTATTCCTTTTAAAAAAAATTATTCCTAAAAAAAAACTTGTAAAAATTACTTCATTTGAGTTATTCTTCTACTAAGCAATCGCTAGTACCAACAAATATAAACACAGTTTAGCCCAATTAAAAAAAGCAATCGCTAGTACTAATAAAAGATAAATAAGTATTAAAATTTATATATGTATTACAGTTCAGTTTTGAAATACAAATTTAAAAATTCGATCCAATTCGTGTGGTTTTTATAAAATAATACAAAAAATATCCAATAATATTGCGTGTTATGGGATTTTTGGTTTTTAAATTGATTTGCAGTCTTATTTTGGATCGGTTTGGATATGAACACTCTTATCAACAATGAACAATTTCTAACAATGCCTAATGAAGAATATTACCCCTCATATAAAGGTGAAATAATGTATCACAATCATAAAATATGAAAATTTAAATAAAGTCGTCCAAATATTATACTCATTAAAATTGAAATGAACGTAAGAGAAAATTACCAAGAATATACAAAATACGTTGAACAATCGTTTATACTTAAAAATATTGTCTAAATATTACTAACAAATCTATTCAACTCTTTTCATTTTTGTTTGTATTTTTTTTTTTTTATAATTTTAGTAATTTTATTGAATTAATATTATCATTATTATTATTTTACATTTTTTATTAATCAAATAAAACAAAACAAAAAATTGAAACACAATGTCGCCCTTTCAAAGGACGACTTAACCTCCATTTCAATAAAATAAATAAATAAAACTTATAACAAAGTCGCTATTAAAAAGTTTGGATCTGTTATAAGGTTGCCTTTTCAAAATTTGACCTCCTACTAGTGCTAAAAATAGGATATATTAATATTTGAATTTGAAAATGGGGTATAAATTAATCATGTTAATATTTTTACAACATGAATGGTTAAGAGATACATTAATGTATAATTGAACATCTAAAAGATAATATTAACGATATTCAAATCCATCGTTAGTTATCTTCAATGATATATAAATAAGTTGTTAGTTGAGATACACTTTGTTATATTCATTAGTTATTTGCTAAATTTAACTAATCACTTATTTAAATTGTATTTATCATATAAATTTTTGTCAAATTTTGATGTCAAAAGTTTGTGTCAAAATAACTTAACTCGCTTATATGAGAAATATTTACTTGAACACAACTCCAAATAAAAAATATTTGAGTACACACATAAAAATATATATTATTTAGTTTTTTTTTTAAATACCTTTTTTCAATTCTGTTTGTTTAAATATTGTTTATTTGGTGTTGTGACTACACAAATATTTCTATGTTTATTTATGTAGAGAGTTTCATCTCACACCTTTAATTATCTTCGAATAGTCCATCTAAAAGTGTATTTAACAAATGACACATATGAATTCACCAACAAAAGCTAATTAGTAGGAGGTTTTTAAAAACATAATAAGGTGAGAGAAAAGGCTACGATAAATATATTATTTTGGTTTTAGATCCCATGTTGATAGCATGCGAGCCTTTGGGTTCATTTTGAGCTTTAGAAACGAAGAACATGACAGTATCAAACATATCTAAAAGAGGCATAAATGTGTTCGATTAATCGGATTCATTTACATTTTGTACTTGATCGTAAACTGTCCACATACACTGCAGACATAATGAAACTTATATAAAGTCGATATAATAAAATGATAGGTTTATTTTTTTATTTTTAAATTAATTACAATAAAATGGTGTAACTCATCTGTGACAACTGTTCTCATGTTTCGTACCTAGTTATTTTATAAATTTAATTAGTGACAATTGATTTCCATTTATGTTAGTTTACTCTCTTCAGTTAAAATTTGTCACATGTATGATATTTATTTTAAAATTTTTATTAGTGATAATTTGTTCTATTTATGATAATTTAATCTCATCAATAAAGATTTATCATGTGTATGATAGTCATTTTGAACTTTTTATCAGTGATAACTTGTTTTATGTGTTAAAGTTCAATCTCACCAATGATAATTTATTCCGTGTAAAATAGTTATTTTGAAATTTGTATCGGGATAACTTGTATTATATTTCAATTTCATTAGAGATTGGAATCAATGTGCAGACAAAATTACTCATTTGAGACTTCACATTGTTAACAGACATTCGTGTGATATTTTTTCAAGTAATATTTTTTATGTTTTCAATAGAAACATGATTGATTTTTTTGAATATAGATTTTGCTGATGTTGATAGATGTTTACTGCACTATTTTTTCCTTCACCATGGTTTTATTCCTATGAGTTTTTTTGGTAAGATTTTTAATGATGCAGTATTTTGTATCCCAGAGGATTATTTTCTTGGGTTTTGGTATAGTCCTCCAAGCATTTTGTATTTTTTTTTTCTTATCATTTTTAATAACATTTTAGAGTGTTACAAATGATAGGTGATTAACTTGGTGTGCCAACATAGTTTGAATGTCAGATTATTCATGTGATACCTTTGTACTATATTTTTTATATAAGAAAAATTTTCTTTAATGACAATTTGTCTCGTGTATGATAGTTATTTTGAAATTTTTATCGATAATAACTTGTCCCGTGTATGATAGTTTAATTTTATTAGTGAGAACTTGTTTTGTATATTATAGTTATTTCAATTTTTGATTAATGACTCCTTGTCTCGTATATGATAGTTTAATGACAAATTGTGTCATGATAATTATTTTGATTTTTTTATAAATGACAACTTGTTTCATCTATGATAATTCAATCTCTTGAGTAACAATTTATGTCGTATAGGATAGTGATTTTTAATTTTTTTATTAGTACAATTAATTTCGTTTGCAATAGTTAAATCTCACTAATGAGAACCCGAACTAAGGAAGAATCCTTCGTGAGAACTCTAATTTGAATAATGGTTGAAACAATCTTTGGTCAGAATTTACTTATCTCGTGGTTGAACTCTAAATTACCAAGATCCTTTTGCCTTGAAATGAGAGAGTTAAAACAAAAAATTAAATTATCATTATACAAAGGAAATATATGTTAAGCTGCTTTTTATTTTTGGAGCTTGCTAACAAGTGTATTAAAATAAGATATAGACAAAAAAAATTTGTAACTATTTACCAAACCTTAAGATCTTTTATATTTTAAACCAGGACATCATTATCTTAATTTAAATTTTTATTATAAAATAATTGAATTTTTAAAATATTAAATGGATAAGTTTTTCAATAAAATATTTGTAGATTTGAATTCTTAACAAACAGATTAAAAGTGTTTGGTAGCATTTGCTTTAATTTTTATATTGAATTTTGAAGAAAAAAAGTTGGACCCGTAAAATCAAAGCAAAGACATTTATAAATTTTCTCCATTGACTCAAAAACATCTATAATGAGCGTATGAGTAAAAGAGAATAATATTTTTATTGAATTATATAGTTGTAAAGTATTAATATATTATCAATATCATAAATGTATAAATGTATAGTAAAAAATATTACATTGAAATTGATGTAAGTAGTATTAATTAAAGGTATAATTAAAAGAAAAAAAAAAGTGTATTGAAAATAGAAATGATAATTCATTTTAAGAATTTTTTTTTTTTCATAAATGAGTCACTCATTATGAAATTGAGGTAGTTAATTTTGATTTTTCGTATTTCAATATACTTAGTGATAATCTATTCGTTTTATTTTAAATGTCTCATTTTCTATTTTTCTCTCTCTCAAATTATTTGTAATTTTACAATACCAATACAACATTAATTTTTTTTTTCCACTAATATACTCTTATTTGTTGTATCTCAACTTATCAAACTTCACAACTAACTGCAATTAATAAAAGTATTTGAATAACTAATACTCATTTTATCATTAATTAATAAAACTAATTATTTTCTTAAAAATCGTACACAACTCAAATAAAATAATTAAAATAGTGGAAGGAATATTAATCAGGGATTTAATTGAAAAAGAAGTAAGAAATGTATTAAATAATTTAAAAATGAGCTTATATTTATAGACAATTTTTTTTATCAAATAAGTAGTTGTATTTAAATACAAAAGTATTAAAGTTTGATTTTCAGTTAACATTTGTGTAAAAAGTTTTACATAATCATCAAATTACGATCATTTATATAAGTGATCTTATAAATAATTATAATAAAAGTCAAATATATATTATTAATAATTTAACGATTGCGATTAATTGACAATATAATTATTTACACTAATTGCCTATATAATTTTAAATTCAAATTTCATCATGATTTGTGTATAATTTTTCTTTCTTTCAATGAGGCGTTAGTCCAAACGGAGCAGTTGGAATCAATTTGATCTTTGAGTTATATAGCACTTTCGGCATTTTACGAGATGTGACATTTGGTTGCAAATCAATTCCATCTTTGTATATTTGTATTCTCTGTTAGATAAAGTAATTGCAAAACTGATAAATATAATACCGTCAGACGATATATTTTTGAACTCAAGATTTTAAAATTGTATGTGAATTTATTTTATCATTTTATTTATAGATAAAAAAAAATAATTGTAGTAATAAATTTGTCAAAAAAGTATATTATTTTTACTTATTTATTTTATAATTATCATAGGAAAAAGAAAAAGATATGACTATTTCAAAAAATAAATTAATTAGGGATATTTTTATAAAAAATTATTTTTACATATTAAATTTCACGTAGAATCTTATATTTAAGGGACAAAGAAAAAGTGAAAATGGTTTTATAATTATCAAAGAGCTAATAATTTCTCCAATTTACAGCTAACTATTTACTCTATAAAAAATAATTGATGTACACCTATACATTCAATCAACCACTTGAAAGAGAAAGAAATAGAGAATGATGTAATATGATATATTGACAATATAATAGGAATTGAGAAATAGAAGAAAAAAAATATGTTAAACATTTAGTTTAGTCCTTGAAAGTGACAAACGATGTCATAATAGTCCTGAAAGAAAGAAAAATATTTTAAAATCATTAAAACAATACTTCATTCATCAATTTATTCCTTGATATTAAATGTCATTCACAATTCTGTTAGTTTTAATGATGTGTTCAATTTTTTGACACATCATTTTCACAAAATGGCACAATCAAGTTTACTAATTTTTAATCCACTCTACTGGGAACAAAAGTGAAAGAAAAAATAAATATTTTCATCTTCTCAAATAGAAGAAACTCTTAACCTTATTCTCCCAATTTTTACACAGCGAAGAAAGTAAAACAAAAGAATAAGGGTACGATAGGGTGATACACCATTTTTAAAGTTCTTGGAGATGAATAAAGCTTGTGAAGGATTTGGTTATGTGAAGAAGCCTTGAAATTTCTAATACTTTGTTAGTTACAACAAATTCATGACTTTCACCATAAACTTAAAGAACTTGTTTTTGCATCGCATATCTTTTTAAGCTAAAAATTTATTAAAAAGAAAAAAAAAAAAAAAAAACAATTGGATGGCATAAATCCAACCCAAAAAAGAAAGACAGAAATACAAAAAAAATTCCTCAAATGATGTAGGTTTCTGTCCATCGGTGAAAATTATATATTATAAATTTCTTCTGCATATTTTTTTCTTTGGCTTAGAAACCACCTCTGTGAACGGTTCTTCACTAGTAATAGATTCATTTTTCAAACTAATATTTTCTACCTTCTCGCCATCTCTACAATTTGTTTCGCTAACATCTCTATTTTAAAAAAATTCCTGCAACATCCCTAAGTCATGAGCAATTCTAGGATGTAAATTATCACCAGTAACAATAACAATGAAATATTTCATACTTTACATCATAGTCTTTGAGTTGACTTCTGAATCATAAAGAATTTTATGGTTTTAAACCTTGTTCTCCTCTAACACTACATCAATTCAAGATCCAACAATATAGATATCTACATGTTGATGATCCTCTTGTAGATGATCTATGTTAGTTGAATTAGATAAGTTGCAACCAAATATCTCATGAATTATATTTTTAGGACCCTGGATAGGTACGTTGAACCCCATATTCTTGACGTGTCTTTGGAATTTTTTATTACTTAAAATCAATTGAGTCCGAGTGAGAAAGGTTTTTCGCATTTTTTTTAATCAATTTTATCCCAATTAGAAGGAGAATTCTTTTTGAAAAACGGTGGTGTTTGCCAGATCGACGTTAGAAATATGATCAATAAAAGAAGAGTTAATAACACAATGAATACTATTACCTTGAATATCCTTGTCTGTACGTTCAATTTTGATCTTGTTCAGAGCAACAATATTTTTAGAAATATACTTATTTACCTACTTCTTTTCAACTACATATTGTTAACACATTAATTTTCAAAAAGAGATATCTTAATAAGATGCTCTTGTATGCAAAAATTCACTGCCCAGTTAACTCACCTTTTTTAATAAGAGCTGTGATGTTTATTTTTGAGGCAACGTTGCAAATCTAAATTTTTATTATTTCTGCAAAATTTATATCTGGAAGGCAGTGATTTGCATAAATATTGTTTGATAAAATGGAAGAGCATTCAAAATACTATAAGAAGTCTTTGAGGTGATATTCTGTACCCAAAAAAAGTATGTTGTTAACTAAAAGTTCTGAAAAGAAGATAAGGATTAAAAAGTTTGAAAGATAAGTGAAAACAAAAATTCAAATGTTTGGATTGTTCTACTCTTTTTACTTTGTAAAAAAATAAGGCAATAAGATTAATAGTTCCTTTTTTTAGAAGATGAAAATGATTATTTTTTTTTTGTCATTTTGGTCGGTAGTGTGTGTTTAACATTAGTGAACTCAATTGTGCCACATATGAGTATGATGTGTCAAAAATTGAACATGTCATCAAAACTAAAAGAATTGTAAAAAATATTTAACGTCAAAGACAAAAGTAGTTAACGAAGTATTAATTTAGAGATTTTAAAACATTTTTCTTCCTATTAAAGATTATTATGATATAATTTATCACTTTCAAAGACGAAAGTGGGTGTCTACTCAAAAGTTAAAAGTATACGCGATGCACTCCTTCAATATTATAAGTGGACCTAGCTATTTGTTCCACTTGATTGAGTTGCTAAATGTCATGATCTCTTATGGCTACCTAACCTATTTAGCATGTTATTAAAATTGATTAGGATAAAATTGATTTTAATTAAAAGTTGGTTGGATGTACAATGATATATGTTTGAATATATTTAGATAAAAGTAAATTTAACAATATATTTTAATATAAAAATCACATCTGAACTCAAAAGTCACAGATGATATATTCAAATTAGAATTAATTCTAGAGATAAAATCAATTTATTTCAACAACATCTAAACATACCAAAATCAATTTTATACATTTATAATTGATTTTGACAATTGTAAAATTAAAATTAAAGAAGCACGTAATCTCCTTGCAACAAGCTGTTTGTTCAATTTTGATTCCTTCAATTGATATTGATATCTTTGTCCACTTTGTGACTATGACATTACACGTGTTTTAAATTTTTCTAGATGAATTGACATGCTTGATTTTTATTGGTCCATCTTTGAATATTGAATTTGTTTTTCAGTGCTCGCAACTTTGCGTCTTATTTTCTTGGGATTTGTTGCTTTTGTGCCTCAATTTGGTCGAGCAAGCTTATGGGATGGATATCTCTACAAATAAGTTTCAAATATAGCCTTTCATTTCTAAAGGGTGCGTGTAGCTTTTTCAATGGTTGTAGCATTTGCTCCCACTTTTGGTTAGTCAATTTTTGAATTTGTTGTATTATTAGTTGAAAGGTTAGTTCTTCTATTATTGGGCTCTTGCTTGGTTTGCTGCAAGTTGCCAGTGCCGTAACAAGTTGCAATTGTTCTGACAGAGTGTGCAAGTTGGTTTGCAAAATAGTAATTGTTTGTTAATTTTATTAAAGGAAAAATTAAATTTATAAACTCTTTGTCACTTTAATTACTCCAAATTACCAAATCACTTTGTAAGTTCCTTATTAACGACTTTTTTAATATACATATGTCACAAAGGTTTTGCCATGAAAGAAAGACATGCAAAAGATAGGGAAAAAAAATTATAATAACCATCAATTTAGTTTCTAAGCGAATACTTTCTTACTAATTTAATCCATAAATTAATAAAATCAACTAAAAAGCCAATACAATTAGTCATTGACAATAATTAAAGAGTTTAATTGATATGCGTATAAAAAGTTTTATACAATGATTACATTGCTACTATTCATTGGGATGACTTTAAAATTAGTTTTGATAAAAATAGAGTTGTTTGTGCGCCAGTTTGGTTTTGTTTTGATTGAATCTGATACATAAACACACTTTGGAAGTGCCTCTGAGGTATCTGAGAATCCACTTCACTGCTTGCTAATGATCTTTACCAGGATTAAAGAGAAATTGACTGACAACTGCAAATGCATGTGCAATATCTGGCCTTGTGCATACCATAATACACATCAAACTACAAACTACGGATGCATAAGGAACCTCCTCCATATCTTCTTTGTCTTTTGACTTGTAGGACATTGATCAGAATTCAGTTTGAAATGAGTAGCAACGGGAGTACTAACATGTTTGCAATTGCTCATGTTAAACCTCTCTAACACTTTTTCAATGTAATTATGTTGAGACAACCACGATTTTTTATTCTTCCTATCACGAGTGATTCTCATGCCCATAATTTGCTTTGCAAGACCCAAGTCTTTCATTGCAAAAGATTTGTTCAATTTTCTTTAGAAATTGAATCTTCTTCGCGTCATGACCAACAATCAATATGTCATCCACATATAACTAGAGAATAATATAATTACCATCACCTAATTTCTTGACAAACACACAATGGTCAGAAATAGTTTTACCGTACCCATGTTTCTCCATGAAAGAATCAAATTTCTTGTACCATTATCAAGGTGCTTGCTTGAGCCCATACAAGCTTTTCTTCAATTTACACATAAGTTACTCTTTACCTTTAACTTCGAAACTCTTTGGTTGCTCCATATAGATCTCTTCCTCCAAATCACCATGAAGAAATGCAATTTTTAGATCAAGTTGTTCAACTTCTAGGTTCAAACTAGTTGCTAACCCAAGCACAACTCGGATAGAGAAAATCTTCACCACAGGTGAAAAAATATCATCAAAGTCAATACCTTTTCTCTGGTTGAAACCTTCACAGCCAATCTTGCTTTGTGTCTTGATTGAGAACTATTCTCTTTTGCCTTTATCTTGTATACTCATTTGTTCTTGAGTGTTTTTCTGCCCGTATGCAACTTTACCAAATCAAATGTGTGATTCTCATGCAAAGAATTCATCTATTATTGCATGGCCTTCAACCACTTTTCTTTATCAACATTTGTAATAGCTTCTTGATAGTACTCATCACATTAATAACCATCACATACTCATATGGAGGATATCTTTGAGAAGGTTGGCGTTCTTTAGTAGATCTTCTCCACTCAAACACGACTGGTGGCTCAGCTAGAACTTGTTCATCATGGTGAGGTACATGATCTTCAGTTACATTCTCATCATCTACCTATATATCTCCCCCGTCAACAAAATTTTCGGCAGGGGGATTAGACGCAACATCAATGTAACTTCTGGAATTTGATATATGTTTCTCAGCTTTATCAAAATATTCAATAGTCTGGTCTTTAAGAAATATCACATCTTAGTTTCTGATAATTTTCTTGTCAACCGGATCCCACAATCTATAACCAAATTCTTCATCACCATAACCGACGAACACACACTATTTGGATTTACTATCAAGCTTGTACCTCTCATCTCTTGGAACGTGAACAAAACATCTACAACCAAAAACTCTCAAATGACGGTAACAAACATATTTCCCTGTCCACTCTCTATTTGGAACATCACCATCCAGTAGAATAGAAGGAGAAAGATTGATCAAATCCACTGTAGTTTTCATTGTTTCACCCTAAAAGGATTTCGATAATTTTGCATGAGAGAGCATACATCTGATTCTGTTATTAATCGTATAATTCATTCTCTCTGCAACCCCATTATGCTGAGGTGTCTTTGGAACTATTTTCTCAAGCCTAATTCCATGTTCTATACAATACTCTTCAAACGAACCTTTGTATTCACCAAGTTATTTGATCGAACACATTTCAATTTTCTTCCTTTTCTCTTTCAACACTTGCATGAAAATGCTTAAAGACTCCAAGTACCTGGTCTTTAAATTTCAAAGAAAGACCCATACTTTTCTAGAGTGGTCGTCAATAAAAGTAAAAAAATATGATGCACCACCAAGAGATTTACTATCGATCATGCAAACATTAGTATGAACTAAATCAAGAATATTTTGCCTCTTATGAGGACCAATATTATGAAAATAAACTCTATGTTATTTTCCAGCAAAACAATGAGTGCAGGTTTTTAGGGACGTACCTTTCACAGGAAGAATATTTTTCTTCGCAAGTATATTGAGTCTTTTCTCACTCAAGTGACCAAGGCGCATATGCCATAAATAAGAAGAGACGTCTTCAATTGCATTCACTTCTTCCTTGCATAGCTTCGTAGGCATCCTGTACAGAGAAGAGGAATTTTGCTCCATTACAACCACTAGGGATCTTTTGGTGATTTTACATATACCACCACCACCAAAGTAAGTGTGATAACCTTCAATATCCAAGGCCTTCACCGAAATCAAATTGAGATGAATATCAGGAATATGTCTAACATTCTTCAATTGAAGCTTGCAACCAATCCCAGTTTCAACCCAAACATCGCCCATACCGATAATTTTACATACTCCTTCATTTCCATTTTTACCATGCCAAAATCACCAACACTGTAAGATGAGAAGAAATCACGCATATGAGTAACATGATATAAGGCACTCGAGTCAATAATCCAAGTTGAATTGTGACATGCAATGTTTATGAAATTATCGTCACAAACAATGTAGACATTACTAATAGATGCAACTGTTGTTGTATCTTTATCATTTTTCTTCTCTTTGTCTTCATCTCTTTCCCTTGATTGATCTCTCTTAAGGAACCTGCAATTTCTTTTTATGTGACCTACTTTGCCACAATGATAGCGTATCACTTCTTTTCTAGTCCTTGACCTGTCATTGAATCCCCATCTTTGTATTTCATATTCACCAGCTTTCGAATCAAGAATGTTTTATTTTGCACACTTCTTCGTTCATACAACTATTTTAATTGCTCCCACATTTTGTTAGCATCTATTTCAGTTTCAACATGTGGATATACACTTAGATCCAACCACTCTCTGATCAACGCCATTGTCTTTCTATTCATCTTCTTCCAGTCAGCGTTAGATTTATCTGTGGGTTTAGTAGTGTCACCCTCAATAGGATCATACAAATCTTTACTGCATAACATGTCTTCCATGAGAGTCTTCCAAAATGTGTAATTAGAAGAGTTGAGTTTAATCATATTCAGACCTTTATTTTCCTCCTCAATTTAAATTCACAAATCAAATCAACCGAGCTCTGATACCACTGTGTTGGGAAAAAAATCAAAGATAACTATCTCGATAATACGAAATATTTTTCCTCTACCTATTACCACCACCAAAGTCAATTTTGTTCCTTCTTCTCTTGGTACTATGCGGCTGCCTTTTTTTCCTTCTCTATTGTGTGACACTCCTTTTCTTTTGCTTAGGGATTTCAAAAATTCTTTTCCTTTTATTTTTATTTTTCTTTACATGGGTCAAGCCCAATAAATAGTTTTGTTCATCTTTTTTTTTCTTTTCTTTCTTTAATAATAATAATAATAATAATAATAATAATAATAATAATAATAATAATAATAATAATAATAATAATAATAGTAAAATTGATAGGTTTCACTTAGAGAGTGATCCCACCCAACAATATATAATAATAAGAAAGATATAAATATCAACGAGTGAGTTGAGTTTAACGGAAAATGTTAGACTATAACGTAACAAATCAATGTTTGAATACAATTGAAATAGATATCTACATTTAATGTTTGACGCATCTCAAATAGAATAACTTCAATGGAAGAAACTTATAAGTTTGAAAAAACTTCTACTATTTTTTTTTAAATGGATTTTCTTAAAAAGTATATATATGTAACACAAAACTAAAATTGTTTTTTTAATCTAAATATGTTCGTTATTTCCCATTGTAAAATATACCTTACTTTAACAAATGACACATAAATTAATAAATATAGTTACTTTATAAAAACGATAAAAAGAGAAATCATGTATCCTCGTATATAAGTTCATATAGTTAAAGAAAAGAGAAATATTTGATACATTGAAGTTTGAGTTTAAACATGTCATACTTTACACATTTAGGTTAGGATGTATGAATTTTACTACTGAATTTATAAATAAAAAATGTAAAATCCTATCCGTAAAAATAATTAATTAACCGGTAATATATACACACGTTTAAAAATCTGCATATATTAAAGTACGGAACCTTTTACTAAAAAAAAAAAAGAAAAACTACAACCTCGTTCATAAAAAGCATCGAACTATGAGCCAATACATAAAAAAGAACATGGAAAAAACTGAAACTACCTACTGTCGTTTGTTTTTGATGCACTCGTGTCGTGTTTCACGTACAAATTTAGCTTTGAATATTTACTAAATGTCACAGAGGAAGAAAATCGCAGGGCGTTGAACCTTTTTCCGTATAGTTTTCAATAAAATACCTTTTTATTGTAATAAATTTGAAAAAATTATGAATTTTTTAATATATTTTACGTATATTTTTAACAAAAAACACACTTTTTCTTATAATAAATTTTTAAAAAAATTATAAATTTGATAAAATTATGGCTGATTAAATTAAGAGCCATACGAAAAATATCTAAAGAAATATACTTAAGTTTTGTTTTTAAATTTTCTCAATTTATTTTTTGAAGGATCAAAAAGCTATTTCAATTTTCTAAGGGACTAAATTAGATCTTTGAGTTTTTCTCAAGAATCAAATGAGTCTTTACTCTATAATAAATAAAAAGTAAATATTATAATTGTTCTCATTTTTATTTAAAAGATATCAAAAGAATATTAATTTAAACTAAATGATTAGTGACGAACGCTACTAGAAAAACAACGTGAAAAAAATTAAAGTATGAAAAATTATAGTTAATGTATTATAATTGCTCTCATTTTTACATCGACAAAATTACAAAACTATAATTTTAACTAATTCTTTAATGAC
>JBBPBQ010000003.1:10407058-10422328 GCA_037974755.1 Cicer yamashitae
ATGAATTGTACATTTCAATAGCTTATTTAGTGATTCATTCCAAAGATAATAATGTGAAAAAATTAAAAAGTGAAATAAATATAGTCAGTGTATATAATTATTCTTATTTTTATGTCAACAAAGTTAAAAAAATACTAATTTCTTAATGACAAATAATTGTCACATTTATGATTTTTAAAATAAATTATGATCAATATTATGGTTATTGTCATTTTATATAGAAGATATAAAAATAAAAAAATGTAATTAATTTTTAATGATAAACATTTATTTCGTGTATGAATTATATGCTACAACGATTTCTTTTGTAAATCATTTTAAGAAAAGTAAATTTGTCATGTCCGGTTGGTAAACCATATTACATAGATAAAACTATTGTGTTGAATATTTTAATAATATTATAGGATAAAATAAGGGTACTTTACAAAAAGACATCCTCTAAGTGATAATGTGTTAAATTATATGTCACTTTAGGAATTTTATACAAATTAAGAAATATAATTAATAATATATTGAAAAGAAGGATTTTAAAATATTTTATAAAAATATCTTACATAATGGTATGATAAATGTATATTAAAAAAATTAGAGAAAGATAGTGTAATAAATAGTAAAAATATATAAAAAATTAATAGTTCAATTTGATATTGTATAAAACCAAACATATTTTATATATATTAGATTTGAAACTTCTCTAGGTTTGTGTTTCGATATACTTTGGGGATTTTCTGGTATGATTTGGGCCAATTGCAAGTTTCGTGATGGGTATTCTCCATGTTAAGAAGTTCAACTTGTAAAATACATGTTTTTGATGATACAAACGATGATCATGCTCCAAGCGACAAGCTCAAAAAGAAGAAGTCTTCAAGAAAGTTTTCAAACATCCTTCGATGGATTAAATTAGATGTTCTATGTAAAGGTAAATGATACAATCCATGAAATCATATACAAGAGAACCTTACATCCTTACATATGCATAAACAACATTTTTGAAAGCCAAAAACTTTGTTTTAAAAGCATTAAAATTAATATTTTTTGAAATATACAAAGGTGTATTCGAATACAACATCATGTATTCGAGTACAGATGAAGAATTGCTAAGTCAGTAGCTAAAACCCTTCATCTGTATTCGACTACATCCTTGTGTATTCGAATACAGATGTAGAAATGCTAAGTCAGTAGCCAAAACCCTTCATCTGTATTCGACTACATCCTATTGTATTCGAATACATCCAGCAAGTCAGTGGCCAAATTAATCAATCTGTATTCGACTACATCAAAGTGTATTCGAATACACAGTGTTAAATTTGAATAAATTTGAACGTTGCAAAGAGGCGTATTTGAATACACATAGCTTGTATTCGAATACAACTGGAAGCAATGCACTTTTTCAGTTCTTAAATGAATCTAAAACATTGCAATTCTTCCTCAAACCTCTTGGATCAATGGCCACGAATCTGAAGAGATGTTTATGGACTATAAATACATCACAACTTCAGATTCAAAATACAACAATCCTACTACACAACTTCAAGACTTTGAACAAACTTTTCTGAATTTTTCTCAAAGTCATTTTCTTTAATTCAAGTACTTGCATATTATTTTCATATCCTTAAGGTTCTCAACGTACTTGAATCAATCTTGGATTGTCATCATTCTACCTCTTTCTTACTCCTATAAACTTATCAAATCACAAGTGTTTGTAAAAGAAAGTTGTACTTTCTTTAAGTGTTTTTATCTAAGATAGTAGTGTTCTATCATAGAGGATTTGTTAGAAGGTTGTAGCAAAGGTCCTAGGGTGAGGACTTGTACATATTCTGACAAATAGTGAAGGAAATCTCTTGTGGTGAGCAAGAGGACTGGATGTACCCTTGGTTATAAGGGGAACCAGGATAAATCTTCTGTGTTTCATTTACTTACTGCTATTTACTGTTTCATCTACCTTCATTAACCACAAAAATCAATCACTAAATTCTGAAAACATCTAAAATACCCAAACACCTAATTCACCCCCCCTCTTAGGTGCACATCTGATCTTACAATTGGCATCAGAGCAGGTTCAAGGTAACTTACTCCTAGATCTAATAATACATGGCTTCCGCACAACCAGTTTTTAGAGACGGTGGCAGCAGCAATAAACCACCATGCTTCGTTGGTGAACATTATGATTTTTGGAAAATACGCATGCAAGCATATCTAGAGGCTCAGGGAGACGAAATATGGGACACTGTCGAAAATGGTCCTTACATCCCAACAACAGTAATCAATGACAAGGAAGAAATCAAGATAAAAAATTCCTGGACCGATGACGATAAAAGGAAAGTGTTGTTTGATAAAAAGGCGAAAAACATTTTACAATCAGCATGAGGTATGGACGAATTTTTCCGCGTATCTCATTGTAAAACAGCCAAGGAGATATGGGACACATTGGAAGTAACCCATGAAGGCACCGTAGAGGTAAAAAGATCCAAACTTAACACACTTTCTCAAGAGTATGAATTATTTCGTATGCAGTCTGGAGAATCTATATTAGACATGCAGAAACGATTCTCCCACTTAACAAATCACTTGACAGCCCTTGGAAAAGTTTTCTCCAACGATGAACTGAATCTGAAAGTATTAAGGTCACTAACCAGGGCATGGCAACCAAAGGTGACAGCGATATCAGAAAAGAAGAGTTTATCTAAAATGTCACTTTCTGCATTATTTGGCAAATTGCAAGAACATGAAATAGAACTTGAAAGATTAGAGCAAAATGAAACCCAAGAAAAGAAGAGCAAAAACATTGCTCTAAAGACCGAATCAAAGGAAGTAGTCAAAGACGAAATTTCTGATGAAGACGAAAACATTAACTTCCTTGTCAAGAAATTCGGTAAATTCCTTAAAAATAACAGAAGTTTCAAAAAGAAGAACTTCAGAAAGAAAGATAGCTCTACTACCAACCAAAATTTCACATGCTTTGAATGCGGGAAATAAGGACATATCAAAGCAGATTGCCCAGATCTCATCAAGAAGAATGCCGGTAAAAGAAAGGATTTCAAGAAAGCTTATATAGCATGGGAAGATAATGATATAAGTTCATCATCAGAAACTGAAAGTGATGAATGTGCTAACGTTGCACTAATGGCTTCACATCATTCAGATGACGAAGAGGTTAGTAACTTAAACACTCCTCATTTTAATCATGAATTAGCTTTAGAATACAATGAAGCACAAAATGCAATAAAAGAACTTCTAGTTGAATGTAAAAATCTGCTTAAACAAGTTTCAACACAAAAGAAAGAAATTACATGTCTTAAAGAAAAAATTGATATTATGGAAAAGGATGTTGAAAAATCAAAGCAGAATTTTACATGCAACAAATGTGAGTCCCTTTCATTTATAATTGTTCAACTAAATAGAGTGATTGAAAGATATGAAAAAGGACATATAGGATTGGAAAATGTTCTAAACATGCAAAGATATTCAAACGATAAAAGTGGTATTGGATTTTCTAAATTTGATAAACCAAGTTCGAATAAGACTCTCTTTGTTAAATCAAGTACTCAAACCAATCAAAGAAATGTCACAATTTTACAAAAGGATCACTCTTATAAGGAGAAAACTACTAAAAATAAACTTCATACATATACTAGTAAGATTCCTACTTGCTCATATTGTGGTATTCATGGACACACACCTAATGCTTGTCATATAAGAAACATTAGCATTCCTAAAGGGCATTGCATATGGGTCAAGAAAGGAACTAACCCCCAAGGACCCAAAGCACTTTGGGTACCTAATAAAATTTGATTTCAATTTTGTAGGTATGCACGCAAAGTACTTCAAATTTGTGGTACTTAGATAATGGGTGCTCCAAACACATGACGGGTGACATAACAAAGTTTTCTGCCTTGACCCTTGAATCAAAAGGATACGTAGTATATGGAGATAATAATAAAGGAAAAATCTTAGGTATTGGAAAAGTTGGAACAACACTTTCTCCATCAATTGAAGATGTTCTGTATGTTAAAGGACTAAAGCATAATCTCATAAGCATCAGCCAGCTATGTAACAAAGGACACAAAATAGTCTTCAACAAAGAAGAGTGCATCATTCAAAATGCAGCAACAAGTGAAGTTCAATTTATCGGTAAACGTTTCAAGAATATTTTTATACTTAATCTTGACGATTTATCCTTGAAAATGAAATGTCTTTTGGTAAGCGACAACAATGATGCATGGCTATGGCACAAAAGAATTGCACATATCCACATGGATCATTTAAACAAACTAGTCAAGCATGATCTTGTTATTGGATTACCAAAAATGAAATTTGTCAAGGATAAATTATGTGACGCTTGTCAAAAGGGTAAACAAACAAAAACTTCCTTCAAAGCTATAAATGTTATATCAACTACAAGACCACTTCAATTAACACACATGGATTTGTTTGGTCCATCAAGAACTAAAAGTCTTGGTGGAAATTCATATGGACTAGTGATAGTTGATGATTATTCAAGGTACACATGGACCTTGTTTTTGGCAAGTAAAAACGAAGCTTTTAGAGCATTTAAAAATTATGCCAAACTAGTCCAAAATGAACAATCATCCAAAATTGTATCAATTAGAAGTGATCATGGAAGAGAATTTCAAAATACCTTGTTTGAAGAATTCTGTGAAGAAAATGGAATTTTCCACAATTTTTCTGCACCTAGAACACCTCAACAAAATGGGGTTGTTGAGAGAAAGAACAGATCTTTGGTAGAACTTGCAAGAACTATGTTAAGTGATTCAAATCTACCAAAGTACTTTTGGGCAGATGCTGTAAATACGGCATGCTATGTTACTAACAGAGTAAACATTCGGCCACTTCTTAAGAAGACTCCTTATGAACTTTACAAAGGCAGAAAGCCCAATATCTCTCACTTCCACATCTTTGGATGCAAGTGTTTCGTGCTAAATAACGGAAAAGACAATCTTGGAAAATTCGATGAAAAAGCAGATGAAGGTATCTTTATTGGTTATGCATTATCTAGTAAAGCATTTAGAATTTTCAATAAAAGAACTTTAATTGTAGAAGAATCAATACATGTAACTTTTGATGAAACTAACCCCTTGAAAGAGGACAAAGCTATTTCTTATGATGATGATGACATTGAAAGTAGTGATCCAAGTAAAGAAGATCAAAGTGATCAACCGAGTCAAGACAATGAAGTCAACATTGAAAAGGAAAATGATAAACTCCCAAAGGAATGGAGAACTCATCGGGATCATCCAATTGATAATATTATTGGTGATATCAACAAAGGAGTTACAACGAGACTTAAACTACAAGATGCATGCTTAAACATGGCATTTGTTTCTCAAATCGAACCTTCCAAAATTGGTGAAGCACTCAAAGATGATCAATGGATACTTGCTATGCAAGAAGAACTTAACCAATTCGAAAGAAATGAAGTTTGGGAACTTGTTCCAAATCCAGGAAATAAACACATAATTGGAACAAAATGGGTGTTTAAAAATAAACTTGACGAAAATGGTATAGTTGTTCGCAACAAAGCAAGATTAGTCGCCCAAGGATACAATCAAGAAGAAGGAATTGATTTTGACAAAACATTTGCCCCGGTCGCAAGGTTAGAAGCAATACGTTTACTACTTGCTTATGCTTGCTCTATGAACTTTGAATTATTTCAGATGGATGTGAAAAATGCCTTTCTAAATGGATACATCAATGAAGAAGTCTATGTCAAACAGCCACCTGGTTTTGAGGACTTCAAGAATCCTACACATGTATTCAAACTAAGGAAAGCTCTCTATGGTCTAAAACAAGCACCAAGAGCTTGGTATGACAGATTGAGTGCCTTCCTGTGTGAAAGAGGTTTTGAAAAAGGAAAGGTTGACAAGACGTTATTTATTAAACGAAATAATAGTCACACCTTGCTGGTTCAAATCTATGTTGACGATATCATATTCGGATCAACAAACAATGAAATATGTGAAGAATTCTCATTGATGATGCAAGGTGAATTTGAAATGTCCATGATGGGAAAATTAAACTATTTTCTTGGCCTTCACATCAAACAACTCAAGCATGGCATCTTCATCAATCAAGCAAAATATTGCAAAAAATTGCTAAAACGATTTGAAATGGAAAATTGCAAAGAAAGTGCTACTCCAATGGGTTCAAGAATGTATGTTGATAAAGATGAATCTGGTATATCCATAGACATTTCAAAATATCGAGGTATGATTGGTTCTTTATTATATCTAACGGCTAGCCGGCCAGATATTATGTTTAGTGTTTGTTTGTGTGCAAGATTTCAAGCAGATCCTAAAGAATCACATCTTGTAGCAGTCAAACGAATCATGAAATATTTAAAAGGAACAACCAACGTAGGACTATGGTATCCGAAAGGTAGTATTTGTAGTCTCGTTGGATATTCTGATTCAGATTATGCAGGATGTAAAACCGATCGAAAAAGCACAAGCGGCACTTGCCATGTCTTGGGAAATGCACTAGTATCATGGTCATGTAAAAAGCAAGCATGTGTTGCACTTAGTACTGCTGAAGCAGAATATATAGCAGCAGGAAGTTGTTGTGCCCAAATTATGTGGCTTAAGCAACAACTCTGTGACTATGGACTCGATCTCGGATGCATTCCGTTAAGATGCGACAACACTAGTGCAATAAATATCTCAAAGAATCCAATCATGCACTCTCGGACCAAACATATTGATATACGACATCATTTTCTACGCGATCATGTACTTAAAGGAAATGTTGAAGTCACATTTGTGGATACTCATAATCAACTTGCCGACATCTTCACCAAACCACTCCCTCAGGGCTCATTTTATAAAATACGACGAGAACTCGACATCTTAAGTGAAAGTGATCTTTAAAACTATAAGGTACTTTGTTCTCATCATTTCAAAGGTATTAGTTCTTTCTCTTATTATCATATTATAACTCAGTTATATCTGCTTACCTGGCCGTATCTTGGTGTTTATACTGCTATATATATAGTATATTACTCTTTGCTTCAAATCAATCGAAGATGTAGCCGACTACCCATTCTCGATATCCAAATGTATTCGACTACACCTGTTCCCAGAACTACTCAGAATCAAAAACTGTCTATTTGTATTCAAATACATTCAAGTGTATTCGATAACACCTGATCTCAGAACCATTCAGAATCCAAATTTATCAATTTGTATTCGAATACACTCAAGTGTATTCGACTACACCTGATCTCAGAATCATTCAGAATCCAAATTTTTCAATTTGTATTCGAATACACTCAAGTGTATTCGACTACACTCAAGTGTATTCGACTACACCTTCCAATATTTCTGTTCTATTTAAAAGCCACGACAGCAATTTTGCCTCATTACTCAGCATAGGTATTCGAATACATTTGTCTCCTTCCTCATTTTTCGAAATTCTTCCCTTCATCTTACTCCATTGTTATTAACTTCCAAGCCCAATCCTATTTTGGTCATCTTTATCCTTCCTTCATTCACATTTCGCAGAAACCCTAAACCCCCAAATCTCTCCCAACTCACTATGTCCAACGTCTCCAACACTGTTCAAGACGCACGCAAACGAGGATCTCGCACTAAGCATGCAAGCGTGGGTCCCTCCAAGAAACGCACAAAGAGCACCAATGTGACGGATTTATCACGTCTCTTACACACACCAGAGGAAATTGCTCGGTTCCGCACACTCTACTCCGACAAACGGCTTATCATTCCAAAATTTGGTACTTTAGACTCTTTCTCTGCATTTCAATTTCCTGCTTTACTTAAAGCTCAACGTATGGAAGAGTTTATTAGTTACAAAGGTCCTATCTATCCCGATTTAGTTAGGGTCTTTTACTGCAATTTAACTAGGGATGGCAAACTGTTGAAATCTCGTGTCAAAGGGAAAGATATTGTGCTTGATTCCCACATTATTAGTGACATTTTTAAAATTCCCTGTGCGGGACAAAGAATTAGTCCCACTAACCTTTGTAAATGGGCTGGTGTTCCCAAATATGATGCTTATGTTACTCTTTGTCGGTTTAATAAACAAACTATGGAACAGAAGCGTAGTCAAGCCGGTTCTAAATTTGCTAAGCAACGATACGGCGTTGGTCATCTCACTATTGATTATCGTTTGCTTCATTATTTCTTAAGTTATATCTTGGTCCCCAAAGTTGGAAATTATTCCCAGATTTCTGAGTTTGAACTTCAGCTTATGTACTTTATGTTCGAAGGGCTTCCTCTAAATTGGTCATACATCATTAAGAACGTAATGTTCACATCCAGAGAAGTTGTTGGTTTGCCTTACGCCAAGGAAGTCACTCGCATTCTTGAACACTTTCAAGTCGACTTCTCTGAGGAGGTTTTGTATACTGTTACAAAGGACAATGTGCTGGATTTAAGTGTTCTTCCTAGTATGAAAATTGTCTGGAACGAACCGCTTCAAAAATACATTCATCTGAGTGATCTTGGACAAACTTCTGCTAATTCTGATGGCGCTGCAACTGATGCTGCTCCTGACGATGATGATGCTGAAGACGCAGCCTCTGATGATGACTATGTCTCCAATCGCATGGTTTTAGAAAAACTTGACTCTCTTCAGACCTGTCTCACTGATTTCACCACTTTGGTTGCTACTCGCTTTCAGACGATCGAATCCACCATCGCAACCAACCAAAGCAGTTTGATTCATGAAATGTGCATTCTGGCCGACAAGATTGATCATCTTCATCTCCCGCCTGGCCATCACTGATTAGCATTTTGTTTCCTAGGACTAGTTGCGTTTTGTTATATTTTCTTTCATGATTTTTTTTTGCTTTGTTGAACTATCTGCTACTTTTGGTTCCTTTTTGGCGTTGTATTATGAGTCTTATACACTTTTCTCTGCGTGTTTAATTGCTTAGCTCTTATATTATGTTCTTTGGCCTATTATGTTTCTCTTTTGCATTATTTCTTCCTGTATTATTGGTAGTCTTCTTCTTTTTGATCATGTCAAAAGGGGGAGAAAATCTGGTATTTTGTTGTTCTTTCAACTATTCATATAGGTACTCAATACACATATTCCCTTGATCATCCGCCACGGAAGTATGCTTACTGAACGGGGGAGCATGACGTGCATACATTACGGGGGAGTCATCAATATACAACAGATGGTTTTGTCATAATCAAAAAGGGGGAGAATGTAAAATACATGTTTTTGATGATACAAACGATGATCATGCTCCAAGCGACAAGCTCAAAAAGAAGAAGTCTTCAAGAAAGTTTTCAAACATCCTTCGATGGATTAAATTAGATGTTCTATGTAAAGGTAAATGATACAATCCATGAAATCATATACAAGAGAACCTTACATCCTTACATATGCATAAACAACATTTTTGAAAGCCAAAAACTTTGTTTTAAAAGCATTAAAATTAATATTTTTTGAAATATACAAAGGTGTATTCGAATACAACATCATGTATTCGAATACAGATGAAGAATTGCTAAGTCAGTAGCTAAAACCCTTCATCTGTATTCGGCTACATCCTTGTGTATTCGAATACAGATGTAGAAATGCTAAGTCAGTAGCCAAAACCCTTCATCTGTATTCGACTACATCCTATTGTATTCGAATACATCCAGCAAGTCAGTGGCCAAATTAATCAATCTGTATTCGACTACATCAAAGTGTATTCGAATACACAGTGTTAAATTTGAATAAATTTGAACGTTGCAAAGAGGCGTATTCGAATACACATAGCTTGTATTCGAATACAACTGGAAGCAATACACTTTTTCAGTTCTGAAATGAATCTAAAACATTGCAATTCTTCCTCAAACCTCTTGGATCAATGGCCACGAATCTGAAGAGATGTTTATGGACTATAAATACATCACAACTTCAGATTCAAAATACAACAATCCTACTACACAACTTCAAGACTTTGAACAAACTTTTCTGAATTTTTCTCAAAGTCATTTTCTTAAATTCAAGTACTTGCATATTATTTTCATATCCTTAAGGTTCTCAACGTACTTGAATCAATCTTGGATTGTTATCATTCTACCTCTTTCTTACTCCTATAAACTTATCAAATCACAAGTGTTTGTAAAAGAAAGTTGTACTTTCTTTAAGTGTTTTTATCTAAGATAGTAGTGTTCTATCATAGAGGATTTGTTAGAAGGTTGTAGCAAAGGTCCTAGGGTGAGGACTTGTACATATTCTGACAAATAGTGAAGGAAATCTCTTGTGGTGAGCAAGAGGACTGGATGTACCCTTGGTTATAAGGGGAACCAGGATAAATCTTCTGTGTTTCATTTACTTACTGCTCTGTTTCATCTACCTTCATTAACCACAAAAATCAATCACTAAATTCTGAAAATATCTAAAATACCCAAACACCTAATTCACCCCCCCCTCTTAGGTGCACATCTGATCTTACACAACTTATAGCAATTTGGAATTTTTTTTATGTGAACTTTTTCCTCTATGTAGCTTGTTTGCTATGATTAATATTGTGGAGTTGGTTTTGTTTCAGTTTATCTGCTTCTGTTGTATTTTTTTTTTTTGTTGATTTGGTGTTCTATTACGGGCCTGTTGTCGGAATGATTTGTTAATTTTTTTATTTGGATTTCTTGTTAGTTTTGGTTCTTTTCTTGATTGGGACATTTTGATATGGTTGAAGTTCAGTTTTTGTTAGCTCTTGTTTGTTGGTTCCTCTATTTGGTTGTTGTTCTTTCTTTGGTTTGTCTTCTTTTCAATTTTTCTTTTTGTTATTTGTGTGACACCCTAAATCCCAAAATAACATATATAATAATTTTACACTAGATTTTTTTTTTAGAAAAATTCGCAGCGGATAAAAAATTTGTTTCTAACGAAATAAAAACTTTTATAACTAATTTAGGATATCACATTTTTCAATTTAATTCCAAAAACTTAGTAGTACTTATAAGATTTTCATACAAAAAGTTGTTTCTAATTAAATAAAAAAAATTTACAACACTTAATTTCCGGTATTATCTATCAGAGCGGGGTTTCTCCCAAACTTGAACTTCAAGATTCATTAACCTGTAATAACTGCGATTTCGCAAACGCATGGTCAAACCAGTCAAACACAAACAATGAAGGAGGTGAGTTTCAAAATCATGTAGTTTTAACAAAAACTCTCATATTCAAAATAATAACTATAATTATTACTATAACATTTTTCAAAATAATCACATAAAAATACATAATCTTTATAGAATAGTCGAAATGATAAAATAAATAAATATAACATCAATAATTTATATTAATTACTAAATCAAAATAAATATGTATAAAATCCTCATATCATAGCAACTATATAAAAATAAAGAAAATCAATATTAAAATTACTAATATATCAAGATAATTATTTGTAAAATAAATAATTAAAATAACATATATTTATAAATAATTAAATATAATTATGTGCACACTTAACACCAGTCAAATATACAAGAAAATATCACATTAACTACGAACGCACATATACATGTAGAATCGCTTAAAATTTTATCCTTTAAAATATTTACACTAAAATACTATTATTTATAGAAATATATATAAAATAATAAAATATAATATTTGTTATTTATATCACTTATTTAGTTAAATATATACAAAATTAGCGTATCATAAAAAACACCCATATAACGAAAATTAGTCACAAGATTTATCCACATATGTTCTAAAATAGTTTTAACACCAAATTAATTATCTAAAATCCTATTTTATTAAGAAAATATTTATTATAAAATTTGGAGTGTTAGAGCTTGTCTCTCTATTGACTTTTCACTTTAGTTGTTGCTCCTTCTTTGATGTCTCTTCTCTCTGTTGACCAATGATTTTATTGTGATAGCTAGTCTTGATCTTATTGCTCCTCCTTCTTTGATTATTCTTCACTTTGTTGGTTTGGTTTGGATTGAACTTTAAGTTAATAGAGTGTTCGAATATTAGAAAATATGTATTAGAATTGAGTCGATGTAACCCTATAAATATAAATTAATATTGAGTTTCATCAATTGTAGTTTATTGAAACGATTAATTGAGAGCTATTTGTTTCTTTTTAATGGAAACCTAACTCAATTTTCAATGGTTTTATTGACTTTAATGATGGTGTGCTGAAGGGTGTGGTGAGAATCACCAACGGATAGGCAATGACGAGAATAGAGATTATGCTTATCATGCAATTAGTGACAATTCTAATATGGGTGTGTTGGTGTGTGTCTATTAGCATGGGAGGGGTTAATAGATGCAAGGAGTGTGGCTTGTTATGCTGGGCCCGAATCATGTTGGTTTTGGCACAGGCCCATTTGGCACGAAATGTTATTCTATAAGATATGCAAGCATGAGGAAAACAATAAAATGTTTTATGAGATTCAATATCATAAAATAAAATAAATAAAAAAACTTGATTTTGATTCAAATGTTAAAATAGAATTACACTATCAAGATCGTCACAATCACCATGTTTCAAACAAGTTTAAAATTTTTTGCAACATAATTTGAAGTTTTTATAAAAAATGACCTAAGTCTTTCAATAGAAAACAAAAATTCAAAAATCTCATCATATATTCTATATTGCTTGAATATTCTATTAAATGAGTCAATTGTTTGATCTACGATATCTATAAAATAATGAACCCTAAAAGAGTGTTTAGCGGCTCAAGGTTTAATTATATCCATTCAGATGGATTTTCCACTAAAAGTAAGTAACAAATTTGTCTGTTAAGTGTATATTTATATATATAAATACTCATTGAAATTAAATTTTGATGCCCCTAAATTTGTGGGTTCTATTCGACCACACCTCTCAAACACCCTCAGGGCCCCCCTCTAAACGGGTGGGGATGGGCGACTAAATGTCGTGCAGCTCTAGCACAACGGGTGCGTTGTATAGGGTTACCGTGTTGGCTAATGGATGATTGTGAGGTGGGTTCCAAAGAAATTTTGGGTTTCTTTAATGGTGGTGAGCAAGTGGCTTTTGACTTTCGTAACAATAATTCCAATAGATCGAATTGTGGTAATACTTTAAAACTCAAAAGATGAAAAATATCGTAGCCAACGTTTTAAAGGAAATGGAGAAAGTCAGAAAGTTTAGAAGCAAAGTATCTATGGAGTCAGGTCAAAATCAAGTAAGCAATTCATCTTATTTGTCTCAAGGATCGATGAATAATGAGGAATAAACGAGATAGTCGAGAATATTTGACATTTAGAGGAAAAATTGATCTAAAATTTATATAGGATAGATTTATTATCGTAAAAAATTTCAGAATGAATTCCCTTATGTTTTTTTAACATGAGAAATGTTTTCATCTCAACCATTCATTTTTCTAATTTTACTTTTACACTTATTTTCAATCTCATTCAAAACATTAATTGAATGGTGGAGATGAACACATTAGTCCCTTTTTTGTTTTCAACATGAGAGGATCTATTCTCAAATGCTGAGATGGCGTGAATGTGTTGCCATTGTATCATTGGGGGTGAATTTTTCCCCTACTATCTTTGAAAAAGTCAAAAAGGATTCCCTCAAATTAAAAAGATAATAAAAGTAAACTTAATGGGAGTTTTCTTAGCTTCTTCGTTGGACTTTCCGTTGGAGATATCCACGATGCATCGTTGGCAAGGCCCAATGTCTTTTTTTAAAAAAAAGGCCCAAAGATTATATTATACTACCTTTAGTCTCATTTACAAGAAGAAGAAAAATTTAAACCAATGGTACTCATTTATTGGTAACTTTAGTTTTTGAAAGTTTTTATATATATATATACTCTTATAGAAAAATATGGGATACCAAATACCCGCTAACATTATTAAAAAATAAATATATTAAATGAAGATAAATTATAATTTAAATAATAAATACATTTAAAAAATTGTAATTTTTTTCTATAAATAATTTATAAATAAAATTACAAAATTCGCAACCTTCACAGTAGCTTATCGATATTCCCCACCAAATAAAACGCTTGTTCGGGAAGACTATGTAATTCTCCAAAATGAATTAATTTAAACCCTCTAATTGAAGTAGTAAGTCAAATTAAAAAGTTATAATTTATTTAGGTAGTTTTGCTCTATTATCAACTAGTATGTATTCTGTGCCAAATACAGATATATTATCGTCTAAATAAATTTATTCAAATTTTTTAATATTTTTTAAAAATGTTTGAATTATTCCAAGTATATCATAAGCATATATTTTTAAGCATGTGTTAGGTTATTGTCTTCAATGCTATTTGTACATACATAAATTTATATGTCAAAATATTATAGTATTTTCATTCTTATATTCAAACATATGGGGATAATTTTATATAAAAAAAATGATTGAAATGAATAGTGAACTATAACCGAAATGTGAAAATTTAATCTATTATTATAGTCATACAAATTTAAATAAACTAAATTCATATAATTTCTAATGATAAATAGTGTTAATCAAACAAAATTAATAATAATTAATTGAGTTTTTAATATGTATGATTTACAATTGAACTAAATATAGCTATCATAAAAACATAACTTATGATGTATTTGGTGGTTGCCTATTTTAAAAACACAAAATAACCTATAACCCAAGCACCAAATACCCTCTTATTTGACCTTAAGAAAAAATGCACAAATTTAATAAATCTAATCAATGAAGTATGACATTCATTACACATCCATCTACTTGTACAAAATTGTTCAATTCAAACAATTTTGAATAACTCATTGGAAATTGTATTTATTTTTATGCCGATGATATTTAAAAAATATATTAATTTTAACTAATTCTTTAATAACAATTATTTGGTGACAAATATTTATCTTGTGTATCAATTGTACATTTCTACGACTTCTTTAGCGATTAATTTCCAAAAAATTGTGAAAAAATTATAGTTTGGTCATTATAACTGTTCTCATTTTTATTATAGAATAAAAAAATTATAGTTTGTATATTTTAAGTGTTCTCATTTTTACCGTCCAGTGTACCGTTTTTTTAATTAATTATATAACTAATATATTATGATTATTCTTATTTTTATTTAGAAGATAAAAGAAAAAAAATTGTAACTAATTGGTTAATGACAAACCTTAACCCCTTGTATAAATTATACGTTCCAACAACTTCTTTAATGACTTATTTCCAAAAAAAAATATGAAAAAATTAAAGTATGAAAAATTGTAGTTAATATATTATAATTGTCTTGTTTTTATGTTGACGATATTAAAAAAATAATTATTCGTCGTACGATTTATATAATAAATTAT